>CM033715.1:9976844-10374344 GCA_019671005.1 Hibiscus mutabilis | reverse complement strand
GTAGATCCTGGAAGCAATGCTGAGCCTAAGACAAGACACCCTTAAAAGCTGTAAAACTAGTAGACCTAAATGCCAACTACTGCCCTACAGGTAATACTTTACATGTCACTTTGCCTATATATCTTTCACAATGAAAACAACAACAATAATAATAGTAATAATGAAAGACATAAACAAACAAACATGAATTGTAATAATTTTCTTGACATTGAAGAAAAGGTTGAATGATTTTATTGTCAGTGCAGATCAATAAGTCCCTTTTTCCCCCTTCCCCACTAGAACTATCAATCGATGCATTGACATAATGAACAACAACTAACCAATTAACGAAATGCAAAAGGCGGATAGTTTCAATGCCAATTACATACCCTTCAAAACAAAGCATGAAACTTTTTTTTTCACCCAAATTATTTGCAGCAACAAGAAATGAGAAAGCACAAGAAAGAAAAAGATAAATTCCAAACTTCGCATAAAGTTAACAGTTCAAATAACACCAAGGGCAGCAGAATTTTATGAGCAGCATATTTGCTTTTATACAAACTTCGCATAAAAAAACTAGTAACCCCAAACGCAGTTCACTGGAATTAGTCGAACACCTAGGTTACCCATGGACTAAACTATTATACAACAGTAGAAACTCCTTTGAATCAAGCTTAGTTAAAACAGATAGAGAGATAGAAAGAAAGAAAGAAACTAACCAGATAAGGACATTTGTCAGGAGGTCCAATAAATAGTTCATCATCTTCCCCTATTTCGGCCTCTTTGGATTAATTTGAGAAATGAACACCAAAAAATATCATAAAAGTCAGCATTAATTTTCTGATAAAAAATAAGGATCTGTGAAATCTATTTGACAATCATGCAAACCAGAAACTTATAGAATGAAAACAGATAAAACTCAAAATGTCAGAAAAAATATAAGCGATAAAAATTGAGTAAAAAAGTTTGTTGTGTAGAACACCTAAGCTCAGCCTGGGCTTCTGTTAATTTGGCTGCTGCATCAAGCAACTCAGCTGAGGGCATTGCAGGTCCAATCACCCTGCAAGAAAATGAAAGCAATTAAAAGGTTAAATATCAACACGAGTAATCCCATGCATCTGCAAGAAATATCATATATCCGGTTTAAAAATGGAAATCAGAAATTTGTTACTAGGTTCAACGATTCATTAAAAACAATATCATATCTCCAAGGTATAATAACAAGAAGAAGAAAAAATGCCTGTAAAATTGAAATTATACCCATCATTTGATTCTAGATTAAAGTAAATATTGTCATTAATCACTTATTTTCTTGACATCTTAATTAACACATATATACCAACCAGAATCACAACCACACATCAAAGTTCACACCACCTCCTAAAGGAAGCAATATCCATATCCCTCTTCTGAGGAGTAAGGACGACACATCAATTTCCAGATGTCTATTCAAACAAAGGAATAGCTTCTTCAAATGCTTATTCAAAGACCTTTCAGATATGCCCTTTATGTCAACAGCTTGTCCATCATCAATCATTTGAAGAAGCTACAATGGGGAAAAAAATATCAGAATATAGGGACAAGAAAATTATAAGTTCTTTACATTGATGTTGGAATAAAATAGAAAGAGAGAAGGAAAATTAGAATAAAAAAAATAACAAGAATACTCCAATAATATATATATATAGGGGGAAAGTAATAGTGTTCACTTCAACCAAAATAATTGCCTCGCATTCTAATCAGTATAAACTATAAAAGTAAACATAAAATGGGAAAAGAAACCATGTCCTTTTACCAATCTTACTTCTAGCCCAAAAGTCAACTTACATACAAACAACCAACTTCAAGTGAAAAAAAAAAATCAAAGAAAAAGAGAAAATGCAATCTTTATCCACTACTTGGTAAGGCAATGTATGTTTGCGGGAATATCTAGTTTTCAGACTATGCCTTTTATTTAAGAAAAAACACTATGCAGTTGGCAATGAAGCAAACATTCAAGTTCTTAGCAGAGCCAATACCATCCATCTTCTCCTCGTAAATAGATAAATGAGGATACTAACCTACCTAAGCTATAACATTCAATCATTAAAAGAAACCTATGAAATTACTTCTGACATATCTCAAACAACAAAATCAAATTATTCTCTTTATAAACTCTTAATTCTTTTTGAAAATACGTATGCACACAAAATTTACAATCAGTTCTCTCTCTCTCTATTATTGTTTTTTCCTTATTATTTCACAATTTCCCACTCTTCTACTGTCTACCAGAGCTATTCGCTACCTATGTGCAGCTTTTAAGGATACCAGAACTCTTAATCAAAGGGGTTTTGTACCCTATATCGATTTCCTTTTAAAAACAAAATTTTAGGGTTTATCTTCCTTTTTCATTCAAAATAGAAAGCTACGGTTTTCAGAACTTTACCTTTGATTTCGAGGTTGGGTTCAAAGTATTTGGACGCGAAATATCATCCGTCGTCGCCGACGCCGTGAGGTTGGCCGTCGATGAACGACCAAGGGTTTTTTGCTTCGGTAAGTGGAAACTAGCGAGAAAACACGAGGAAAGCTTTATTTTTTTTGTATTCTGCTTTAGAAATCAAATGAAAAACTTTTTTATTTAATTAAATATGTATTATTAAATATAAAAAAATAATCAAATCGGCAAAAAAATTATCGACAGCAAAAAATATTTGTCGGTATATAATTTATCTACACCAACAAATATATTTAACCTTTGGTACATACTATAACTTAAACCGACAGATGCAATTTTTTGTTGATAAAAAATATATTTATAACGACACACAAAATCAATTATCAGTATGATTAATTTATACCGGTAGTTTTTTTGTCTTTTATCGATATAAATATTTTTTACACCGACAAATATAAAAGTAAGATTATTATCGACAACTTTATTTTCTGTTAGTATATATTATCTGTATCGATAATTTTTGTCCGTCGTTATAACTAAGCGCTGAATATATAATTTTTTTTTGTAGTGTAGTGAAAGGTTGTTATAATATATCATGACCAAAAAATATGATCTAATTAATTTGAATCAAAATCTAGCAAACATGTATTATTCGACCGATGAACTTGGATTGTTTAAAAGAATTTGATTGAAAATTTTGAATTACCTAAACTCTAAACAACACGAGTGAAAAATAATATTAAATAAAAAATATTTAAAAAATCAAATTAATTTAATCCAAACAAACTTAATCATCATATTTTCCTTGTCTAACCATAGACCTAGTAAATTTGATCCGATAACCGAGCCGATTTACCCGAGCAGAGATCAACCCAATTTGATCTGAAATTCGAATCGAATCAAAATTGATCATAATAGTTAAACCGAAATAGACTCATATTAAAATAAATGAAATTTGAGACGAGAACTGACCCACACGGCTACAATTCACCAAAAAGTCAAATACACTCATATTATAAAAGTCATATATAGGGGGTGCAAAAACTAACTCGACCTGAAACCTGACAGAAACTGACTGATCTCCTATCAACTCGATATTGACCCGACAGACTCAACCCGATACATTACCTGAATCATTATAGTCCCGAACTAAAACCGAATCGAAGCCAAAATAAACTAAATTGAACATAATCAAACTTAAAATAACCCGAACCGAAACTGCCGAAGTACCCATTTTCCACCTCTATCTAACCACATCTTATAAATTAATTCTGTTTCGACAATAAAAATATATAAACAATGGAAACAAAATATTTTATATTTAAGATATTTTTGTTTACTGTTTTGAGTTCAGCAGCCTTTAGGCTTTGTTCTTTTTAGTTTGGGTATAATCTTAACTTCTAATTGCCGGCCTATGGCCTGCAGTATTTGGTGGTGGACTCATAGTGCTTGACTTCTTGCCTTGTCACCAGCAGTCAGCACCATAAATTGTCGTATTCGTATATTAATCCAATCTTTCCATTTTCTTTATACGCTTGGTCACCGAATTATAATTCTTTTTATTCTGGAAACCCAAATCTAAAAACTTGCAAAATAGCCACTACAGTTGTATTATGTTTTCATTTTAGTCACCCATGGTAAATTCCATTGATGACACAAGTCAATATACACAATTTGAAATAAGAGTTCATGAATATTTAATGATCCTTAAATTAGAAGAATAATCAAATAAAAATAAATTATACACAAATTAAAAATATGCTACTTATAAAAAAACAATGTTTTTATACAAAATTGATATAATTAATCTTAACCCTTTGCCTAGAACTTTTCGGTTCTATTTGAGCACAAGTTTCAACCTAAAATAAATTTATCATCAACATTTAAACAAATACCATGTGCATAAAGGTTAGGTGTAGGAAAGATTTTTAGTTTGACTTGGGTTTGAATCCCGTTTTCCTTTTGTTATATTTTAATCCAACCATCATATAAATCACACAATGAGGTCAAAGATACTTATTGTAGTGGTGTGAAAATCTTTTATACTTCACTCTAACATTACTATATGAAAATAATGGATCCGCCACTAAACATGTTATCACAGTATATTGGCATGTACCAATAACAAAGATTATCATGAGTGACCAAATTGAAAACATGATAAGATTTTTACATTTCGGTCAAAATAAGTACCTAAAGTATTTTTTGTAATCAATGTCACGTGTCAATTTTAGGAATCTAGGTAAAAAAAAGTATACTTTAAGTATCTATTTTGACAGAAAATACTTTAGATACTTAGGTGAAAAAAGTGATATACAGATGATTAATTGTGATATAAGCCTAAATTTTAAGTATCTATTTTTACACGTTTTTGTTTTTGTTTTTGAGTAACGAAAATAAAAACTTTATATAATTAGATGGCCAATGTGTAATTTACCCACAAAATACGAGACCATTTAATTTTGAAAGCTGAACAATGAAACAATAAATTAATCCAAAATCGAAACATCTTTTTGCAAAATTTATCACTCCAAAGCATTGAAGTCTTAACCCAAAGAGATTATGAAACCGAAGCTAGTTAAACAATGAAAACAATTCAAAGTTTAAACATTAAAATGTATACTTTCAGCTCCAAGACATAAGATAAATAATTAAAAAAACACAAATGTAAATGGAAAGAAATTCCCTTTTTTCATTAATAAGCAACATTCCCCGGACCACTGCCATAATCACTCTTGGCTGTGTGACTGCAACCAAAATTAAGGGGCATCAGATCCAATGCAAACAAACCACCTCCCCTTTTACTCTACCTTTTTTAATATTCACCCTCCCCTGTATTGAGATAATAAATTATTGCATTATCGTTTTAGTGGGGAGTCAAACGTTCAGTAGGGTGACGGTGTGGTTACGATACGACATTAACCGAAAATGTTATAAAATACGGAATTTAAATTTAAAAATGTTACATTTTTATTAATGGTGAAGTATCAAAATTTAGCTATATATCGATACTTATAACTTATTATAATATTTTAGACTTTTTTAAATATTAAAACTTGTCTTTTAAGTATTGATACTTGTTGTGAGACTACCAACTTAAAATATTATAAAAAAATATACAATTTTCTGTTAGTGTAACATTTTAAGCCGTACCCCCTAGACTTGCCCTCGTTCAGTTATATTTATATTACTTCAAAGTTCAACCCTCCGGTACTCAGACGGCAGGCTAGGCTATCATTTTGATACGACTGCATGTTCAAAACTCCGTTGCAGATTGCCTACAAATGTGTGTACATTGTACCTGTTGTTTTGTTTCTGACACTACTTTTCTTTGTGTTCTTTAATCATTCGTTCCTATGGCTGCTTGGCAAAATATTCAAAATTTCCTCCCCGAAATTAAATTGTTGATATTTTGGATGACTTTACTATTAGTATCGAACATAGATATATATAGACTGTTGATTTTATTATTAAGTGATGGTAACGGTTAGATTAATTAAAATTTATAATTAACTGTATACTTATAAAATTTCAAAAAATTCACTCCTACCTTCTCTTTCTCGTCTCCCTCACATCGACTTAAGTGCTTCCGGCCTTCCGGGAGGCTATTGCGGTGTTGCTGCTCTCTATTACAATAACTTCACGAACAAGTGGTTTTAAGACCCTCCATGGCCAAGCACGATTTCTTCAATTCCAATTTCTAGCTTCTCCGTTTAAAATCTTTGAAAATCAATTAAAGCTTCGTAGTCCACAATTATAAAGAAACTCTAATTATTTGTTGAGTCATCGAATCTTTTATAATTCATTTGAAAGTAGATTTTCTTAATCCCATTAGTTTTAATTACAAGCTCTACGGTTCTGCTTTTGTTTTTTGTTTTAATTTATTAACTATCTCATTTTTGAAAACTTGTTTGATTATTTTAATTTCAGTTTATTTTAAATGTTCATAATATATTTAGTTTTTCCGACAGTGGTGGAGAGGTTTGATGAATGAAATATGATTCAAATATTAAATCTGAGTAGTTACTTGATTGAATTTATTTTTAAAATTTATATTAAAAATTTTATCGTGTAAAATAGAACAATTTTATACGAAGAAATTAATGTGACATTCTTTATAACTTATTTTTTAAAATTCAAACTAAAATCGAATCAAAGACGAAACTAAAATAACATATATAAAAATTAAATCGGGTCGAGTGAACAATAAATCGGTACGTCGGGTGCCATTTTCAATTTGTCATCTCTAGTGACTTAATTTTCCTGGTACTCACCTCTTATTTCGTCCACGTGTCTGAATATATTCGATGCGCCATGCTTCTTCACGGATATCAGTAGTTGCCATACGCCAAAAGGGAATATTTATCGACGGAATATGCAATCATGATATTCCCCTCAAAAGAATCAACTTTCCTTCCCCTTTTTCGTCGTTTTTTCTATTATTATTTTGCACCCATCTCATGCAGTGAATAACACCAATGATAACCATCCATACTTCTGTAAATATATTCTTTAAATATAGGTTTTATAAATAAATAAAAAACATTCGAAAAACGATTTTTCGATGTAATTAAAATTTATGTTATTACCAATGAGAAGCTAAAAGTATCGCTTTCTTTTAAATGAAAGGATACCAGATTTTTCTGTGATTTTTCGCATTACAGAAACTTTCAATGATTGACGGAAAGTTTAGTCTTGTGTATAAGAGATGCTTAAAAAAGATTACCATAAAGTTTAAATCTAAAGAAAAAATATAGTAATTTTCTTTGCTTTTTATTAGTATATAATGATTACGAAACATAGCCACGTTATCATCGTCCTCCCCATTGCCATCTCGTTTGTCAGATGTAATTTCCGTGTTACCTTGTGTAACTTTAACATTTTCTCTCTTTTCTCTGTCTTCAGGGCTGTATACGAAGCCACCGGTATCGACCGTCGAGAGGCACGTCCTTGACGATATCATAATTGTACCTGCAAAAATAACAAAAATGTTTTGTTAGTTGGAGATGGGATCCTTGTTGATTCTACTAATGTTATGCGCCATTTTGGTGACAGCCATTATCCTACGCACCCAACTAAAGGGATTGAGAGAATAAACTTACTTCTCTGCAAACCGTTTTTGCTCGTACTTTTCAGCGACGGAGAAGAATTCGTCGATCTCGGCTTGCGACGGCATCTTCGGCAGCTTTGCTGGTGTCGGCGACGGCTTCTTCTCTGGCGATTCCATTTCGTCCGAGTCTCCACAAAGCTCGCTTAAGGGAGTTGTTTCTCTACTGGAAAATAAACAAATGTGAAAGACAGAAGGAGATTATAAAAAAGGAGAGCGCAACGATTCGTTTTCTTTCTCTTCTTAATTTTGAAGGACAGAAAATAGAAATAATCAATAAAAATGTAGTACTAATTAATAAAGGAATTAGTGAAAATTAACCTGAATTTGCAGATGTTGGTGCACGTTGAGATTTCAGTTACGAAACTCTTAGCCTGCAAAAAAAAGGCACATTCATGAGTTATGATCTCGTAATTAATTGCACGATTATTTAAAAACGATCAATTGAAGCTCATGCGAAACGGTAATCTTTTCTCAGCAACCCAACGAGGAAAAAGAAACCGAAAAAAAAAAAGCAATCGTAAGTTCGAAATTCACCTCTAGATCTACGATTCTCAAGTTATCCTTGAGAATTTCACACAACTCATTTCTCGACCAACGAGAAGCCGATGAATCGCCGGAGAAGAGTCTGGAACACATATCTCCGGCCTGTACTCCACAATAATCCGAGAAAGTGGAGAAGTTAATAGGCTGGTTCTGCGAGTTTGAAAGGGAGCGAGGGTTTTCGAGCTCGATGTCCGGTGAAGTTAGCTCCAATTCTTGCAATTCACGAGGACCAACGGCTTTTCTTCGCTTTGATAATGAGAAGCTTGTGCTTGAAGCTTCCATTTCAGCTGTTTCTGCACTTCGTTTACAGTTCCTCATCGAATCACCTTTTTTTTTCTCTCACTTTTAGTTTCTTTTTCCTTTTAATAGCTGTGTTTCCCTTGGTTTTGCAATTTCTGAGGTTTAAGCGGAGGAGAGAGCATTAAAAAGGCGTTCGAGTGAGAAGATGGAGCAATCTGAGCCGTCGAAGTTTCACCAACGGTGGAGATTTGATCCTATGCAGGTTTCACTGAATGCATTAAGCCACGTAGATAGTGATGTGGAGTGACAAATGGCAATAAATAGTCCTATTTGATTAGATATGTGGCTCAATAAGCCAGTTGAGCCTGTAACCTCATTTTGTAAATGTTAAACCGGCGAGACATGAAACCGGTCAGATATAGATATATAACAATTTTATTTATAAAATATTTATAGGTAATTATTTAATCTATAAGTGTGCGTGGAAATAAAGTTTTTACAAACATTTTAGTTTTAGGTTTTAGAAATTTTATTTAACCTCTAGTATTTTAGAGGTTTAAATATACTAGTTTAAAATTTAGGGGTGGTTAGAATTTAGGGGCTTAAGGTTAAAATTTAGGTTGTAGGTTAAAACTTAAATCTCTAATCATATTGTTCTAAATCTAAAATCTAACCATAAGCGTTATCTTCTAATCTTTTTTAAAATAATTAGATCAAATACCAATTTTAGTCAATTTAAAAAAAATAAAAAGCACTAAACCTTAAACCCTAAAAACCAAAACCCTAGACCTTAAACAATAAACCCTAAATTTGAATATTGATTTAAGGTTTATGATTTTGAGTTTAGGTTTTCAAATTTCAAGTTTTGGGTTTAGGGTTTATGAGTTAGGGTTTAAGGTTTTTATTTTTTAAATTAATTAAGGTTGGTATTTGATTTAATTGTTTTAAAAAATTAAAAAAATAATATATGTGCAAAATAATTTAATTAAAATTTTATTTTAAATAATTTATAATTATATATTGAGTCTTTGAAATTTTTAATGTTTATTAATTAATTTAATAGTATTCAGCATTAGTAGTGTTTTAACGATGTTTATCGTTATTAGTGTTCAGCGGTGTTCGTCCAGGGTCTAAGGTTTTTCTATCATTTAATTGTATTAGGGTAAAGGGATGTTTTAATCATTCTAAAAGTTTTTAATAAATTAAAAGTATTTTATTATTTTATTTCTAATATCATTGCCTACTGCTTACACTATCGAATTGATCATACGTTAAAATTGCATCCAAGAGTTTAATAAATAAAGTTTTTTCTTCTTCAATTTCATCTCAATAAAATTGTCGCGTTTTAACTTTTGATGACCAAAATTTTTATACTTCAACTATTTGTTATCGATAAGAATTTGAAAAATAAAATAATTTCTAAATGAAATAGTTCTCAAGTTCATAGAATTTGAAGAGATAAATAATTGATTTTTTATAATTATTGAGTTTAGAAATTGTAAATTAAGAATAATATTCTAAAGGCAAAATGACAAAAGATGCCCCCAACGTTTGTATGTTTTGTCATTTGGCCTTCTTTTTTTGAGCAAACAACCCCAATATTTGCATGTTTTGTCATTTGGCCCCCTGTTTTTTTTTTAGCAAACAATCTCCCAACGTTTCAATTTGGTCCAAATATACCCCAGTTAGATGGAAACTGTTAGCCAACTAACGGTCAGCGACTGATGTTGACTATACTTGCCATGTGTTAAAAGTTGCCGACGTCAGAATCAACCGTCGACACGTGGCCGAACCTGATGGTGACACATGACGAATATGATGTTGACACTTCGGCAGCTCTTAACACGTGGCAAGTCCAATCAACATCAGCCGTTGACCATTAGTTGACTAACGGTTTCTATCCAATTGAGGCATATTTGGACCAAATAGAAACGTTGGGGTTGTTTGCTCCAAAAAAAAAGAATAGGGGGCCAAATGACAAAACATGCAAACGTTGGGGCTTTTTTTTTTGTCATTTTACCTATTCTAAATTTGAACATTGATTTTTTCCTATGACTTAATCTAAATATTTTTTTTTGAAATAAGATTTAATTTTATTATCCAAAAGAGAGCAGAAAGTCTATTACAATACAACTAAATCAATAAAAACTATGAAGCTTGTTCGGGGATTTCCCAAGCTATAAAAAGATGAGTATTAACAATATCATTCCTGTCAATGCATTCGCTCCTAAGCTTAATACTTACAACCTTCTTAATCAACTCCAACACCATATTCACACATCGAATTTTTCCTTGGAAAATGTTGTGGTTTCGTTTTCCCCAAATAAAATAGATGTGAGCGCTACATGCAAGTTTTAGGATACATGTTAATCTAAATAATTGATATATATATGGGTTAGAATCCACTTATACTGTGTAAAACTCAATTACTTTTACACAGTTTTTGGACCATTGGATGAGGATAATAAATGACTCAGATTATTTCTTTATCTTTTTTTCAAGTGATAATCTTCACATTTTCTACTGTTAATCTTATCCATCCATTTCACTCATCCAATGGCCATAGATTAACGTAAAACTAAATGAATTTTACACCATGTAATTTGATCTCATCCATATATATATATATATAGTAACACTAGGTTTTTATGCACGGTTATGCTTATAAATGGAGTGTTTAAAGATGATTTATGAGAAACATATAAATAGACCTAAAATGTTCGATGGATATGATTACATATAAATTGTCACGAATTAATATAAGAGGTGGTAGATGGAAGTTTGAGACGTGCAACAACTGTAAATTTAATAGCTTTCTTGTATATAGATGTGTAGTATGGTATAAAAATACATTATACTTTACATTTATGAACTCAACAAGTGTTTCAGTAGAAAAGCGAATGATGCTCATTTTAGGAGACACGAGTTCAAATGACTTTGTCTACAAAGTGTATGCCTATTGTCAAAGGGTTAAGAATATGTATGAACAAATATTATTTTATAATCACCTTTAGACTATTCAATATATATATGGTTATACTCTGCATTCATATTGTACATGTATTGGGATACTTTTGCTGCAAAAATTAAAGTGGCTTAGTTATTAGAGTTGTTAAAGTGGTAAGATGTTATTAAATGAATTTAGAATGGTAGCAGGTGGGAATTTATACAGAATATAAATGCTCCAATCAAGATGCACATACAATATATTTGTACTTACAAAAATTAAAATTTAACTTCTACAATATTCTCCAATAATCATAGATTACATATATGATTTAAAAAACAAACAAACAAAAACATAGATTACAATATTCTCTAATCAACTTAAGTGTATGTTTGGCATTGAATTCGTTAAGGTAATTTTAGTATTTTTTTAGGCTTAATAGTCAAATAAGTGCTTAAATTATACCATTTTTTAGTTAGGTGTCTAAGTTTTGTTTTGGGCCAAATAGGTGCTTAACATTTTCAACGTTACTCAAATAGGTGCCCCGTCGTTACTGTCCGTTAATTTTCACCGTTAATTTTCGTTATCTGACACGTGTCATATTCTTAAAATTTCAAAATTATAGTTGAAAATAAAAATTAATAAAACAAAATAACCTCAAATTTCACAAAATAGCCCCACATTTCGCTGCCGATTACCACGCCACCGCCCATCACATCCGTCGCCGGACCATCACGACCATATATCCCACAACCTTGTCACATGATATCGATCTACGTCGTGCGAAATGCCAAAATCGTCAAATAGTTAATTCAAATAATTTGCAACGAATGGTAGTATAACGGACGATGAACAGTGTGTGTCGTTTGGGGAGGCGAGGATGTTTCATTTCGTCGCCGGAAACGCAACCAACGCCTATAGGAGTGGCCAGATTTGGGGACTATTTTGAGATTATTTAAAACTTTCAAGATATTTAAAAAATCTGATTTATTTTTTAAAAAATAAAATTCAAAAATGTTTAATATTACTACATGTTCGGTTTTGATTGGATAACAGAAAAAAAATAACACCCGTCACGGTCAAACCTTAAATATGCCACAGAATAAAACGTTAGATACTTGTTTGGCCCCAAAATATAGTTTAGACACCTATCTAAAAAATGATACAATTTGTACACTTATTTGAGGTTTAATTTTTTTACTATAATTGGTATTTTTTTTGACAAACTTTTTACTATAATAGGTTGAAAGTAAATAGGGGTGAAAAGTACATAATTAGTTATCGCGACGCAGTACGTAAGTTTAGATAATGAGCAGCAGCCGTACCAACGTGCAACATGTCTGTGAAAATAAATTATTCCGGTTTATATAGTTTGGATACTTATATAATATATTCATAGATATTTTTAATCCTTTAATAATATACATATATTTTGTAAATAAAATAATTAAATTCGAGTTTCTTAAAATAAGCATTAATATAATTATACAACAGTTGTTGGGTTTGAATATTTAAATTTCAAAATAAGTATACAAATGTAAATTTGAATACTTGACATATCCAACACACATAATACCTTGTGCGCACACGGTCCAGCAATTCATGATTAAATTGGCACAGTAACTTTAAAGTTTTCTGAAAGCCAGAAAAGAAAACAGTCTGAAATTTGGAAGCTGCAAGTAGCACATCGACCTTGAATAATTCTAATAAACATAGACATGCAGATTGCAGACCAGGGTGCAGCAACTGGACCATCTGTTTCCCGAAGGGTCCTCTCAATTTCAGAACCAGCCCTAATATGTACAGACATTCATATACTCCAAACACCCAAATTTAAACAATGTCTACTTTTGTGCCTATAAACATCTTTCCAACCTTAAAAAAATGATCTTTGGATATGCATGTTGGGGCGGTAGGTGATGATGTCCACACCTGCAGGTTTCTTGTTTTTGTACAGCTGAAATTTGGAACACTATAATTAACAGCCTTAATCCAATATACTTGGACTCTATAGAGAACAAAAATCCTGTATAAGTTTTTAATCCATTTTTTATGCCCCAACATTAAAAAATTAAATTATAAGCTCTAACTATACATTTTAAATTAGACTCTAAATTTTAAACCGTAAAAAGTACATCATACCCCCAACTCCTTAAACCTTGAACCAAAACTTAATTTTTAATATGGAGCCCTAAATAAGTACACCAGTATGAATATGAATTTGAAATATTTAAATTTTGTATTACTTTTATTTATATTGGAATATTTGTTAGAAATAACTTTTTTTGCTTTTTTGGGAAAACATGCGTTTCCAATTATCCATTCATATTAAATGCAGTAGGTTGTACTAATTAAAGGCCTGCTAAGACTAGTAATAAATTTTGTTTTTGTCTTCACCTATTCGACTAATTAATTAATACCTACAATAAGCATTAAGGAGTCTTGAGCTTGAGAAGCTAGTTTTGCTTTTGCATTCCCTTTTTCTCCTTGTCTTTATTGTTTGATCCTTAGTTCTTGGCGTTTTATTACTTTGCACTCGCTGCCCTCAAAAGTGGAGTTGTGTATATACACTGTTGATGTATTAATATACCAGCAGAACACAGTCTAAAGTAGGCATGGCAATTCAGATTACGAATTTATATAGTTGTTGGTATTTGTAGGATGGAACAAATATCAAATATAAGGAGGGACCAAGTTGTTTAATTTTAAATATTTATGAACTTATTAAGTGACTAAACTAAAAATAAGAGTAAGGCTTAAATTTGAACCCAACTGGAAATTACAAAACACAGAATATGTATACTTTTAAGGGATTCAAAATAAATTCGTCTAAAATTTTAACGGATTCAAATTCAAGTTTTTTTATAAAAAAAAAATTCAAAATTTAATATTTCATAAATACAATATATGAGACTTATTCTCATTCCTAGGCGTAAGAAAGTTCAAGCACACAAAAGTTCAAAGACTTACTCTATTGGACTCGACTTAAATTTAAATTCAATTGGAGTTTTTAACGAGTCGAGTCAAGCTCAACTCGGCTCATTTACACCCTAAATGAGGTAGCCAGTTACGTAGGGACTTGTACTTTAATAACAACACACTGGTGAAAAGCCCTAAGCTGGAGTGATCTATGGGAATCATAAGAGTATCGTTATGTTAAATATACAATTTGACATTAAATTTAATTTTAAGGTTCAATTTGGTACACTAAATTTTTAAATTCAAATAAGTTTCCGAACATCATTCAAATTGATACTTGAACTTGATTGTCTGATTCATGTTGATGCTTATGGTGTATGACTTATTTAAATCAATTTGAAGCATGAAGTCATGTTCAAATAACAATTTGAACAAAAAAAAGTCGAGTTCAAGTACTTAATTAGACAAAAAAAATGTTTAGATACCAAACTGAACCTTGAATCCAAATTCAATATATATCCGATTATCAATTATATTCATGGTGGTTCTTATTGTTTAAGGATGAGCAAAATTTGGCTTGACATAAAAAGTTGATTACATTTTTAAATTTTAAATTAAATAATTTGATTTTTTTAGTTAACTCGAATAGATAATTAAATTCAAATAGTTTGATCTGGATTCAAAATGTAGAATTCAAATAATTATACCCTAAATCTTATGCACAATTCTGATCAAGCCACACGATCAAAAAATCTTGTATGGTAGGATCAAAAGTTTCGGATTGAGGCGGTAACTTTTAAACCATCCAACAATAGCCTCCCCACCCCATAATTTTTTTCCAGCTTTATCTTTTTATATTTTTTTTATAAATTAATTTATTTTTAAATTTATCTTTCTACTTTTAAATATTTATATTTTCTCTTTAATCTCAAATTTTGATATCAACCCTCAATACAATATTAAAACTGAGTTTAAATACCGCTTAGATGATGCTGAAAGTGGGTACCAAAGTTGAAGTCTCAACTATAATATAATTATCCAGCTGCTGTCAGGGAAGAATATGCACAAAACAATTCTATTGGGCAGCGGGACTGAAATGCTCTGTCCCCCTTCGAAATGGGACGTTATGGACTCTTCATGGCTGCCCCACTGACACTGACACTGCACTTATAAACATTATGTTGGTACGTTAAACAGTAAAAAAACAGTTTCCATTGAAAAATCTTCCTCCCTCATGAATTTTACTTTATTAGAACTAATGGCGAATTTAAAAATACTTTTTTAGGGTTAATATAGGTTAAAATATTTTTAAAGTAGATACAAATCATAAAAGTTTCAAAAAATTTAAGTCGAACCAAATTATAAAAAATTAAAAATAAAATAATATGTTAACTTTAAAAAGGTTTAGAGTGAACACAAGCCCACCCACACTTACACATAGATCCGCAGCTAAATAGAACGATAAGTTTTTTACTATTTGCATAGACAAAAGTTGGGATTTTTTTAACAACAAAAGTTAGGAAATTAGTGTGAATGACTGAAATAAAAATATTTTTTGGAAGCATTGTTTTTTACAAATTACGAGCATATCTCACTTATCTATTCAAAAATTAAAACAATAAGTTAAATAATTAATTTTTAAAAGTGCCATTTTTCATTTAACTAAAGGGTTTAAATTAAATTTTCAATATTAGAAAGGGGCTAAACATATAATTATCTCATTAATAAGCGGCAAGGCCCCCTGACCCTTTGGCTTCCTCTTATATGACTTTTATAACTAGACAGATATAGGGTAAAAATTATCCATCTTTTTCGAGTTTTTTTATGCTAAACATTAAAAAGTTAAATTATAAGTTTTAACTTTAAATTTTAAATCCTAAAAATATACTCTACCCATAATTTTTTAAACTCTAATCTTAAACTTTAACTTTAAACCATAAACTTAATATTTTTAGCGTAAACATATAAAGGAACATAGAAAAAAGACAGATGATTTCTATTCGCATATATATGGATCAATCCACCTGACAACCTCAACACACAATCTTTATTCAAATAATGACACACAATTATAGATATGACAACACACGGTTTGATAATCAATAACAACACACGATCTAGACACAAAACTCGTAACAATATAAAACCAATACTATATCTCGTATCATAAACACTAACAATTTTATGGCATGTCAATTATATTAGACATAATATTAAAATAATTATAACTCTTTTATTCAGTCTTTTAATATTAGATAATCAAATTATCACATTTACTCATATATATTCATAATTTATGTTCTCAACATATAAAATAATATTGACTCAATCACATAATATAACAAAAGTAGACATCATTTTGGACATTTATAGAATCAAGTAACATTTGGATTATTAATCCAGTGTTGGGTATCAGACATTTGAATATTTTCTCACGCAAATATATGAAAACAAATAACAAATCGAAACATGTGGGTAATAGATTTATTCATAACCTACATGTCATCAACTCATAAAGTTGCATGTAACCAAAAAAAATTCAATATCTATGACAAATAGAACGTATCGATTATGAAACATTAACAAATTTAACAATCTTTATCTTTATCCAACTCCATTGTTACCAATGGACGGACAATGGGCGTTGGATGCAGCTGCACCTCTAAAATTTTAAGTTCTCTTATTTTTATATATATTTTTATGTATTTTTTATATTCTTTATTAATTATCTAATTTTGCATCTCTAAAATATTGTAATTTCGCACTCCCTACATTTATAATATAACTTTCTGATAGTTCGCACCCCATACATGAAATCCTGCCTTTATCCCTGTTGTCACCCATACATTTTTTCTAGCATTTAAAACCACACGGTTTAGCCAACTCCGTTGTCACCCATAATATTTATCTTCATCAAACTCAATTGTCGCCCATGGATACAGTGAAATGTGCGGTTCAATAGGGATGTTCGTGGTTAACCAAAATGCTACAACAGTTAACTGATAAGTTATGTTCTTAGTACAATTAGATGATAACGTTTAAAGATAATGTGTGCTGATTACACTAATAACATAACATACAAGTGAACCTTTATAGTATTTTAGTTAACCCTAAACACCCTTACGGCTCAGTAGACTCAATCTAAACTAGGTTTAGCCAAGGATTTTTTATGCCTTGGCTATTTCTAATTCAGCCCAAATTCATTCCAAATAATACTTTGATTTATTTTTTTAGAAATAAAACAACATTAATATAAAATTGTTAATATTTGATTATTTTAATACGGGTTAATATAAAATAACATTAGGTCTCGGCCCAATCACTATCAGGCATTACAGTTTTGGGTTTGGTTCAAAATTGCGGTGAAGATTTTTTCTTCTTCTTCTTAGCACTTTAAATTCAGGTCTAATGACATTTTTGTCTCAAATTTTTAAAAAAATTGTTTTACCGTTTAAACATTTTTTGTCTATTTTTTCATTTAAATTTTTATTTTTTTTTCAGATTCAATCACTTGATAAAAAAATTAACAGATTTATTAAGCTAACATCGGTTATTGTTAGGTTTGTAAATGAACACGAACGAGAGTATGTTCATGTTAGTTCATTTAATTTAACCGAACAAATAAAAGAACATAATTTTTTTTTCGTGTTCGTTTGTTAAGGAACGTAGCTTGTTCATGTTCATTTGTTAAAATGATAAACGAACGAACATAAAAAGACATACGTGAATAAACATAAACGAACGAATATATATGAACAAATTTAGATTTTTAAAAATATAATACTTTTGTTATAAAAATAATAAATATAAATGAATATATGTTAATAAATTTAAGCGAACATAAACGAATGAACATAAATGAATGGATAACCGAACGTTCACGAACGTAAATGAACGAACGAGACTTTGTTCGTGTTCGTTCGTTTAATTAAACGAACAAAAAATCTTGTTCATGTTCGTTCGTTTAATAAATAATCGAATATAAACGAACATCCCACCAAACGGTTCACGAACGGTTCGCTGAACGTTTAGTTCGCCTACGACCCTAATTATTTTCTTTTCGTCATTAATTTAAATTCTAACCCATATAAATAAAGAGATGGATAAAATAACATTTGAAATCCCTCCCAACTGCCCGGGAATGTTAAGAAGGGGACCTAAATCTATCTTTTATGAATTATTCACTTGAATCATTAGAAAATAGAATAAAATAATAGTTAATTATTTAACTGAATATAAATAATATTTAGTTAAATGTTAAACAAAACCGATTCTCTTAAATATGATACATTACTTTTTAAAAACGCTTAATCTTTTTTTGGATAATAATAATAATAATAATAATAATAATAATAATAATAATAATAATAATAATAATAATAATAATAATAATAATAATAATCTGAATTAGATATGTTTGAATATCGAATTATTTGTTTAAATTTAGAGATTTACCCATTTTTTAAGTGTTTTGGCAAAAATATTAAACTTGAAAAATGTGCTCGGATCTTGGGAAAACAAAATTGAGGCCCTGTTTAAAATATGATTTAAGTTCAGGCCCATCGTTCAAGGCTCGGGCCTTGCTCAATCAATGTTGAGTATGAAAGATAAAATAATAATAAAATTAACAAAAGCGAAACTATATAAAATATAAATTTTGATAAAAAATATAATACATGTTTTTTTTAAATAATAATAATATAAACGACCGAAAATGGATTTGGTTTAACCATTTATAATCATGGACAAACTTAGATAAAATTTGAAACTCATAATTTAGATCAAATTTAAACAAATATTAAATATATTATTCTCGTACATAAATCTGATATGATGCTACTTATTCTTAAACATTTCTCGCCCAACTTACCTTCTTCGAAACTTTATGCTTTTATATGGTAATTAATGGATAACGAATTATATTAGTTTATAATTGATATTATTAATTGATTTGACTAGCTGATTGTATGAAGTGTTTGGTAAAATTAATTGATAACTGATAGATGTTTGATTATTCAAACAAACAAAAATAATATTTAAAGACATGATTATATTCAATACTTGTTTGAATAATTTATTAGTTATTAATATTTTATATATATTAATATTAATTATATTATGAATGTTAATTTTTTAATATCCTTATTAAACATATATGAATGATGTTTATATTAATTTATTATTTTTAAAAGTATCTTTTAATATAATTTTAATAATTATTAAATTTCTTATATATGAAATTTTATTTAAAATATAATTTTACTAATTATTAAATTTAGATTTATATATTTATTTTTATTTATACTTTTTTTATTTAAATTTATGTTATTTAGAAAAAAATTATAATTATCAAGGACAAAAGAGTCTTTACAATTCTTTTATTTAAATCTCTAACTTAAAAAACTCTTGAAAAAAGAAATTTTCCAAATTAAAATGTTTCACCTCGATCTTTATTACAATAATCTATTTATCAAATATTTAAATTAACTGCTTTTATTAATTAAATTTTTAAAAATAATTTAAATTTTTAATTTTTAGAAAAAAAAAATTATTTATCAAACATGGTCGTATGTAGACACATAAAGTTCCCTTTTTAAAAGAAGGAATAAAACAAGGATTTAAATTTGATACACGGGCTGTAAAATAAATTTTATACAAGCCTGCCTATTTTTACTATAAATCAAAATTAAACATAAACCCTAAAAAACTAAATCTCAAACTATAAACCCTAAACCCTAACCTTAAATTCTAGACCCCAAACCTTAAATCCCTATACTCTAAACCCTAAACTAAATCCCTAAAACTAAAAAATCTATGTAAACTTTTAATTTTATACATACGGTGTATTAAAGTTTTTCTTATAAAACAATTAAAAACGTAAAGTAAAAGGAAAGCGAAAACGGTGTGAGGACTTTTCATAATAAAAAGCATTACTTATTTTCAATAATACTAAGAAGGCAAAACATCCCAAATTCCCTCATTGTCCGACGCAAATGCAGGGAAGCACGAAGATAATATTTTTAAAATATAAATACATTTCAATCCAAATAATAATTATATAAAAAAGGGAAAATTGGGAAGAAAAAACGAAAAAAACAGAGGAACGGGCGTGTGCTCCATCAACGGCAACGGTCTCTAGGAAGAAAAGATAGCCTAATCATTTTGTTCTTCACGAGAATTAACCTCCTCCTCTCTCTCCATTCATTGGGATTTCATTAACAATAAAAGAGAAAGAGCTCTATTCGAGTTGAAAAACAAAAGAAATAGGAGAAAAACCCATTGCCAATGCCTCTTGATTGCTTTACTTTTTGAGCTCTAGAACCATGGCCGACGATCTGGATTTCTTCAGCAAGGTCTGTATCTTTTATTTCCCCCTTTGGGTATGTTTAGCTGCTTTCATTCTCCTCTTCATATGGAGTGAGATTGAAGATTCTTTTATTGTTATTTATTTATTTATTTATTTATTTTCTATTTATTTTAGAGTGTCATGTGAAATTTGCTTCATTTGGTTTTCTGTATTAAAGCACGCGTGGTTTCAAGGGGGTTTCTTTCCCCTTTAATATATCACTTCATTAAGATGGAAGCAACACCCAGATTTCATTTTCATGAAATATGTGTTCTGTCATTGTAGTTTCGATGTGGATGTGTTTTTATATGTTAAACGTGATTAATCAATTAATTAATGTTAAATTGTAGATTAAACTAATAAATGTATTGTCTTATTCAGCACGCTGCTGAGTTTTTCTAGCTAGATTGGATCAGGGTTTAGTTCTACAGCAATACCCATACCATACCAGTGAGGAAATGGTCTGATTTCTTTGTTTTTAATATCTGGGTAATTCATTAAATTTCAGGATTCTTTCATCCTAAAGTTGCCCAAGAAGTCTCCACTGGTGTTGAGGATGGTTGTATTGTTGTTTGTAATGGTTTGCGGTGTGTATATTTGCTCGATTTGTTTGAAGCAAATAAGCACCGGCAGCACGCATGAGTTTTTGAACATCGGAGTGATCCAAAAGCCGTGTCCGGAACCAAATATCGAGCCATGGGAAATTCCTTATATGCATTATCCGACCCCCAAAACTTTCAGCAGGTATGAAAATGAGTTTATTGCTCCTGAGTTCGGTTTTTAGTTTTATTGACTTAATTATGGGCTTTCTTGTGTGTGATTAGGGCCGAGTGTGCATGCAATCCTGTCCGGTATTTTGCCATTATGTCGATGCAGAGATCTGGGAGTGGATGGTTTGAAACGTTATTGAACAACCATACTAACATAAGTTCAAATGGAGAGATATTCTCTGTCAAAGTTAGGAGAAGTAACGCGTCGACAATTTTTGAGACTTTGGACAAAGTTTATAACTTGGACTGGTTGAGCAGTGCCTCGAAAAATGAGTGCACAGCTGCAGTTGGCTTGAAATGGATGCTTAATCAGGTGAGCTGCTCATAGCTGAAATATAGCTTCTAAAGTTAAGTCGCAATTTGCTAACATTGTTATGGCAGAAATCCGTGGCCTTATTTAAATGCCTTTACATTCTTCACCTCATGAGTCTGTGAACAGGAATTGAGTAGCCTTTTGAACTAAAAAATGGTTCACTATATCGGCTATGCAAAGCTGTATTTATACCAGTTAGATTCATATTAGGAATGGCAGATATAGTGGGTTGAAGCAAACTCTACTATCAGTTTATTTAGCATGAAGCAGAAGACACCCGAAACATCCTTTGTATTTGTGGTTAGTTACACTTGTGTTTATAGTATTATAGTCCTTTGGTGACTGCAACTTTTGAATTCATGCATTGTCTTGAATTGATCATCTCTTTCTGTGTTTCATTTTCTTTTTTTTCTTATTCAAATTTATCCACAATCTTTGTTTCTAGCTCTAGTTTTATGTAATTCTCTTACCATTCAGATATATTTGCCCTGCAATTAGAAACACAGTCCCTGTTGCTCCCCGAAAGTATGACTATCCTAGCTTGTTTTACAAAACAACAACAACAACGACAACTGTTCATCCTATTCATTTTGTTATTATTCCCAAATACTACCAACCATGTGTTCTTAACTCAGCCAATGGCTTTCTGTGACTGCCACTAACCGGAGCCTTATTTGCATCTAGACACTCCTTTACTCTGACATCATGTTCCAGTTCTTTAACCCATGAAGTTGGGTATGATTATCAAATACCATATAGTGTTTCACATTTGAGAATATTTTAGGGAATAATTCTTAAGTGCTCCACTAAAGAGCTGTTGCATAAGTTATTTGTAATTTTTGGTTTTATTTCTTTTCTATTGAAGAGCACTATTATTGGTAAATATTTACCATTACATTGATGGAGAACAGCTATACATTTTTGTGACCTTGAATGAATGCAGTGGAGACTTCAGTAAAATCATGAAAGGAAAACAGGAGAAAAGTTCATGTAACAAATACACATAGGAGATTTCCCCTTATTCCATTTTCTGGGGACTCAAGAGAAAATGTATTCAATGTTCTTAGTAAAGTCATATTTCTTTTTTTGAGCCTTTGAGATAGCATCTTCTTCATGCTTTGAGAACAATGGCTCTGATGAAAATATTCGTTAATGGAAACAGCTTTCTTTATGCTCAGAACAATATAAATGCAGTATTTTGTGAACAGACAGACATTGCTGTTAGCGTTGAATTCGTAATATAAATTTGTGATTAAACTTGTCTCTGATGTGTTCATGATCATAATCCTTTACTGCAGGGACTGATGCAGCATCATAAGCAAATAGTGGAATACTTTAATATGCGTGGTGTTTCAGCTATTCTTCTCTTTCGAAGGAATCTTTTGCGGAGAATGATTTCGATACTAGCAAATTCTTATGATCGGGATGCTAAGCTACTGAATGGAACCCACAAGTCTCATGTTCATTCGCCTCATGAGGTTTTCATACCTCTCCTCTCTCTCTCGCTCTCATATCTAAAAGTTTCAGTTTTCAACTCTTACATTAATGGTTTCAGGCTGAGATACTAGCCAGCTACAAGCCTGTAATCAATGCAACATTGCTCATTCCAAATATAAGGCAGGTTGAAGAGACAACTAAAAAGGCTTTGGAGTACTTCAAAAGCACTCGACATATCATACTTTACTACGAGGATGTAGTAAAGAATCGCACCGTAAGAAAATAAATGCTAGAAAAAGTTGATATTTTCTTACTGAATCTTTTATCTAATCGTGTATTCTTAAGAGTCATGTGCTGTTTTTCAGAAGTTAGACGAGGTTCAAGAATTCCTAAAGGTTCCAAAGAGGGAGTTAAGGAGTCGTCAGGTTAAGATACACAAGGGATCATTATCGAATCACATTCAGAATTGGAACGATGTAGAAAAGGCACTCAACGGGACGCAGTATGAAAGTTACCTATATGGAGATTACAGGAGGTAAAGTGTTGACATGATGTACGTTCTATTATCGACCATTTTTTTTTTCTTCTCGGTTTCAATCTCCAAATGACAGGAGTCAACAGGGGGGGGGGGGGGAATACACGAAGCCACCCTGTTGGTATTTTGGCTATAGAGTGCTTATTTTGCTTTCGACTTAGAAACTTCTTTTAGCTTCCTATTGACTATTCTATTCATTCTTTACCCTCTCAACACATAAACTCTGCTGTATTTTTTTACCCAATGAAAGGAGAAAATTGCCTCTCTTTTTTCTTGCAATGTATATGTTGGTAATGCCTATTGCTGTCTATTATTTGCTTAGAGTAGTCATGAGATGAATATCAGTGATTCAAGGTGGTGTCGTTTTCTCCCCTATGTTGCAGTTGCAGATACTAGCGATGATTGTTAAAAAAACCTATATTTATTGGATTTTGATATTCATTATTACGACTGACAACCACTTGGTCTAGTTGGATGAGGCTCTCTTAAGGCCAGAAGTTCAAATCATAATGTGCGAAATCCGATTCAAATTAGATCAATAGATCAAATATGGGTTTCTAGGACAGTCATAGTATCACTGGGGTTACGTTGCATGTGGAGCATCAGATGCACGTGAAATTTGAAAAGGGGGCTTTTGCTTCAATAGTGGTCTCCTAGTAGTATTATTTGAATTCGTTTTTTGAACAATTTTTATCGAGGAGAGGAAAAGGAGAAATTTTACTTTAAATGGGTGTAGAACACACAACCTAGAGAAAGAAAATGTCAATTGAGAGATTTTTAATCAGTTATTTTAGAGATCATTGAATTTTACGCAGTTTTCTAAAATTGTTAATTACTGTAGGAAGATGAGCAGTCCTGTTTCAGAATTGGACTATTCATAGATCTGATAAGTTTCACTCGAATATAATGCAATCTGGCTTGTATTCCAATTCGAATTAATTAAATCATTTATCCAATTTAGTAAGCTTTTTATTTAAAAAATATTTAAAGCTGATAATGGACTAAAATATTTAATTAAATGTATTATCCATAAAAATAAGACAGATTGATGTACTTAATATATGATTTTTTTTTTTTTTTGAAATTTTAATTAATATCTGAATTGAATTCGAAATCTGTTTTCTCCAAAAAAAAAAGAATAATATTAGGATTACGAATGGTATTATCCATTATGGATTATGGTGGCCAGTAGGAAAATATTAAGATGGTGAAAACACGTGATTAACGCGCTGGCAGCATTCAAAGTCGTGAGATTGCAGCTTCTTGGGGGCTTTGGGCACACTTTATTTTTAGGACAAAGAGCCCACCACACCACAGCCCTCCTTTTTGACCCACCAACTCCTCAACTTTAGTCCCATATGACCATCTTAATTATAATAATTACGTCCGCAAATGATGATTTATACTATAATCAACTGCGTTTTAAGGTTTTGCCCCCTCCATTTTAATTTGTGCATATTATAGGGACTAATAATAAAATTAGAGAAAATATATTAAATAGAGGGTTAGGAAAAAACTATATATATTATATTTTGTCACACTTAAAGAGAAAGAACATAATACATATTTTGTAAAATTCGCGCAACAATAACTTTAGGTGGAGTGAGAATGTATGTTCTTGTATCAATTTTTTAGAAGTGTGATTTTTAGTTTTTTATCTAAGACTATATAGATGCGTAAAAAGACAGATATTATTATAATAACATCAATTATAATTTAAACCAGGGATTTAGTAATTTCGAGCTCAATTGATTCCGGGTTAACATGTGACATTAAATTCAATCAGAATTTTAATATTATAATTTAAGGAAAACTATACTACATGTTATTTAATTATGAGTTTGCTAACAAATATGTCACTTTTCTTGTAAAAGTTACAGACGTACCCCTCAATTGTTACAAATATATAATTGACAGATAAATATTAGACAATAATAGTGATGCGACATGATATAATAACAATTTCAATCTTCAAAACTTACGAATCTATCATATTGGTCTTAATTCAAAACAATTCAATAAATTTAACCCTTTAACATTTAAAAGTTTTATCGTTTTAGTCTATCTTATTCTCTTAAATTGATTGTTCATTCTTCGTGAAATATTATATTATTTTTTTGGTATAATATCAATTTAATAACATATTTCTTCTTTTATGGAATAATAAAATTATCCAATGGGCTCATCTGCTTTGATAATATCATAAAATACTAAATTGATGAGATTTTTAAAAGTGAATGGTTAAATTTATTGATTTGTTTTGAATTAAGAAAATTAATGGAATTTATAAGTTTTGGGACTAAAAATATTATTTATACTAAGCCATATTAGATGTTTGTTTTATTTTTTAATGATAAAGTGAGTTGTTTGTAACAATATTTTAATTTCAATGATCTATTTATAATTTTTTTATAAAAAAACTATTTATTATTACTCTATAATTAAATGACATTAGATGTATTTTATCCTGTAATTTATCATTTCTTGTATAATAATAGAAGGCTTAATAGGCAAGTAGGTTCCCAAACTATGCCTTTTTTCAGTTAGGTATCCAAACTATTTTTCGAGCCAAATTGGGACTTAAACTTTCATTTAGTGATCGATTTAAGGTTCGCCGTTAATTTTGTCCGTTAAAGGACACGTTTCATCGCCTGAAAAATCTAAAAATTATATTAAAAATAAATAAAATTAATAAAACAAAATAAAAATATATCCTGAAATCTTTAAATATTCACAAAATAGTCCCCAAATCTCTAAACCCCCAAATCTGACCATTCTCACCGGTGTTGGCCGCATTGCCGACGACAGAATGAAACGTCCTCCCCTCGCCGAACAATCTACACGCCGTTCGTCACGAATTGTTCGAAAGAACCATTCGACAATTTCGATGATTCGCAAGGCGTCAGTCTATTTCCGGTGACAAGGTGACAAGACAAATGGTCGTGATGGTCCGGCGACCGATGTGGTGGGGGGCAGTGTGACAATCGGCGGCAGAATCGGCTCAAATTGGGATTTAGGTTTTGAGGAGCTAAGGATTTTGGAATTTGAGGGTTGTTTTGTGAAATCTATAAAATTTAGAAATTTTTTGAAAATTAAGTAATTTTATTTATTTTTAATATAATTTTTAGAATTTTCAAGAGATGGTACGTGTCCTTTAACAGTAAAATTAACGACGAATCTTAAATGGGTCACGAAATAAAATTTTAGATCTCAATTTTGTCCAAAAAATAGTTTGAGCACCTAATTGAAAAAATAATTTGAACCTTAAATGGGCCTCAATGCTTTGTAAAAAGACCCAAAGTTTATAAATATGTTAATATCAATTTTATAATTGCAAGTGGTGCATCCCTTTCTAAACTCGATTACTACAGCTAATTAAACTAATAATTACTTTTTAATCATAAATAATAAGTAAATAAAAACAGAAAAAGTAAAACAGATCTAATTGGGCCGCCAGTAGCATCTATGCGTCCAGGTCAGCATGATACGATCCCACACGACAACCAAGTGGCCTCTCGCCTAAACTCACGGCACGGGACGGCAACAAGACATTAGGTCAAATTATGGTTTTAGTCCCCTTATAATATTTGAGTTTAATATCCGGTCCCTATGTCTTAATTCCATATAATTTGATCTTTACTTTTATAGTAATATCGTTAATTAGTTCAATCAAATAACACTTGTCAGTTTTCCTTAAAAATTCCTCTTTTAATTAACTTACCATATTGACATAGATTTCTTTTATGTTGAAGGATTTTTTTAAAAGATCGCATTAATACTTTTTTCCGAAATGCTCAACCCTAAATGACTATTTCACCTGACTAAATGACGTTATAAAAATTTATAGATGGAATATATGGTTGTTAATTAATTGAACTTTACCAAATATATTTTTGTTTATGTTCGTTTATTTATTTTTAAATTCGTTCGAGTTCGATTCTGTTCACTAAAGAATTTAAAATTGAATTTGTTTTATTTAAAAACTATGTATTCATGCTCGTTTAATGTTCTCGAACTTGTTTATTTAGTGTTGTTGAACATGCTTATTTAAAATGTTTGCAAAAGCAAAGAAAAAAAACATATGCACTAACATTAAACAAACATATAATTAAACATATTCTCTTAAAATTAAAAAAATAATCTATATATTAATAATAAACAAAATATAATTCTAGTTTTTTTAGACATAAAGCCATGTTTGATAAGCAACGTTTAAGCAAAAATCAGAGGTTTGACTGGTCAAATTCGTTAATTTAGATGTTTGGTGAATAGCGAAGTGAGGTGAAACATCTAATTTTGAAAAATCTGCTAATAGGAGCTTTTTGAAATTATAAGTTTTGACATTAGAGTTATAAAGACACTTCTACGCTTAACAATTATAAAAAATCTCTAAATAACTTAAATTTAACATTTTCTATTTTAATTTTTTTTATTCTCACACATCTATATTTGTATTTAAATTTAATAATTAATTAAATTGTATTAAAAATAATTATATAAATAATAAATTAATATATAGATCCTTTATATATGCTTGGTAATGTTATATTAAAAAATTATTTTTTATAATCTAATTAATATGCTTGGTACAAAATATTGATAGTTAATAAACTATTCCAACAAGCATCGAATATAATCATGTCCTTATATGTCATTTTGATTGTTTATATAATCAAATATCTATCAGCTATCACTTAATTTTACCAAATACTTTTATACAATCAATTAGTACAATCCGCTAGTGAAATTAACTAATACAATCCGCTATCAGCTAATGTAATCCGCTATCAGTTATCCGCTTATTGTCAAACATGGCCAAAATATTCAAACTTAGATATTAATAATTATATTATAAATTAATAAATGTAAAATAATTAGGTAAAGTACACATTAACCACTGGATCTTAGGTGTCGTCACATTTTGGTCCCTTGGCTGTAAAGAATTTCAATTAAGTCACTAAAATTTTCAAATTAATTTTTATCACTTGACCGTTAAACCGTTGTCAGTGTGATCGCATGGTCGTTATCTTCCATTTTCATTGCAAAAAGCCTAAACTCCTACTACTACCATTTTTGGTCTATTGTCGTATGTTGTCATTTGTAAGAACATTGGTAACAAAACGTATGTGTTTCCCTCATCTTTCTTCACCTAGGATCGGATTTCAACAAGCTCACTCAAAATTGACGAAAATCGTCTTTCAAATGTTTTAATCTCTCCTGATGACCCGTTGATGAGATAGTTTTGAGGTATATTATTCGTCTTTTTTTAAAAAATATTTCTCACTATTCATATTTTCAAGCGAACACCCAAATTCTTTAGATTTAAAAAAGTCTCAAATTCCTGATGCTAGATTTTTGGTGTTTCATCTCATGAGTTCTAAAGAAATTTTGAGAATATCTAAATCGATCGATTAATAAAAGACGGTGAGATGAGTTTTTCAATGTCTAAGATAGTTGTAAAAAATGCCGAAGAATGACAGTTTTTGTCGATGACTGAAAATGAGAAACCTCCTAAATTTTGATGATGAAGAAGAGATCGAAAGAAATCACGTCAGCATACATCATCAAAAAAGTAAATAATTCTTTCTAGCTTCCACGACCACACAAAATACACCACGTCATCCGACTGTTAATCATGTTGTGCTCTAGTGACAATAAAATAAATTCTAAAAGTTTAGTGGCTTAATTGAATATTTATAGTTTAGTCATTGAAACGAGATACACCAGAACTTTAATGACTAATGGTGTATTTTATACTAAATATTTTTAAATATCTTTTATAGGAAAATATCAAATTTAAACAAATGAAACTGTTTTGTTTAGATTAACTAGCGAACACACCTTTGTTCAAAATCCTTCGCTTAAAAAACGAACATAAACTTTCTTTCAATTTTTTTTGTTTAATAAATGAACAATATCACGGATAATTTATCAAATACTCTGTTGATTTACGTCACAGCAAAACCATAGCAAATCAAAGTAAATAATTAATCTAGTACGAGGACCAAAATCATAATTCAACCAAAAGAGGAAAACGCAAACAGCCACCAACGTTGTAACCGAGGCCCCTAACCCCATAAACTCAGATCCACCGCCTCCCTTTATAAACTTACGTTTCTTCAGACAACAGTTTTCTCTCTTTCTTCCGCCTGTTTTTCTTTCTCTCCTTCGCCTCTTAACGGTGAAAGAGAGAAAAAAAGAAGACCCCAAGTGTTAGATCAGGTTGTGTTATCTATCTATACATCAAGATGCAGTCAACCAGCGGTACTGATCTGAACTCTAAACAAGAACAACAACAGCCGCAGCAGCAGCAGCAGCCACCGCAGCAGCAACGGCCGCAGTGGGTGGCGGGCCAGTGGATGGGAGCCATGCAGTACCCGACGGCGGCTGCGATGGTAATGATGCAGCAGCAGATGATGATGTACCCGCACCATTATATGGCTTACAACAATCCTCATTTCCAGTACCAACAATATCAGCAGCAGCAGGGTAAGCGGCCATACCAGCAGCAAAGCTACTCGCAGAAGCAGCAACAACAAGGGTCTAACTCAGATGAGGTTAAAACGATCTGGGTTGGTGACCTTGCTCATTGGATGGACGAGACTTATCTTCATGGTTGCTTTTCTCAAACTGGAGAGGTAAAACTACAAAAACAGCAGTAATATTTATCATGAAATGATAGATGTATGTGTTGTTATATGTGAATCTTACTTTTAGATCTCTTTGGCGGTTTGTGTAATCTTTTTGTTACTCTTGTTTCCTGGGGTTTTAGTGTACTTAAGGTTCAAGGTTTATGCTAGATTAGAGAAAGTGATATTGATTGATTGATTAAAGTGAATTGTAGATAATTTGTGCTTTAGTTCATATACAAGATATAATTTTTTTGAGGAATCATGTACAAGATGTAAGAAATTGTAAGTTTGTGGTTTAACTTTCTTTGTCTAATTAGGGTAATTTTTTTCTAAGTTTGTGGTTTATTTAAAGACAGTGTTTTCTGTTCAATCTAAACAGATCCATAGACATATGTTACTTGCTATAATAAGGTAATACTGAATAAATGCAAAAAAAGTGGCTTCATTCTGTTGCTTCTTGAGGATCAGGTTCTGGTTAAAGTCAGCTTGCATTTCATTTAATAAACATGAATTAGAAGTGGCTTCATTGTTTAAATAAACCCACAATTTGTATCAAAACCTGAAGCAATATTGGGGTCTCATGTAGTTCTTTGTAGAACTATAATAGAATAGCTGGATCCTTTCTTATCATTTTAAGCCTTTTAAAACCGGTCATGTAATTTAACATGGTACAAGAGCTCTTGGTTTGAATAGTAGAAACACATCTGCCTTTTACTATTCTTCACCTATTGCCTTTTGACCGTGCAATTCTTATTTAATCCTTCTTTCAGCTTGCACTTTCTTTCTATATCACCGGACCTGTTTTTCAAGGTGTGTTAGAACCATAAATGTAATTTCTTTTCATGGTGGGTGTTAATTTGGGAAGGGGGTGGAGGTTGACCGTATGACAATCAATTTTTCTTGTGTTTTGCCTTACTACACGTACTTCTTAATATAAGATGTTTAATGTAGACAACTCATTCATAACACTGGAAATAGAATCCTCTTGATTTGGATTCAAAGGTCACCGTGATGGTTGTGGCAAAGTTAGGGACAACATTTGAAGGAGGTGCTCAATCTTTCTTGTAGAAAGCTTTCTTCATTTATTTGCTTGTATGACTTGAGAAGAAGCAGTGAGAGGAAGCTAACAAGATTTTGCATATTTTACTGTTCTCTGGAATCTTGAAATCTACGAAAGATTGTATTGGTTTTATTTCTTTTGAAGATTAGCTGCTCTTTGTGCATCTTATGTTGAGGTGTGACCAATACCTTTTTTAACATTTTACTTGATTATCCATAAGACAATCTCTTGTAAGTAAAAGTACCTTGTTTCTGACATTTGGCATTTCGAAATCCAGGTTTCTTCTGTCAAGATTGTACGCAATAAGCAAACTGCTCAGTCCGAAGGATATGGATTCGTTGAGTTTCACACACGGGCAGCAGCAGAAAAGGTCTTGCAAAGCTATAATGGTTCTTTAATGCCAAATACAGAGCAGCCTTTTCGTCTCAATTGGGCTTCATTCAGTGTGAATGAAAGGCGAACTGAAACAAGTTCTGACCTATCTATTTTTGTAGGGGATTTGGCTGCAGATGTAACTGATACAATATTGCATGAAACCTTTTCTAATAGATTTCAGTCTGTCAAAGGAGCAAAAGTTGTTATTGATTCGAATACAGGTCGTTCAAAAGGTTACGGTTTTGTTAGGTTTGGTGATGAAAATGAAAGGTCAAGGGCTATGACTGAAATGAATGGTGTATATTGCTTGAGTAGACCTATGAGAATCGGTGTTGCTACTCCCAAGAAAGCATCTGGATATCAGCAACAGTATTCTTCACAAGGTATGATTTCTGCCACAATGGTGATTGATATGCTTGGGTGGCCTTTGATGTAAATCTTCCTCTCTTCAACCTTGGTGCAACATCTTGATCTATTCACTAGTGAAATTGGCACTTAAGTGGAGCCGTATCTATTTTTTGTCCTTTCTATTTCTTTCAAAGAATAAAGTCTTCGTCTCAAGCTCGTTTCATATGTTGGAGTATGCTATTTCAAATGTTCATCATCTGGTCTTTTTCATTTTTTGAGCATGGAGATGAGATGCCAGGATTTTCCTCAATCCTTCTATTGTCATGTTGAATGTATTCTACCTGTATCTTAAAGCTTGATGTGAGTTTTAATTCAATCATTATATTTTCGTTTTCATTTTTGTTAGCTGTGGTATTGGCCGGTGGACATGCATCAAATGGTGCAGTAGCACAAGGTTCTCAATACAACAATGATTCAAATAATGCTACTGTTAGTCCTTTTCCCTCCTTTGTTGCGATCTTCTCCCCTATATCTACCATCGATCACAAAGTTATGTTTCTTGCAGATATTCGTTGGAGGACTCGACTCCGATGTTACTGATGATGATCTGAAACAACCTTTTTCACAGTTTGGTGAGATCATCTCTGTCAAAATACCACCCGGAAAAGGATGTGGGTTTGTGCAATTTGTGAACAGGTGCCTCCCTATATGTACTTAACTTCCCCACATTGTACTTTACCATTTGTTGAAGTGTGGTAACTATCATTAAAGATTTGTATTTAGAGCTCCATTAGTGATAATATCACCAAAGTATTGGTGCACATTTGTTATCTACTCATGGTGCATATAGTAATGTAATGTGTATACTTTGCAGGAAGGATGCTGAGGAAGCAATCCAGAGTTTGAACGGGACAACCATAGGCAAGCAGACTGTCCGTCTTTCTTGGGGTCGCAATGTAGGAAGCAAACAGGTAAATTTATGCTAAACTAGATATTTGTACTAGGCAACTGTCTTATGGCCTCTTTGTTGCCTTGCTCGTTGCAAACAAAATGCCCTGGCATCCGTCACCAGGGAAAAGGAATAGAACAAACTTACTTTATATTATAGAAAAAATAATAGAATTTCTTGGCTAATTCCCAATTAGTATGCCCAAGGCTATGTAATATTATAGTATAGCACGAGTCATAGAGTCTCCTGAAGGTGGAGATGCATGCCCTTCTGCTATCGTTTGTCTTACCTCTCAAAACCGGTTTTTGACAGTGGAGAGGTGATTCTGGTAACCAGTGGAATGGAGGATATTACCAAGGGCAAGGGTATGGTGGTTATGGTTATGGCTATGCTATGCTGTCGAATCAGGACCCGAGCACATATGCTGCAGCTGCTATTCCTGATGCATCTTGATGGGGGCTTAACAGATCGATCCAAGCATGTATAACAATTACTGGCTATGTTGTATGAACTTTCAGGTGAAGTTTTTTAAGTTTATTTTCCAACAGATTTATGATTGAAGTAGGATGGGGTTTTGCTTGCTGCTTTAGGATCTTGAGATTAAAGAATTTTGTTGCTGGATTTAATTTATTATTATTTTTTAAAACTTGGAGTTGTTTTAGAATTGTATTAATTTTCCATTTACAACTTCAAAATTTTGTGTTTTGAGTGGCCGTGTGTTTATCTTTTATTTGTTAAAATCTTCAAACAATGAAAGAGGGTGAGAGATTAATCATTATTATTACTTTTACATGTTTGAGCAAATCAAGAGATTGTATTTTATGTTGTTTTGCGACTCTGCTTTCTGTTTCAATTAATCCTTTAGCCTAATTATCCTAAAGAAGCTTTATTTAATAGCAAAAAGTTAACTATTATATTTAGATTTTATGGATAAATTTTAAAATTACACATTATATTTTTGATGAATTTAATTGTGAATCATACCCTTGAAATCTTGAATTTGATTAAGTTATACACATTTAGAGAAAAATAAATAAATCTAATGTTTTTATTTCGAGAAAATGTAACTGTGACTATACAAAAGTAAACATAAAATGGTTGCATATTAAAATTTGAACTGAAATTAAAATTTATGCACAAATTTGAAGTTATGTATGTATAGTGTTGAGGTTTATTCTTAATTAAACCTTACACCCTAAAGTATATTAAATATAAGTTTTGGTCAAATAAGAAAATTTTATCCAAAGATTTCGATTCTCAAACTGATAAAGATAGAAATTCTATGAAATAAACTCTTTATTTATCTTCAAAAACACGTTATTCAATATGAATTAATCCTCTAAAAAATCGTAACATTATTTGATAAAATATACCAATAAAATGACTTTAGAACGTTGTGGTCAAAACTGTCCAAAATAAGTGGTGGACGATAATAGGGACTAGAAGGGTCATCAGTCTCATGACTTTCCCAAAATTTTAAATTTTAATATTTGGTCCCTAAAGATTTTTTTAAAATAGTTTGGTCCCTTAAAAGTTAAAAAATTCCCACTAAGTTCAAAATTTTAAAATATTTTAATTAAATTTTCTTCCAAAGTTTTTAAAAACTATCATTAAGCCTCTCAAAATTATTAAAATTTTTAATTAGACCCCAATCTTTTTTAAAAAATTATAAATTCAGCTCTTTAACCTTTCAAAGTTTTAAATAAACCCTAAATTCTTCCACCAAATTCCTTAACTATCAAGAACAACGGTTGATCCAATATATACTACCTTAGCCACTGATAGAAAAAATATACTTTACACCAACAAACCCTATTGTCGAAAACCAGACAAAGAAATAAAGGCTGTAATTAGATGTTAAAAAGACAAAAGAATATTAATGTCTGTTAGAAGAGTCTGCAGCCATCTTATTTGATATTTTCCTCGTGTTCTATACAGGGACGAACACAGTATTTTATGTTAGGAGGGGCAAACTTATAAAATTTTAAGAGGGGGCGAACTTATAAAATTTTAAGGGGTTAAAATATATTTTTAATAGAAAATACATAGAAAATTTCTATTTTTTTAAATCATATATGAATTTTAAATTTTTAAGGGAGACGGCTGTTCTCTCTAGCCCCTCTGAGTTTATCTTTGGTTCGAGATGAGTTGATGGATGGACCTGGAAATATTAGCTCTTAAATTGTTCTAAAATAAGTTCAGAATGGTATGAAATGAGTTTAGCCGCTATGTCCGAAATCCCTTTTTACGTCATTTTATTTTGTCCCTATAATGCTTGTGGAAAAATGAGAAAAAATGTTTATGATTAATTTAGAGTTAAGGATAATTTTACGGTAAATGACATGTAATATACTATTAACTGTTTTAATTGAAATTAAAATAGTAAATATTCAAATCGTTATTATTCTCTTTTTAGAATAAAATCTTTTTTAAATTTTCTTTTATTTTTTAAATTAAAAATAATTAAATTTTTATTACTACAATAATTCTCACATTTACTTTAATTCCTTCATATTTGCACATTTCAACAATTTAATCCTAATTCGAAAATAAAATAAAATTAACCCTTATTATTTACACATTAATTCAATTTAGCTCTATTTTTAATTTAAAATAATTTAGCCCTAAACCCTATAATCATAAACCCTATAATTGAAACACTAAACCATAGCCCCTAAAACCTAAAATTGAAACTAGAAACTCAAAAATCATAAACCCCAAACCTTAAACTTGAAACCCTAAACTCCAAAAATAATACACTAAACCATAAACCCCTAAACCTTGAGATTGAAACTAGAAACTCAAAAACCCTAAACCCTAAACCTTAATCTTGAACCCCAAAAACTAAAAATTAAACCCTAAATATGAAACCCTAAACCACAAACCGTAAAATTGAAACTCAAAACCCTAACCTATAAACTATAAACCCTAAACTTAAATGCCTAAACCATAAACTTGAAACCATAAACAATTAACACTTAAACCCAAAATTTAAAACTCAAACCTATAAACCATAAACCCTAAATTTGAATCAATAAACCTTAAACTCCAAAACATTAAACTTGATCCATAAACCATAAACCCCTAAACTTGAAAGTTGATTTTGAATCTATAAACCCCTAGATTCTTAAACCTTAAATTTGAATCTATAAATTCAAGTTTAGGGTTTGTGGGTTTGTGGTTTCAAGTTTCAAGTTTATGGCTTAGGGTTTCAAGTTTCAAATTTATGGTTTAGGATTTCAAGTTTAGGTTTTAGGGGTTTAGGGGTTTTTGTTTAGGGATTCAAGTTTAGGGTTTAAGGTTTATGATTATAAGTTTAAGGTTTAATGGTTTATGGATTATGTATTTAAGTTTATGGTTTAGTGTTTTGAGTTTCAAGTTTATGGTTTATGGTTTAGGTATTCAAGTTTATGGTTTTGAGGTTTTGGGGTTTATAGATTCAAATTCAAGTTTCAAGTTTAGGGGTTTATTGCTTCAAGTTTAGGGGTTTAGGGTTTAGGGTTTTGGAGTTTATGGTTTATAAATTTAAATTTAGGGTTTATGGTTTTTAGTTTTAAAATTTGGGTTTAGGGGTTAAGTATTTATGGCTTCAAGTTTATGGTTTAGATATTAAACTTTAGAGTTTAGGAGTTTGAGCTTCAATTTTAGTGTTTTGCGTTTCATATTTAGGGTTTAATTTCTAGTGTTTTTGGTTTCAAGTTTAAAGTTTATGATTTTAGAGTTTTTAGTTTCAATTTCAGGGTTTATGAGTTAATGGTTTAGTGACTCAATTTTGGAGTTTAAGGTTTATGGTTTAGAGTTTTTGAGTTTTTAGTTTCAATTTTAGGGTTTAAGGGTTTATGATTTATTATTTTAATTTTAGATTTTAGGGGTTTAGAATTTTTGTTTAAATTATTTTAAATTAAAAATAGCGCTGAATTGAATGCGTAAATAACGAGGGTTAATTTTATATTATTTTTCGAATTAGGATTAAATTGTTGAAATGTGCAAATATGGATGAATTAAAGTAAATGTAGGAATTATTGTAGTAATAAAAGTTTATTTATTTTTTGAATTAAAAAATAAAATAAAATCTAAAAAAGTAATATAAAAATATTTTTTAAAATTTTATTCTAAAAGGGAATAATAAGAATTTAGGTCCTTAGGATTTCAATTCCAATTAAAACTGTTAATGGTACATATGAATAGTAGTACATTGCGGTACATGTTATTTATTGTAGAATTATCATTAGAATTGATGTATGCTTGAATATAGGTATCATTTACGAGTATAATTTTTTAAAATATGGATAATATTTTGAGTTTATTGAGTTGACGAGTTTTATTTTTTCAATCAAATTTGATTTGAAAATTTATCAGATTAAGTTGAATGAAAAGAAATTCAACCATAGTTTAGTTGCATAAATCTATTTGAGTTCAAATAAATATCCAATTATATTTAAGCATGATAAACAAATTCTATAAAATTTTAGGTAATAAAAATCACAAGATGTAAGTTGAATTACAATTAATTAGTTATAAATATTTTTGGTTAATCAAACAATTAATATATACTTAATCAAAATTATGAAAAACAAGTTGAAGTTACAATTCATTATTTATACTATTCAAATTATTGAAATACCTCGAATCTAAGTTAAACTATTAAACTCGAATTACTCATTCAAAATTAAAATTTTAATTTTTTTAGTCGAATCGGATTTTATTCTTTTAAATAATATGTTAGCTGAAATTATTAGAAAATAAAATAGAGAAACATTTCAAACAAAATAAGATGTAGAAGAAAAGTAACAAAAACAAAGGGAAACTAAAAAACTAAAAACGAAACATCATACCAACAAAACACATCCAGCGAGCTACAATGACAAGGATAAGATGGAACACTGAAAAAAAGCAAAAAAATAAAACTTCTTGTCTCTATCTACCTACACGCTTAAGGATCGAAGTAGGAGTAGTGTGTGAAACCAACAATCTTCCAGGCTGTTTCGCAAAACGGATCTGACTGCATCGACAAACGTACCACAAGAGGGGATAAACTACTGAAAGACCACCGATAATTGTAAATCAAAGTTGTGAGAAAATCATCTACGTACACAAATTTACCACAAAGGTAGGCGAAAATAGGGGTGAGCAAAACTCGAATCGACTCGAAAAAACCGAATAACTCGACTCGAGGCGAAAATACTCGAATCGTCCTAACTCGACTCGACTCGAAAAAATTTCAAATAAAGTTTGAGTTGTAAAATGAAAATTCGAATAACTCGAAATTTTTAGTAATTAATGGATTTATTTTAAGTTCAAGACGAGTCCCTTAATTTTTTATGATATATATATACCCGATATATAAAAATGTGAAGAAATATTGTCACATATGAAAAAATATGAAGAAATATATATATGCATATCTTATATGATTAGAGAAAGTCGTTTAAATTGGAATCAAACCGTATTATAACATGATAAATAATTACAATTAAATTTTTATAGGAACTCGAAAACTCGAATCGAAAAAATTTCAAATAAAGTTTGAATTGTAAAATATGATGCGTCAACTCGAATAACTCATAATTTTTTGACTCGACTCGATCGAATGTTCACCCCTTAACGAAAACGTGCAACAAGGTAGGAGCATGCTGCAAGACAAAAGAAAAACGTGTCACAAAAGAAGATAAAAACTATAAGAAAACAAAAACATAAAAAAGATAACCGAATATAAAAAATCAAAAGGGAAAAAATATTGGTAATCAACTATTAACATTAAAATTACTTTCGTCACCAGCTAGCCAAAAATAAAAAAAAAGAAGAAAAAAAAAACTCTTATTATGTTGACAATCTTAATGTATAGTTGATTTTAAGGAGTTTCTCTACATTGTAATGTGCAAAATTAAATATAAAACATGAAAGAAGTATATATTACGCAAGAGTGCTTGAAAAATAGAACTCTTTGATGAAACACATTTTCCATATTTGAGATTCAAGATTTAAGATGTGCCAAATAGGCCATTTCCCCACTCATTGTGTCAAAAACATATTGAGTGAGTTTCAACTTTGCTTTTCATCGTTCAACCCAGAAAGGAAGCAAATAAATTATGCTCCCAATCGAAGCCAAACTGACATGTATCAGCAATTTGAATTATTGAAAAAAAGACACTTTGGTGCATTTATGATGGTTTATATTTGATACATTATTATTATTATTAACTCTTACATTAATAATTGAAGTATACGATAATACTTCATTAAAAATCCTTAAAAATAGAGATCAACTTTTTTAACAATGACATCTGAATTTTATTAATCACCATGAAAGATAATATAATATAATACATAAAAAAGAAGAAAAAAAGTAAGTCTACAAAAAAGCATCTTATAATGGTACAAAGAAAAGCATACACTTCTATTGAGATTAACATACTAAAATCCAGAAACCTTCATGAATCTCTTTGTTTTTATCCAAACGAGACGCTTTACGGGTGAAAAAGGAGTGGTGAGTGAATCAAGCTATCAGACAGATTACTCTGCTACCCAAGTCTGATTACACCGGCAACCAACCATCAACCGAGTGAGGTTTCATCTTTCTAAGACAACTGGCAGAACCATAATCAGAGATTGGCATTGTAAAAATATCTGTACGAGCACCAACCGACCACTAAGGTATGTTGAAAATCATGCCACAAGGATAGATGAAACGAACTACAAAAAATCAAAGAAAAACGTGTCACAATGACAGAGAAAACGCGTGCTACAGAGAAATAAATTCTGTTTAAAATAAGAAAATAATAGACACGATGGTTGACAACCAATACTAAAATTAATTATCGACCACCAATCAAAAGAAAAAAGCAAAGTTGCATGCGGAAAAATTTTAAGAGAGAGTGGCTAGGTTAAAAAACCCTAAAAGTGTTAATTAATATATTAGAGATCAATTTTTAACCCTTTAACTAAACTTTCAATAAATAGTATTATACTAATATATAGTTTTATACAATAAACTAAGAGTTACTTGTACCACATGTCTCAAGCTATGACTATTATTCTAAATTGATCTCTAAATCTTTAAATATTTAAATTTTATTCTCAAATTATGACCATCATTTTAAATTGACCTTTAAACTTCTGAACATTTTCAATTCCATCCCGAAACTATAATTCTCATTTTAAATTGATCCCTAAAATTTTAAATATTCTAATTTTATTTCCAAATTATCAATATATGATGTTAATTTTCAATGTTAATAAAGCTGTTATAAAAATTATTAATTGTCATGTAATCACTTATGTGTATTATATAATAATATGATATGACACAAACAATAATTTGAAGTCAAAATTGAAATGTTTAAAAGTTCGAAGACTAATTTAAAAGGAAAACTATATTTTAGAGATGAAATTTAAACATTAAAAATTTCAAGACTAATTTAAAATAAAAATTATAAAATGCAGTCCAGTTAACTCTAAAATAACAATAATACCAACATTTCACAAGATTAGCATTATCTTAAACATGGAAAAGTTCTTAATTAACCAGAATTTAGTCAAAACTAATAAATAGAAAGTTAAGCATAGGGTAGAAAATTAAGTAAAACCAACAGAATCTTCAACACTGGGCTAGAATACAATGATTCTATGTCACGCATGTAACACTGGGTAAACTAGATAGGCTCTGACCCTATTCAAAAATTTTCGTTCAATGAAATTTTAAATTTTATAAAATTAAAATTTATTATTCTAAATTTTAAGATTAAATAATTGATAAATATGTTTTTTAAAAAAATATTTTGGTGCGATTTGGTCGATGATTTTTTTAAAAAAATCAGTTGGTTCTCTCGTATTACAATGAAAAAATTTTACACCCTCTCCTTCTCGCTTTCCTATCTAATTTCTTGCTTATAAAGCCCTCCATTTCTACCTTCAACTTGGCTTTTAATCCCCCAATCTTCTTATCCTTCAAGAAGCCATGGAAGTGGTGGTGCCGGTGGCTGTAGCGGCAGTGGAATTCAACTTCGACAGCACATACTCGTCTCCATACACGACTGCTCCTTCCAGCCCTCAACGTTTCGGCAGTAGCTTCTTCTTCAGTGCTCCCACCAGTCCCACTCGTGCTTCTTCGTTTGCAGCGGTTCCTTTCCAATGGGAGGAAAAGCCTGGTGTCCCTAAAAGAAAAGGTTTCCATGGAAGATTCGACAAAGAAGATGAGACCAACAATGATGGCGGTGGTGGTGATCAGCGTGAAGATTCCGATTTCGAGTTTGACTTTTGCGGACAGTTAGAGAGAACTTCTCTGTCAGCTGAGGAGCTCTTCGATGGCGGAAAGATTTTGCCCTTGAAACCCCCGCCTGGGTTCTCGGAGTTCTCAAGCACCGTTTCTTGTCCGAAATCGAGAGCTTTTCGAAAGGACGACTTCGATCCTTTCGAAACAGCCATCGAGAAGTCTCGTAAAGGATCGGTATTGGTAGAGCCAAAGAACATAAAATCACAACCGAAAGAACGAGGGAGGGATCGATCCTCCGCTTGTTCTTCATCATCATCGTCTTCAAGCTCCAGCAAGTACAACTACGTTCATAAGAAGAGCAGATCGCTGTCTCCTTTTAGAGAATCCGAAGGCACCATGTTCGAGCAAGAGACAAGCAATCCCAAATCCTATGTTTCTTCAATCCTGTCGGCTATTTCGTTCTCCAAAGGTAACAGAAAATGGAAGTTGAAAGATCTTTTGTTGTTCAGGAGTGCATCGGAAGGGAGGGCGACGAGTAATGATTCTTTCAGAAAATATGCTGTTTTGTCTAAGAAAGACGCCGAGGATGTTAACAATTTAAGCTTCCGGTCAACGGAGAGTGTCGGATCGAGTTCAAGACGGAGAGGACGGGTTTCGGCTCACGAGTTGCATTACACGGCGAACCGGGCCGTGTCGGAGGAGATGAGGAGGAAGACATTTTTACCATACAAGCAGGGCCTCCTTGGATGCTTGGGGTTCAACCCTGGAATGCATGAGGTTTCCAGGGGTATTGTGTATTTGACGCATTGATGATCTATTTCTTGATTTAGTGATTTTTCAATGTTACTCGAATTTAAGGAAAAAATTTTAATACACTTTTAGTTTTAGGGGTTAGGGTTTAAGGTTTAGAGGTTTAGATTGTAGGGTTTAGAATTTAAGGTTAGTGTTTAGAATTTAGGGTTTAGAATTTAGAGTGTGAGGTTTAGTTTTTTAGGGTTAGGGTTAAACTTTAGGATTTGAGTTTTTATAGTGTAAATACACAAGCTTGTGTAAAATTAATTTTACACAGCTTGTGTATCAAAGTTTTACCCCGAATTTAAATATGTATTTTTAATAAATTATACTCATAATATAATTATCTTTAAAAAATTATTTAATAGAAACATTTAAAAAGAAATGTTTATATTATATTGTATTGTATAGATTCAAATTTTGACATTTATTTAATGTAATTATTTCTTAACTTAATAAAAGAAACATATATAAAGTTGATCAAATATATATATATTAATTTGATTTTGATTGATATTAAGTAAGGTATCAAAATTATATTGTCTCTTTTAGACGAGTAGAAATTTTATTTCCCTTTTTGTGTTTTTATTTATGTCTCACATTAAAAAAAATATATTTTGAGTCTAAAATTAAAGTTTAAAGTTAGTGCTTTGGGTTAAGATTTAGAGAATTAGAAGTGAAATGTATTTTTAAGAGTTTAGAGTTCATGATATAAAATTTAAAGTTAAAACTTAAAATTTAATTTTTTAATGTTAAAACATATAAAACAACGTAAAAAAAGAAAGATAATTTCTATTCACCTTAGACAACTATTGAATGATAAGAATTTCTCCAACGAGAAAGATAATTTCTCCAACTAGACGTATAATCTTCAATGAGTTATTTTACTCATCAAATTAATAGATTTAGGTTAGCTAGGGTTTATATGGACTCAGTTAGGTCAGATTTTTTGAGCTGCATATAACAATTCGATTTTGTTTAGGTTTGGTTCTCGATTCTTTTATATTAGTTTTATATATTTATTTTTTTAGTTTTTGTTTTGACAAAATGAATTTATTATATGATATATTACATTTGTTGATAAAGTTTGAATATTTTTTAATAAATATTTTTAAAAAAATATTTTTTAATAGTCTCAAGGTGATTACAAATTAATATCTATTTATATATTTTTAACTCTTTAAAAATGGACATATACCTTGTAGACAAAGCAATTCGAGCTCGTGTATCCTATGTCGAACATAATCTACTTTTTTACTAGAACACTTGCTGGGTTCTAAAAATTATATTTTTTTCAAGTAAATAGAGTTATAATTAATAATTCACGTATAATGTTTTAAAACTATCCTTACTTTACATTTTTATTTTATAAAAAATAATTATAAATTAAATAAAATTCGATTTAATTATGATAGTCAAGTTTTTAGACTTTGAACCATAAACGTTAGAAACATTATAATCCATTCGATTTCTTTATTTTAACTGCAAAATTAGCAACGTCAATAAAATATCATTCATGTTTCAGCATTCGCGTGTCACATCATCCACTCGGTTTAAATTCTAAAGTTAACAACATCAATTTCTTTATGTACCGTTATATGATCTAAACTACTCTCCATATTTCAATTTTACTTAAAAAGAACTCAATTCTGAAACCAATTTGAATGAATTGAATTTCCTAAACAAAGTTGAAATTTGTCACCGCAAAGCATGTAAAAAAGGAATAATGTTAAGAGCACACATGGGAGTGGAGAAGACATACTTCTATGATATAATCATTATGGTGTGGAATAATGATGTTTATACAGTGAAAAGTGGTGCGTTGTTCACTCGTTTGCTTTGGCCTCTGGGCTTTTCTAGTCAATCAAAATGTAAGTAATCTATTAAGATATATAACCCAAATTCAATAAAAAAAAGTTTTTTTGGTTGCCTTTTTTTGTTTTTTTAGAGCTTTGCCTAATTACATTATACATTTAATTTTGGTAGGTAAGTCTTTTTGTAAATTAATATTAAACTGCTTACTATTAAGATTAACAAGAATTTTCTATATACACAATGACTTAAACTCGATGCATACTTAAGTGATATCAAACTATTTACTACTGAAATTAACCTTTTAATAAATTAAATAAAATTTTAATATACAAATTGACTGCAAAATGTTTTTCTTCTGATATTATTTGATTTTTAAAAAAAATGCAAAACTAGATATTTGATATTATTCAATAGATGTGATATTGAATTGCATTAATCTTTGAATTAATAGAAATAAATCTGATTTGTTTATGATTTTTTAAATCAAACATTCCGTCACTTCGATATCTGCATTCTGCACTGATAGACTGTCGGATAAAATGGCCTCTATTTTTTTAATAAAAAAAATCATGGTAGGGGTAGGCTCAGCACAAGCATGTGCATGCCTTCAAAATTCAACCAATGGCTCACGTTTTGCACTAAAAAGTTTAACCAGTTAATTAATTAATAATAAATAAGATTATCTAAAGAACTGTTTGTCCATTAAAGCAGGGCAATGGAAATCGTCACAATGTGCCCTTAATGGTGCTCAACTAGTGTTTTATCTTCTGTTGTAATGCTTTCATGACCGTAACATTCCATGTTCTAAAATTTAAGAATTAAAAGTAAACAAATGAAATGGTCACTTCAAACATTTTCTTATCTTAATCGATTGATCCAATTTGATTTTTTGGATTTAATTGTAATAATTGATGCCAAGAATTATTACAATGCTAGACTTGAAGGAAATCTAGCCATGTGGATTATAAATGAAATCAACTAGATATCCTAAAATCATGGCCATTACCCCCCCCCCTACTAGCTTAATTCTTTGAAGTTGGATAATTATTTGAAAATTTTAAAAATATTATTCAACTCAATTTTAATAAATTTAATTTGACTTAAACAATTTTAAATAAAATATAAATAATGAAATAATACTCAAACAAATAAAATATTAATTTTAATTTTAGTTTTTGACAATAAATTTTTTTGTAATTTAGTTTCTTAATTTTATATTTTATTTAATTTAATCTCATGACTACAACTTTTTACAAATTCTTTCTTTCTATCAATACTTTGACTTATTTATATCCTATCAACATATAATTTTTTTGAATAATTTATACTTAGGGGAGGGAAAGAAGAATTTTACTCCTACTTGGTCTTGAACTCACAACCTAGGGGAAGGAATGAGTGTCAATTGAGAGCTTTAACCCATCAACATATAATTTTAGATTGTATTTGATTTATTAAGTAACATTACAAATATTACTCTCGTTTGTGAAAAATATGAAAAATATATGTATATCATATATAGTTATAAAAAGTCATTTAAGTTGGAACTACTTAGTACCATAACATTGTACTTTATAAATATTTATAATTAAATTTGAACAGAAACCCAACCAGCCCAACAAAAAAATGTAAATAAATTTTGAAAGATAAAGAATGATTTAACAACTCAATTAATTTGACTCGACTCGATTAATCTATAGGGTTATAAAAAGTTATTTTTTGACTACTCAACTCAATTAAATACTAATTCCTAAATAATTCATAGGGTTATAACATATATATATATATATATATATAATGTGTTTTTGTGACATGAATTTCGTATTACTCCAACCTAAAAAGTTCGCAGCGTGATATACTAAAAAAATGAAATCAGAAGAAAAATGAGGATATGTGGGGGATGTGAAGTAGACCGAAGGATTAGAACGAAGTCGATAAACCCTCGAAATAGTGACTACTTCTCCAATACGAGTGGATTTCTTGCCACACAAAATTCCTTTGAGATCAAGTTATTATTCTTATAATTAGATAGTAAGGAAAATCTTTAAAATCGTACTTAATCACAAATTCTTGTATTCTAATTATTTTTGGTAAAACATTTTTTCTGCTTATGATTTTTTTTTTGTTTAGGGCTTTTCATATAAAAACTTAACGTTTCTTATATTATGCGATTAATTTACTGTCATTATTCTTATCGTATACGATAACAAGATGCAATAACAGCACATATCCCTATTTCATAGTAACAATTATGCTATTTTTATGTCTATGCCTAATGATGTTTATATTATCTTATCTTGTATGAGTTTGAATTTTAATGTAAAAATAGAATACTTTTTATTTAATAAAAAAAGAAAAGGGTTATGTCATTTATTTGATAATGAAAATGATGTTGAGGATTATATAAAAGAATAATCTCTTGTCTTTGTATGGTTGTTGAATGTTGATGACTTAGTTTCATATCCGATAGGGAACAAGAAATTTGTGTGTATTTTTAGATTGCAGGAGTCATCATTGTGCAGTGTTTGTTGATAATGAAGAAACATAATTTCTTAGTTGATTTAGTGGCTAAAATATTAAAATATGTGAGCCTGATGGTTTGAATATTATTTTATGCGTGGAACTTCTGTATTTTGAAACCCTAGTGGTGGGCGTTTTCAAACATTGCTTTTCCGACGAGGGAGAGTCGTGTTCAAGTTTATCAAGTCATTAGTAAACTTAAAACCAAATTTTCCTGCAACAAATGATTTTAACCACTAATCCTTTATGTAATTTACAATTTCGGATATATTTGTGCTTGATAAACAAAGCCAGCCCATTACATTAAGCTTTGAACTCGTAGAGTGGTTTGAACACTATATATGCACAAAGTATATTATTAAAGGGCTAAGAAATTTAAACAGATATATCATATAATCAGTAATCACATTTAGGGGTGTGCAAAACCGGGTTTGGTTAACCGTTAACAAATTATTTCAGATAACCAGTAAATTCAGGTTGCTCAATTTTTAACACTAAACCGTAACCATTAAACCAGTTAACCGATTGACCGGTTAACCAAAATATTCGGCTCGGTTTGGTCGGATAATGTTTTTTTTACTTTTTCGTATTAAAAATATAAATTTTAACAATATAGTCAAAGAAAATATATATTTAAAAAATTTGACACACAAAATACCAATATCTTCTAAATACTAGAACAAATTCAATAAAACATAATTGTAACATACGCAAAAACTAGGACTAATAACCTAAAAAAAATAATAAAATCAATTAAACAACTGTAAAATCTATTGAAAACAATAAACACTTTAAAAGAAATCAATGTACGGCTCAAAGGGTAATAAAAATACTCTCAAAATAAATTACCTTTAATTATTTACTTCTCAAATTAATATTCTGCGCAGAATACTTCTCAAATCAATCAATATTTTGCATTGACTTTTACTCATAGGGTAATAAAAATATGTAAATATTTTTTAGGGGAATAAATTAAAAATAACCCTAAAATTTTGCTAATAAAATTGTATAAATATTTATATTTTGTATATTATATTATATAACCGGTCAGTTCGGTTACTCGTTTTTTTTTAAATTATAAATTGTATCCGAATCGAAATAATATATTTTTCAAAAAAACCTACCGAAACTCTATTTTTCGGTTTGGTTACCTATATTTTCAGATCAATTTTTCGGATTTAAATTTCAGTTTTGGTTTGTCTAACTTTTTGCACGTCCCTAATCATACCAACATATTAAAAAAACTTATGCTAAGCTTTAGAATTCTCATGACCAGTTAGTAAGATGTTTTAGTACTGCAAAAGCCGCAGTTTTTGGACTGGATGAGATTAATTTAGATGCTCAACAATAAGCTACACAATTAATCAAATTTACAAAGTATTTAATAGCAGTAGCGGATTGTTTAAGGGACTGGTGAGGGCTATAGCCCCAAAATTTTGAAAAACTTAAATTTTACCCTTAATGTTTTTGAAAATTTTTATTTGCCCCCTTCACGGTTTTTAAAAATTTATATTAAGTTTCAAAATTTTAACTATTTTTTAAATCCCTCAAAATTATTAAAATTTTTAGTTAAACCCTTAATTTTCGTTTAATCCTCCAAATTTTTTAAAAATTTTAATTGTCCCCCTCAAACTTTTACTCAAAGTTTCGTCACTGTTTAATAATAAATTAAATATAATAAACGATCAAACAAGACAAATATATTTAACCCATTCAGGCAAAGCTCAACTAAATACATATATTTTTACATAGTGATATCTTTGTTGAATTCCAAACTCCTCAAGGAATCAGCATAAAATTGAAGCCTTTATCTGAGGCCTGGATGTTGGAAGGAAGCGTACTTCCCAAGTCTCCCAATCTTAAAAGAAAGACCAATATCCAGTTTTACACTGCATCAATGCTACATCGTGTTCAATTGTATTCGATACTCGACCGACATGACATTGTCCGTGCCTAGAATCATCAACATCTCTTACAACATATCATTGTGCCTTTGCAAGGGCTCGACTGGATGGACCCCGCAACAATTTGACATAACCGAGGAAACTTAACTTCCCATCCATATGCCTTATCCAGTCATTAAGAACAGCATGAACTGGAATTGAGGGTCCAAGACCAAGCTCCTGAATAGTTTTGAAGTACAGAATTGACATTTAGATTACAAACTACAGGTCAGAAATTATTTAGTATCTAAAAGAGTTCCAGACTTACAGAAGCGAGTTCCTCGATCATGATAGCCCTGTTTCCATCTTTCTCGAAAAGCTCGTATGCACATAGGGCATGCTGTTCCCAATGATCAAGCACCTCGAGCTGATGAACACTTAATGCCGCTGCACAAAATTCTTCGAAACCCATTCTTCTGTATTGAAGTGCATTAAGCTGTCGTGCAATAGAAATTAAAAGAACAATACTTTAATGAGCTACGTCTCGATGACCATATAATCGACAAATGACTACATAGATGAAAGAAGAACTGTGTCATACTGAGAAAAGAAAATCTGGAATGTGAGAATCCTTCATTGCATCTGTTGAAGTTTTCATTAGGGCCTGTTTGCAAGAAAACAAATAATCAAAACAAGTGCATTGTCTAACAATATCTCCTCGATGATGGAAGGAGACTCACCGTCTTAATGTTCTCCAAGGTTATGCTACCATTTTTGGGCTCGAATAATGCAAATTGCGCTCTCATGTAAAAGAGTTCATCAGCAGTCAATGTCTTAGACAATGCCTGCAGGAATGAATTAATAAGAAAAATGATGCATTATCTAGTTTCCGATACAAATGACCGAGAGAATGAAGTAAAAATGTGAAAACGAAAATCAAAGTTGAATTGTGCGAGCATAGTGGTCTAGAGACCATTGTACTACACAGAGGCATAGGTAAAGTACAAGAAGAGAATTCCACCCCATTAGCACACACACCTTTAAAGCAGCTTTCCGCAAAGTTGACGATCGCATATATGCCTTCATAAGCCTAAAAACTAAAATATCGAGAGGGACCTTAACATCATTATGATTCTGGATCCAAGGATGACCTGTGAACAAAAGACCAAGGCTGTTACTCTAGAGTCTACCCCAAGGATGTCGTAACCTAATATTACGAGTTAAAATTATGCACACACATAGGGCCTGAGCTGCTGTCATTCTTTTCCTGGGGTCCTTATTCAATAGGCGCTTAACAAAGTCCTTAGCTTCTGAAGAAAAGGAAGGCCAAGGTGCTTCGATAAAGTTTGGATCAGCTTTTAGGACTGCTCGAAAAATTCCAGACTCAGTCCTAGCCCAAAATGGACGGCTACCGCATAAAAGAATATATGCTATCACGCCTATACTCCATACATCAGCTTCTGTACCATAAGATCTATGAAGAACTTCAGGGGCCACGTAGTATGCACTTCCCACAATGTCATTAAGTCTTTCATCTGGAAAAAACATAAGCATTAGAGATTTAAAAGAATCCCCAAAGTCGACCAAGAGGAAGTGGAGCAAGAAGAGTAAAAACCTGGTCTGACAAAATCTGATAATCCAAAGTCTATGGCCTTAAGCATCGAGTTGTCCTCCTTAGAAGTATACAGAAAGTTCTGGTCCAGAAAAAAAACGATGTTTACAACCTTCGACGGTAAAAAACACATAAAAGATCACAAGTTATTTATGGACTCAGTAATCAATCAAGATGATACTGCATGAGAAATGTCCTAACAACTTTAAGCCGACAACAGCATCGCTTTCCCAATTCCAGACATTCCCTCGAAACCCCTTATCATGTCAATTTTCAGTGTAGGAAACTGCCAAACCTTGCTCCTTATCTATGTGTGTTTTCTGTTTATGTTAAACTATTTGAGGATCAATACCTAGTCATGCTTTTTTGCCTTTTAACTATCAAGTAAAAAAAGCGAATTTGCTCCACCTCTGGCTTAAGATCTCGATGCACCACACCCTGAAGATGGCAAAAGGCAACAACATTTAGTATTTGTACCATTACAGTCTTTGCATCATCTTCCGAATACTTTCCACCCCTACAAGCATAATGAACCTTCAAGTTCGAGGTACAATAAACAAATTCTCAAAATTTGAGCTATCTATTACAAGAACAATCACCTTGCAAGAATTCTATCCAAAAGCTCACCTCCTTCGCAAAACCTGTAACTTCAATTATGTTACTGAAAATTTTAATTAAAATAAGATCTTATGAATGAAAGCACGTGCTTCAAGCTTAACTCCATTGCTATATAGACATTATCATGATCTTCAAATGCATCATAGAATTTCACAAGATTGTTATGTCCTGTCAACGCTCGCAATATCTTCACCTCCCTTCTTACATCCTCAACTGCAATAGCCGTAGTCATCTGACAACATACATAGTCATAAGAAAAACACAAAGACACACCAAGGAGAAAAGCAACTTCAATCACGAACCACCTTATATTAGATATAACTCAAAGCATAAGAACCAAACAATAGTACAATGTTTCTCTCTGCCTTGTAAAAGGTTCAAAGTAATGCTTCAAGGTCAATTGATCACATAAAAACTACGGTCCAATCATGTATCAAAGACAGACAATAGTGTGCAATCTAACTACAACTATTTGTTTTTTTCCGGCCTGGTTCCAAGTATAAGCCGGGAAAAGATCCCAAACTGAAATCATTGGAGAGTGGTGCTTCAGCAGCTGTTGATTCGAAGTGTAGAAAAAAATGATATGTCAACAGTTTCTTATCACAAAATACACCACTTTCACTAGCACCCAGCCATATAACTCAATGATGCAAAGTTCAGTTTTGAGGCCAAGATATGATTTAGACCTAAAATATTAGTGTCATGTGGTAAGCTTAATATATCAAATAATCCAAAGTTTAGACCTAAAAAGTAAAAACACATCCAAATCAGATGTGGTAAGCTTAATACATCAGATAATCTGGATTTTTGTTAGTTGGATGGTAGCAATGAATTATCAAATTCCAACCATCAACACAGTATAAATAAATAAAACAAACAAGTTGGCCACTTTTTGAGTTGTTTTACACTAAAGAAATTGAAACGTAAAAGAAATGAATTTAAACCCAAATTTTCTCTATCTAGAAGGATTCTGAAACAGTAAAGTCCCCATTTTTTTCTTCTTTCCTTCAATATTCTCTTCATGTCCTATCACTTACCTTGAATGGATACAAAAATACAAGACTGAAACAGTTTTGTGCTCAACAGAAATCACCCATAAACAAAAAGAGAAGGCCAATTCAAATGAACAAAAACCAAAGTTTTAACGTTTACAAGAACATAGATTTGAAATTTAAATACACATTTAAAAAAAAACGACCTTGGATTTGGGAATGACTTTAACAGCAACCTGCTGGCCTTTGAACTCTCCTTTCTTGAAATTAGCAGAACAAGTATACCCAAAATGCCCTCTGCCAACCTCCTCTCCTATTTCCAACTTACTCATCAACTCCTTCGAAAACCCAAATCTTTTATCCAACTCAACTCCTTCCTCTTCCTCCTCTTCACCCCCTTCCACAATTCTGGCCTCATTTTGCGCTTCCTTGTCCGGCTTCCGCCACCTCAGCACAGCCCGAATGTGCTTGGCCGGAGACGGAGGAGGAAAAGGGCGTCGGAAAAACCGGAGAGGAGTCAAAGGAGTCTTGGGCCTCCGTCGATGGGCGGGGCTTGGGGTGTACAAAGGGAGGAAAGGGGTGGTCGGAGGGAGAGAAGGAGGCGGAGGAGATTTGGGTAATTGGGTAGGCGCAGGATTTTCATTCTGCCGGTCCACCCCCGGGGAAAATGGGTTTGGTTTTGAAGGCTTGGAAGTGCAGGCTCCCATTGTTGAAAAGGAAGAAGATCAATAAATCAATAAGAAGCTTTGCATTTGAGAGATTTTATTTGAGGTTTCATCTGAGCTGACTCTTAAGAATCGCATAATAAAGAGAGAATAGTAATAATACAAAGAAAAGAAAAAGAAACTTTAACTGAGGATTTTGCTGTCGTTTGTTGCTGTGAGAAGAAGAAGAGGAAGAAGGAAACAAGGTGATTAAAGATGTAACCTTTAGAAGCTTTGCAAGCCACGTGACATGAACATGACTGTGTTTTTTTCCGGATATGTTCCTTGAGCAGTGTGTAAGAGAATTGGGAAGTTGATTGGCTGGCAATAACCCCAAAGTTCATTGACCTTCAATATGTGTAATCTATAAGCTATAGGAGTTTGATTTCCCCCCTCTAAAATACTAATTTTATAGTGTTGTGATCCTTATATTTTTATATAATCAACTATATTAATCTATTAATTGAATAATTTAAATTAAATATTATATTTATTTATTATTTGCAATCCTCTTAATTATGTTTAAATTTAAAATTAAACTAATTTTTTTTGAAAAGAATTTCATTAAACTAATTGATAATTAGTACATGTTACTCTTGCATGCAAGGACAAATGTATAATTTTATGTTAGAAGTAAACTTATAAAATTCTAAGAGGAATAAAATAAATTTTCAATAAAGATATATAGACAAATTTTAAAACCTTTTTAAATTATATGTAAATTTAAAATTTTTAAGGGACGACTGCCTCCTTTAACCCTTTAATCCATCCTTACTTGCATGCATGAGAGCTTAATATTGTTTTCTTTTGCTTCCATTTAATTATAATGTGTTTTGTCTCATTGATGTAGTTATAACATGTTTATCTTCATCATAATTAAAAATAATTTTTTTATCATGACAAGAGTTAACTGATTTAATAAGACGATTATGAAATAGTTTTTTTATACGAGATTACAAATCAAACTTATACGTAAATTAGTTATATATATATTTTCAATGAATGACATGTTAAAATAATGTTTTAATTTACATTAGTTTCCTGAATAACCCCTTCTCTTCTTTTTTTTTCTTTATCAAAAAGCATATATATTATACTTATTTTTAATGTTTTTAAATCATGCAATATGGTAATTATACCATGCACTGACAATAGAAACATTTAGTTTCCACAAGCGCCCTAAATTTAAGGATTAGGAGTTCAATTTAAGGTTTAGAGTTTAGGAGTTTAGGTTTATGTGCTTAGAATTTATAGATTGTGGTTTGAATTTAGGGTTTATGGTTAGAATTTAGGGGTTATAGGTAAAAACCTAAATCTATACTATATTACCTTAAAACCTACACCCTAACATCTAAACTCTATACCGTAACACTAAACCCTAAGTTCTAACCATAAACTCTAAATTATAAACCCTTAAATCTAAACCCTAAATTAAATTTCTAACCCTTAAAATTAAACCGCTTTTAAAAATAAAATATTTTTACAGCCAGTACATTATATATTTTCCCTTTTTAAATAATGTAGTATCGTCTCTATGATATATTAATGATTCATTAAGTTATTACATCAAATATTAAATTAATTGTAGTAATTCTCCAGGCCACCAATTTTTTTCCTTTTGAATTATATATTCGGATATCGTATATTAAAATCTCATATATTGTTTTCTTGTATATAGATAAAAAAAATGGATAATTTCCTTTTTCTTTTTCATAAAAGAATGGATAATTTTCAATAAAGTATTTTAAAAAAAGCTTGATCTGAAAATTCATAATTTAATATTTGAAATTCAATTTTCTATTTTCAGAGCCTTAAAAAAGAAAATACACTATAAATAAACTCACATGGAGTCCGTGGGCTACTTTATTTTTTTCGGAAGGCTGTTTATTTTGTGGTCAAATTCTTCTATTAGTCCTTATACTATACATAAGTTGTAGATTTAATTCATATATTTTAATTTAGTTATTTTAGTCCTTATACTTTTAAAAAATTGATTCTAAACCAAACGGTAGTTGTGAAATTTTCAAGCCAAAATTTACTATTAATTATTGTACTATGTGTAACTTGTATATTTAGTTTTTGCTCTTCAATTTGATCATTTAAGTCACTATAATTTAGTTAAATTGTCAGTCTTGTATAGGTCATGATTGAAATTTCAAAAATTTAAAAATATAGGGACTAAAAATATCAAATTGGAGTACATATACTTTTATATTAAATGGATTTAATATGGTTTATTTATAAAATTAGCCCCTTAGATTGTCCATGATGTAACATATGGAGAATAAACTTTTATGAAATTTTCCACTATCATACTTTTTTAATTAAAAACAAAAAAGGGGGAAAAGTTACAAGTGGGATCCCCACTAAATAGCTGAAAAACATTTTGGTAGGGAAAAGAGCCCATTTTCTTGAGAAATTGCCAAATAGGGACCCCATTCTTTATTCTGATCATTTAAAGGGAAAGCATGAGTGAATCTATTCCTTGATGCCTTTGTTTGAAAGTTATCTCCTTGCACCTCTTACTTTCTCAGTATTTATTCTACAATTTCCCCCTTTGATGTAAATGAGAAAGCATATGTCAATAAGTAATTAAGATCTTAATCTATATTTTATTTTATGTAATCCGAATTGTTAGAGCTCATACAATATACAAAACTCTATTCAAATGCTTGAAAGTGAGGTGGCAAATTCATAAATAAATCAATTTACAAAAAAAATTATGAGTTAGGATTTGGGGTTGGGGGGGCAAACTATAAATGTTTGAAAGTGGGGGGCAAATTCATAAATAAATCAATTTTTTGCTGCTGTTATCGCTGTTGTTGTTGGTGGCTACATGACACCGGCCACTGCGTGCGAGCAGTGTGCCGCCATAGTTGTTGTTGCTCCGGTGGTGATGCTGGCTCTCCCTTTGGGTGATAATGAATTCTCCGCAAGCTTTAACTAGTGAGGATTTGTACCATTTTTCTTCCATATTCGGGACCGAATGGTCAAGAAAACAAATATAAAAAATATGGAGACAATATTTGGGTAAAATACATCAAAGAAATCACTTGTATTGCTCTTCAATTTCTGTGTTACAAAGAATAAATCTTGTCTTTGTCTGTGTGTGAATGTGAATGTGTGGCCTTTTTATAGCCAATTACAAGGGTATAAAGGGGGAAAGAAAAATAAAACCCTAATAAAAGTATAAAATCCTAGTATCTACATGATTTTCCTGCCTAATTTGCTTGATATGAATAAAAGGAGTGTTGTACAAGAAAAACTAGGATTTTCGCATATGGGGCCTAATTGGGCCTAATGCACATGGATTTTTTTTATAATTTTGTATTTTGTATATTTTTTGGGCTTTTGTATCGTATATACATGGGCGGATAAAATAAGTGACTACAGCTGTCCCTTTTTGCTCATTCTGGTGAAATGAGAATAGGGCAAAGAACAAAAAGGCATTGTTTTTATTCGACTGAGTTGATTGTAGAATACCATTTCTTATAGCGCGAGGTGATGCCACGAAAATCTAACTCTCGTCCTTGTAGACACCAAACCGGTGAATTTATCTAGTTCTTCAACAAACAGTAAAGCAACTCTCATCCATGTGGGCACTGAATCAATAAGGGTGACTCTCACCCCTGCGAGCACTAAACTGGTAAGGGTGATTCTCACCCCTACGGGCACTAAATCAAAAAAAGATAACTCTCGCCCCTGCGGGCACTGAATCGGTAAGGGTGATTCTCGCCCCCTTTGTGCACTGAATCGAAAGGGTGACTCTCGCCCCTGCAGGCACTGAATTGAAAGGGGTAACTCTTGCCCCTACAGACACTGAATCGATAAGGGTGATTCTCGCCCCCGTGGGCACTAAATTGGTAAGGGTGATTCTCACCCATACGGGCACTGAATCGGTAAGGGTGACTCTCGCTTATGCGGGAATTGAATTGAAAAATGTAACTCTTGCCCCTACGGGCACTGAATCGAAAAAAGGTTCCGTTCTCCATGAGCCCAAACAGATAGGCTATATAAAGGTTTCCATTCTCTATGAGCCTGAAAGGATAGGCTATATGTTGAAAAATAAAGGTTTCCATTCTTCACGAGTTTGAACGGATAGGCTTCGAATCGAAAAATAATATACTTCTTCTAAGGATGGCAGAAAATGTGGTTGGCTCATCCGAAATCAATTTGGTAATCTTGTGCTTCTGATTGGAAGCGATTTTTTAAAGATTCTTGTGAATGCTTTTCGAGTTCTTCACATGAGTATCTTTGCAGTAAAGCCTATTTCCACCTTGAATGTCTTTGAATGATACTTAATGCTTATGGAATCTCATTTCCTTGGTTCAAGCAATTGCCCAAGTCTGGTGCCATCATTCTATTGCTCTTTCTTAAAACGATGTAGGGTGTCTTGCCCCTCATTCTTGAAGTAATGTAGAGTCAGAAAATAACCTTCGTCAAAATTTAACAAGTGCTATGATTGTAATGAGTTAGTGATCACGAGAGGGCGTTGCTCCACTGCTTCGGTACTTTACTACTTCATAGTTTCCTGCACAAACACCACTAAAATGCCATACCTTTCCCATCAATAGCATCCAAATATAAATTATTGAAGCACAAAGTTACTCTCAAAATTAATGCAAACTAAACCTAAATGCAACTATATGAGCTTGATTTCATACAACAACTCAAATAAAAGGCATAAAATATAGGTTTTCTACAGAGTTATCACATTCCTAAACTCGAGCTATGGCTTATCCTCAACCAATGACTTGCAAAACTAAAGAAAAGAAAAGAAAAGAAACTATACTATGGCATCAATAATCTGAACATGCTACATTATTTTTCAATCCTAAAAAAAGATGTATGCAATATAACAAAGCTTAACAGATTCAGTCCTAGGATCAATTCCACTATAAGTGCAATGTGTATTGTGTTGCATACAACCAATACTTAGTGACCTTAAAGAATTTTTAGGCTTGCTCTCTATTCTTGCCTAGCATTTCCTTTCCTTTTTTAACACATTATTTTACTCCCTTAGTTGTTTAGTTCATTAAACTCTTATCACAACTACTCTCCAGGCCTGAAAATGAAGTGGAGCAAACACCTCATCCCCGAGCCCTACGAGTAGAGTCATCATGTGAAGACTTTCATTCACTCTTATGCTAGTACTACTATTCCTACCAGGGAAAGTTAAATGGAGCAAACACAACTCACATAGTGTACTAAGCTAGCAAAGCATATTATAGTGTCCCTCAACAGTTTGCCTTTGGCACCGAGTTTACATTTGAATTCATCTTTTTTATTCTTTTTCTTGATTTTTTGGGAGTTTCAGTTTTTAGCCTTTATGCTAACATTTAGCATTCAATTCATTGTTACCATTTATGCTAAAGCATCAACGAGTCGACCTAAAATTTCCTAAGGCTTCTTAAGTGTTTAAAAACATGCAACATGTCAAGTATAATTTTCACCATAATCAACCCTAAGTTCAAATCACTAGCTTTTAACACATCACTATTAATTAAGCACAAGTCACCATCATAGGACATCATCAAAAATTTAAACAACATACTCCAACGGCCAATGCCATAGCAACCTTAAATAATTGCAAGACCAAATAAAATAAAACTAATTATCAACTATGGAAAAACTTACCCCAAACTTGAGAAAAAACATTTCACTCATTGCAACTACATGAAAATAAATGCAAAAGAAATGAGAGAAAAAACTAACATGGAGTTTATTGTAGATGGGATGGTTCATTCTTCCTTGTTGGGCACTTGAAGCAGGGCATAGGGCTAGGGGTATGTGCTGGATGCTCGGTGGTTTTGCTCTAAAAAGAGACGTTTGAATCTTCGTTTGAAAGTGCGAAGATTTTTTACGAACCCGTTTGAAAGTACAGAGGATAAAAATCTTCCTCTTGCAAGGTGACGCCCCTTTAAATTTCATCATCGATGGGCTAATCTTTCTTTGAGTGAACATCTCATACTAAGCCATATCTTTTCTATGTCAGGTCAATCATTCGCATCAATGGCCCGCTCTTCTTTTGTCCCAATGAGTCCTCTTTCAGGAATCATTTCCTTCTATCTTGGAGTTGTTTATATTCACCATGACCTTGAAGCTTTTGTTTGAATCCAAGCTTTTAATTTCCACTAGGTTGAAGCTTTAACCGGGTGCGATATAACAACACATTTTCACCAACCTCAAAATGAATAAATAAGATACGAATGATGATGATGCAAGACTGTTGATATTCTGAAATCAAAAGTACACTTCAAAGATCATAAGGTTCGAGCACACATTATTCTCAAAAATAAAGAAAATGGTTTTCTATTCTGACTGCTCTCATTCTTTGATGCGCTTTAGTATTGGTTGTGACCTTTATTTGAACATGGTCGAAGAACTAGCTAACCTACTGATACTAGCCCACTGCCTCGTATAGGAAGTCTAACAGATGCTACTTGTCCTCCTCAGTTGGAAGGAAATTTTCTCTCAAATATTTGGCTCGGTTCTTCTTTTCTTGAGTCTTGGAGATCGCCTTTTAGAGTTGTTGAGTCAAATGGTCAATGTACAGTTGTCTGCCTAGGCATGTAACGTTAACGACTCACTTGGAGTTAACCCACAGGATATTCTTGTAGTACCAGTCATTGATAATGGTGCGAATTTGGTATTTATGTATTTGTAACTGCGTCTTCAAGTCTTTGAGACCGTAACATATTAGTTCGGCTTCGACACCCTTTGCCTCTTCTTCTTTCAATTTCTCTTGAAGCTCTTAATTCCGGTCTCGACATGTTCTAAGGATACGATGTGCTTCTGAGTATTGCCCCTCTAAATGATGCTTTTCCTCGACAAGTCGATCTGTCTTCTCTTTTTGTTTTTGAGCCACGTGTTGCCAAACTTTCAACTCTTTCTTCATCTCCTCGAGATGTGCTTTTTCTTTCTTTAGAGCTGCTAGCACGTGCCCCTTGAGCTTTCTAGCAATTATTCTCTTGTGCACATCTTTCAGGTAGAGTTCTTGCTTCGACAACGTGGTCTTTACCTTTTTCTGGTAACCCTCTCTTTGGCATTGTTCAGCGAATGAGCTTGTCTTTGAGTTTGGTGACTCTGCCCTACAGCTCTTCCTTTTTTCTCTCAAAATCTTGTTTGTAGATTTTTAACTCGGTCAAAAGGATACCATACTGAGATTTCCAAGACTGGAACACTTATATTGTCGATCATTTGCTTTTTCTAACTCGCATACTTGGGTGCAACGCCAGAAAATAAGGCCATCTTCACTCAGTATGTTCGTTTCCACTCACTTGCCAAATCCATAACTTAGATTGTGGAATTATCTTTCGTGTAAGAGGATTCTTCTTCATGCAACCCGTGGATAACATGAATAAACTATCGAGACCCATAATGACGTTGTACAAGCTAATGGGCATAACTGGTGGCTCCCCACAGGCCTATGAGAGGGACTCATCCCATTCTTTCACACTTGTACTAGACACATCCACGGGCTCTTTATGTGACATCAAGGTTTTTGAAGAAGGCTACCCATTGTTCTTGTTTCCCATTTCGTGGCCAGTATTTCCTCGTGACTTATCGGATTGAGACCAAATCTCTAGAAGTAGGGTACTTATTGATCTTCTCGTTGTCTCAGAAATGGCTTCGCAACCACAAGTAAAAGAGTTGAGAGCACCCGGTGAAGCGATCTTTTCTTCGAGTTCGGAAAAAGTTCAAGGACCTGATAGTCTCCGCAAGAATTTTTTAAACCGAATTCACATTTTTATAGGCCAACAAATCAACTAGGGCTATCTCAATGTACCCTAAGACTTTAGGAAAATCACCAAGTCGTAGATGGCTAAGGCGAGCAAATCAAGAACCTTTCTATGCTTTACATCCTTCAGGATTTGGTCATAGATGAATTCCCACGTGAAGCAAGGCTTTTGTTTTTTTTCCAACAAGATGGGCATTCACCTCTTCTACGTCTAGACCATCAAGCTTGTCAAACTTCCCTTGATAGCGAGAGTTCTTTTCCTTTTAGTATATCTTTGTCAGAATCTTCTAACTCTAGGCGTAACAGAATCATATATTTTTCTATGGTAGGGGTAATGTCCTAATTGAAGATGAAGCAACGATAGGCTGGATCTCATAATTCAACCGCCGCTAGTATCATGGGCTCATCTATCTTTACCCCAAGCAGAAATGCTATGTCTCCGTAACTCTTGGTGAATATAACTTGGTCTTGGGCTTCTAGGCTTTCCCAAATAGTAAGCAGTCATCACAAATGATTGTGAGGCAAACCCATATGCGCTTGCTTCGATATATCGATGGTGGTTTCCTTCCACACACTGTCTTTATGATGGCGCTAAATCTCTAAGGACTTAGTTCAGATGTGGTGTTCGAACAAGGGACCCCAGAGCTGGATAATACAACTCGAACACTCATGATCTCTGACTGACTAGTGTTTCAGAATACCAACTGGATGCAATGTGATGCGCTAAATGAAAATACACATAAGGAATTAAGAGTGTTAGTACATGATAATAAATACAAGAAATAATTATAGAAAAATAAACCCTAATCTGCATCCACATGCATTCTAGTTCTCTAGGGCTTTCCACATGGCTCTAACGGGGTGGGCTTCTTAAGTTCTCAAACATGTGGGTTTGGTTCTAACAAAGGTTCTCGAACCGTCCATATCCCCTACTCCAAGGTAGATAAGACGTTCGATCTTGGCCCATCACAGGCTTACGGATCAAACACGACTCGAGGGAATACATTTCCGTTATGCCCGTGAGGAGGGTTACTCACGAAAGTATAAGTACTTTGGATCCCAAGAGACTTTCACTAGCCCATGCGAAGGGTTAGTCACGAAGGCATAACTATTTTCTTCCACTTAAGTTGGATAAAGCCCGTGTAGAAAGCTTATGTTATGATGCAAACAGTCTAGAACACCCAAAAATGCACACAAAAAATGCAACGAATTACTAAGGAAAATAACTCGTGATCGAGTAAAAGTGGTGCCCTCTTCAAACGTCCCCAGCAGAGTTGCCAAGCTGTAACAACGGAGTCGCCAAGCTATAATAACGGAGTCGCCAAGTTGTAACAACGAAGTTACCACCGGTCTCTTTTATTGTATTAGGCGGACCGAAAACCTAAAAATACAACCAGAGATTACGAAATATCGAGGGTTCGAGGGTACGGTTACGTGTGGGGAAGGATTAGCACCCATATCACGCCCGTAGAACGGCGCTTACTTGATCACTAATATTTTCCTTATAACCCGGATGAATGCGTGCAAAGATAATCTCTTTTTAAATGATATTTTATGATTTTTTTTAATTGTTATGGATGGTTTTAATGTTTAAAGTTAATTATTATTTTCAAAAGCACGTGTTTAACAACACTAATCCTAAAAGGCTCTATCTAGTTATTTACATTTTACAAAGATGAATTATTTGCTTTTCTAACTATTTCCTAAAGAGTTTTATTTACAATTAAAGAATTATTTAACCCTTTTTTAAAGGATTATCAAGTTAGTTTATATTTACCATTATTTATAGTTAATAAATTATTTATCTTTTAAGAAAATTTACCTAAGGGTTTTATTTAATTATCTACAATTAAGGGTAAAAATTATTTAGGTGATACATCATTTAAGGAATCTAAGCCTAGGTATTTAATTAAGTTTTATTATTGATAATTAAATCTTGCAAGGGAAAAAATCTTAACTAGTAATTAATGAAACTAACCTAAAGAGTACATACATGTTATTTGATAGTTTTTCTTTAAAAAACATTAATTATTAAATGATTTATTTACCCTAACCTTTTACCGAGTTAAAATGCATAAAAGTGAATTAAGGAACATGATAAAATGCATAAAAGTGAATTCAGGAACATGATAAATTTGTACGAATCAAATGGTGAATTAAAATGCATAAGAATTCAAGAAACTAAAAAGATTAAAGTAAAAAATTGCAAACAGTGGATCGAAACGCGAACTCAATGACGCGGGGTACAGACTGAACGGTGCCTCCACTGCTGTCGTCACTGGTTACCGCTACCGCTGCTGGTGGCTACACGACGCCGGCCACTGCGTGCCAGCAGTGTGCCGCCGTGGCTGCTGCTGCTCCGGTGGTGATGCCGACTCTCTCTTTGGGCAATAATGAAGTATCTGCAAGCTTCGATTAGTGAGGATCCCTACCCTTTTTCTTCCTTATTTGGGACCGAATGGCCAAGAAAACAAAGAGAAATAAATATAAAAAATATGGAGACAATATTTGGGTAAAAATATCTCAAAGAAATCACTTGTATTGCTCTTCAATTTCTATGTTACAAAGAATGAATCTTGTATCTGTCTGTGTGTGAATGTGAATGCGTGACTTTTTTATAGCCAATTACAAGGGTATAAAAGGGAAAAGAAAAATAAAACCTAGTAAAACCCTAGTATCTACATGATTTTTCTTTTCCTGCCTAATTTGCTTGATATGAATAAAAGGAGTCTTGCACAAGAAAAACTAGGGTTGTTCACATATGAGGTCTAATGCACATGGATTTTTTTTAGTTTTGTATTATATATATATATTTGGGCTTTTGTATCGTATATACATGGGTAGATAAAATAAGTGACTACACACTGACACCTAATGAATACTCCTACCTATTGTCGAGCTAGAATATTAGCATAGCCATCACAGGTGTAACTCATAAAGCTTTCATCGAGCTTCACCCGAGAATATGTGAGTATAAATAAGAGGGTTAGTTGGAATCAATGGACTATAAAAAAAGTATTTGTTGTCTTGATCGCGACTCTCCGCTCCAAGCCTACAAAAGGTGAATTGTCTAAATCCGTCACACTGCTGTCTCAATCTTCTTTATTCGGTGCCTTCTCATTTTGGCACCAACAATTTTTAATACTATTAAAGAAACTATTAACAAATAGCACCTATTAGCACCTATTAGAACACATTAAGTTATGCCCCCCAATCAGAAGTAAAAGGATTAAAGATGAAAAATGGATATAGTTTAGGGATCAAATTAAGCATTAAATCAATATGAAATTAAGATGACAAATTACCAATCAAATGCGAAGGAATGATTGAAAAATATATGATTTTCAAGGCCTACTCACTGTGTACTGCTAAATGGGGAAGACTAAGGTCCTTGAACCCTTTTTGAAAGCAACAAGCACCGCCACCATTGATGACTGACCGAGCCTGCTTAATTATAATTCCATATACAGTACAGACGATGATAGCCGAGACTAATGGACATGTATGAAGGAGCATACATATGTGTGACGCATAATGTATAGTCTCCTCTTTATTTGGTTTCCCACTGCTAATTTATGCATCAATTCAATCACTTACTTCAGTGTCTGTAATCTCCCTCTTGCATTCATTGCTGGGTTTTTTTTTATCGGTAAATTAGTATGAACTTATTGAAAGAGCATCATACATACTATATTATTATTATATGTTTTGTTAAAAAAATTCATAATTCTAAATAGAGAGAAAAAGTACAAATTGACATGTAAGATGTAACTATTACCCTTTATCAGTCCTTTTCTTCTTTCTTTCCATTTTCCTGTACAAATCTGCATTATAAAAAACAAATATGCTAATAAGGCATGTATCGATAAGATTGAGGTTCTTGTATTTTGAGTGTTTAGGTAGTCTCATAATTTGTATGTACTATACGTGGATTCTCAATTTATGTTTATTTAGATTTAATTTTTTACCATGAGTACGGAATATAAATTTTGTCTCTTTCCGGTGTCTCTATCTATATCCAACACTAAAAAAAACTAAATTTATGGTTAAGGTTTAAGGTTAGAGTTAAAAAATTAGTGGTAGGGTATATTTTTTAAGATTTAAAATTTAAAATTAGGGCTTAGAATTTAATTTGCTAGGGTTATAACATAGATTTTTGTCCATGTGTAAGTTCCCTTCAAAGTTATTCCATATAAATCTGGATATCCTCTTTCGTCTGTTGTCATGACACTAGGCAAAAATTCCCTCTAAATATGACATATATATCATCATAGAATTTTAAAACTAAACTCATTTAAAGAATAAACATTTGACACACTAACAAAGCTAGGTATATTTGGAAGCTCAATTTGTAATCTCAAATGAAAAGCACGTTAAACGAAACTTTTTCCAACAGTAATCTTATTCAATAAAACAACACCGCTTCTTCTCTTCACTGCCCTCAATCTGCATGCATCAATGTCAATGGTGCCATCGGAAAAACGGCACAACCATAAACTTCATACGTCCGACCTTGCAATGGAAACCATTACGTTCACCGCAGGCAAAGTAATACGGCCGCCACTTGTTCAGCTTCAAGTGGAAACCGTCACCGCCGCCTTGTGTCGTATTCGCAATCATCTTGGCTCTTCTCAGGTCACAAGTTAGGAAACTCCATAGGTTTGGTAGCAAGTAAACGCTGTGAGGAAATGTGGTGTTGCTTGGTGGATCATATTTGAATACTGCAAACCATCGTTTCATTGATAAGCAAATTGTCTCAAATTTAGAGAGAAAGGCCAAAATTCAATCTAGATTTCTAGCACTCTTTTGAAGAGATGGAAAGAAACCCATGTTTAATGAACTCACCTAGAGTATCATTGAAGTAGAATGGCCCGTTTTGGAATGCCCATTCAGTGTAGTTGAAGCCGAAGTGCCAATTGTCTGACCCACCAACATTGATTGTGTTGGGTCTTTGTGTTTGGTTAGGGGGAAAATAAGGACCCCAGCCCCAGCCAGTGTGGTTGAACCCAGAGCCCCAGTCCTTATTAGTCATGTTCATTCCCCACAAGCTACCTACCATGATCACTAGCATGAGTCTTGCCGAACCTGTAAAACCCATGTTTTTTTAAGGATAGTTTTGAAAAACAGATGTTAAGCTTGAATGTTTTCTGGGATTGAATCGACATGTTTATATAGAGATGGAAACCATGGTATTAGTCGAGCCTTTTTGACCTTTTCCCTATATCGGTAGGGTGAGCATGGGAAAATACGATTCGCTTTACCCCAAGTCAATCATTAGTTCTTATGGTTTAATTGTGTGGTCGGTCGGTCAGCCGAAAAGACGAGAGCTAATGGGTTGTTGGAAAGAAAAAGGTAGTAAAATGTGTTTGATTAAGCCACCCAGAATTGTGTTTTGCCTTCTCCACTACAAGTTTGCCAGTTTACCTGAAGCAGATTATGAAAAGTCAAAGGGTGTATCTATACATTATTAATCTCACGCCGATGATAGGAACACATGGCCACTTCCAAATTGTAATTGTTCAGTTGCTGTGCTATCAGGTCCAAAGGTGTTAATGCGAATATGAATAAGCTGGTGTAATTTAAGTTTCATGTTACTCAACATTGAACAAAAATTTTGTCTCTTTTCGGTGCTTTAATTTTTATGTCCCAATATCAAAAAAATCAAAATTTAAACTTTAACTCTACGTTCTAAATTCTAAACCTTAAAAATATATCATATCTCAAATTCTCTAATCTTAATCTTAAATCCTTACCCCAAACTTTAATTTTAAACTCTAAAATTAATGTTATTTAATATTTGGCATAAATAAGGGCATAGAATTTCTATTCCTTAACATTCCTCAACATCAGCAATACAAAAACAAATTAGTTAATTGAAGCATGAGCATGGTTGTCAATGAAGAATGTCCATTTTTGCATGTAGGAGAAGGGAGCACGTTATCATCTATTTTTCACATGACCAATCATGCTAGTTTTACAGTTAGTGGAGCTGCTACGAACGGAAATCATTTTTTTTGGTGCCTCATGCCCTAAAGCTAAACTAATTAAATTTAATGTTAGATTTAAAATTACAGTTTAAAGATATGGGTGTAAGGTATATTTTTTAGGCTTTAAAATTTAGGATTTTTTATTTGAAAATAAGATTAGGACTTAAATTTTAGTTTTTTTAACTTTGGGCATACATAAGAGGACAAAAAAAATTTATTCTTTTCGGTGTCTTTTTTATGCCCTAATACTAAAAAATACTAAAAAATTAAATTATAAGCCTTAGCTCTAAATTCTAAATCTTAAACCCTACACTTTATATCAAGTTCTCTAAACTATAACTATAAACTCTAAACTTAATTTTTAGTGTGAGACATAAATAGAGACAAAAAAAAAATATTCTATATAAAAACACGCAGAAATATTTTGCCCAACTGCTAGTGACAAGGTCGCTCGAGAAAAATAAGGAAACAATAGCTTTTAGGTTGCATGATCTTAGCTAAACTTAGAGCAGACATTCTACTGCTTGGATGCAGGGGCAGCTAGGGATAAGTACGACCCTCCACCTCCCCATGGGCTAATTAGGATTTAAGTCCTTCCAAAATTGTAAAATTTTAAGTTAATTTAACTTTCAAATTACATTTTGGCCCCAAAATGGTAAACCTTTAATTCAATATCTTCAAAAATTCTAAGCTAATGAAATGGTAAAATTGCATTTTTGACTCTTCAAAATTTATAATTCAATTTTAGCCCCTTACTTCGATGACTAGATACACATCGTTTTATTAAATTCATCTACTCGTACGGTGTATTGCGTTATGAAATGAATCGCTCCTATATTAATGGTATTCATGTATATATCTATATTAATGGTATTCATGTATATATTATAAAGATGGAAATCATCTGTCCCAGCCATTTTATGCCCCGCATTAAAAATTAAGTTTAGGGTTTAGGAATGTGGTTAATAGGTAGGGTATAAGGAATAAAGGGTATTGTGTATTTTTAAGGGTATGATTTGGGTTATTTGAATTTTAGGGTTAAAATTAGAGTTTAAAATTTAATTTTTTAATGTGGGGTATGAAAGGATGCATACTTAGGGGTAAAGAAAATTTTTCCATATTATAATTCATATGATCTAGTAAGCTTGGTCTGACTCGAACTTGGACAATAAAATTTTAATGTCACACAGACCTGACTCTAAATTGGTCAAATATAAATTTTTAATATTTTATTAATATGTGAAGAAAAACCATTACTGAATAAGACCGAATTCAAGTTTAAGCTTAGCAATTTTTTGAAATTGAACCACTGCTCAGTCCATAAACAAATCTACCTAAGATCAACTAGAGATAGACTTGAAGAAAAGGTTTTTAACTTGAGCTGTCCAAGAAAACCAAAAATCTTAAACAAGCTAGAATTTTTTTTGTAATTGAGATGTATAGATCACTCCATTTTTTTTACTTAAAAAGAAAGTCACATTACACCAGGCAAAATCAAAAAGGAAAATCATCCCTTGGAAGAACACAACCCAACCTGTCGGAACCTCAACTTGTAATAGCGAATGAAAAACATATAAAACAAAACTTTCCTACAATAATCTTATTCATTAAAACCCTTGTTTAAAGCAACAATGATTCTTATCTTCCCTGCTCGCAATCTGCATATGGATCAACGGTGCCATCGGAAAAATGGCACAACCATAAATTTCATACGTCCAACCTTGCAATGGAAACCATTACGTTCACCGCAGGCAAAGTAATATGGCCGCCACTTGTTCAGCTTCAAATGGAAGCCGTCACTGCCGCCTTGTGTCGTATTCACAATCATCTTTGCTCTTCTCAGGTCACAAGTTAGGAAACTCCATAGGTTGGGTAGCAAGTAAACGCTGTGAGGAAACGTAGTGTTGCTTGGTGGGTCGTATTTGAAAACTGCAAAGCACGTTTCAATAACAAAGTACTATGAGTTATGAATGGTCTAACTGATTTTAGTCCCTTTACTATGTTAAGAATTTATGATTTAACCCCTCTATTTAAATTGATATGATTTTATCCTTCAACTTTTTATAATGATATTGGTAGGGCAAACTGTTAACACACCGCCGTATCTATATCTTTAATTAGAAATCAATGTTTAATGAACTCAACCAACATGTCCAAGTGGTAAGCAATTTGATATTGCTTAAGCAAATCTCGAATTCAAAGTTTTTGTACGCAGAAAATCTCTGTTGGAGGACTCACACACTAAAGTCGGATACAAAACCCTAAGAACTATAAATGTTTAATGAACTTACCTAGAGTATCATTAAAGTAGAATGGCCCGTTTTGGAATGCCCATTCAATGTAGTATTAAATTGCGATTGTAGATGTTACGGACGTTACATAATACATAATGGTTATTTTGAACATAATTTGTTTACAAATTTTTTTAACTTTTACGGATTGCAAATTTGATTCGGCCGGTGTCGTGGTCATCTTCAAAAGTGTTATGATGAGACTATTACATTACATTGCGATCACAATTTAACACTATACTTTGTCAGTCAGCCGGTGCCGTTGGCTAAATGGGTTGATGGTGGTGGAGAGTTTTTCAACATGTCTAGGATTAAACCCACCTAGAAGGGGCCAACAGAATTTGTCAGTATAAAATAATGAAAAAAGTAATGTTTTTTTCTTCTTCTTTTGGTTCTTGAAATGTGTTTTCTCTTCTCCAATCTCCACTACAAGTTTGTCACTTGACCTGAAACAGATTGCAAAATTTGGTTGTTATCATTCCTTTGTTTCTTTAAACCGTAAAAAATAAATGTTTATGTTAGTTTTCGTTACGAAAATAAATAAACCCGTTAATATGGATAAAACTCATTTATATTATATTTAAATAAAATTTATTTGTATGATATTAAAAATTAGATATAATTAATATATCAAATAAATATTTAACCTATCAATTTTTAACTTTATTATGGAATTAAGAAAACTCTAGTGTTAGTATAACAAATGATAGTTAAAATTGTGGAGGGAAAAAACAACACATAACAATAAAAATTTGAAACAATGTGAATAGAACTCAACGTTGTTATTACGTGTTGTGTTTTAATCAATGAATGAGTTCCACGAAATTGACGACAGCTTGTTATGTGTAGCTAATGGCTATAACACTGAAATTATGGTATTTTCATGATTTTTGAATTCTTGAGTTTTGTTATCATGAGCTTAAAAAGGTGGGTTTGCTGCCAAATATTACAGAGTCAACCCAACGGTACACACGTTTACATGATGTAACCATGACAATTTATGTTAACCTATCCTTAATTTATCATTAATTCTATAATTAATTAATTAATTCAACTACCAAGTATGTGTTCACGTGAACATTATGTTCATATTAATATATCAGAGATCATAATCATCTAATTCTCAAATAAATGTGGTTAACAAATTCAGATAAATGAATTTGAATTTAAATTGATCTATTATAATAAGGATTATTATCTTAGACACCGGCGATAGAAACTGAACAAACTATTTAGTTTTAGGGTTTTAATTTAAGGTTTAGGGTTTAGGTGTAGTGATTTAAAATTTAGGGACAGTTGTTAGAATTTAAAGTTTAGGGTTATAATTTAGGGTTTATAAGTTAAAAGCTAAACCCTTACCATATAACCCTAAAAACAAAACCCCAACCTCTAAACCTAAACCCTAAATTCTAACAATTGTCCCTAAATTCTAAACTCCTACACCTAAACCCTACGCCCTAAACTAAAACCCTAAACCCTGAAACTAAGGCATTTGTAGAAGCTTTCAGTTTCTACTGCCAGTGTATTGAATATGAATTCTTATAGTAAATTATATAAAATATGAGATTAATTGAGATACGATAATAATAGCATGAAAATAATTACATGAAATGACGTAAATATACAATTCTTATTAAAAGTTTAAATAAAGCAAATTATCTAGATGTATAAGTCAATGTAAATGTATAACATGTTAAAATAACACAAACATCTATTCAAAGAAAAAATAACTAAACACAGTACATATTTTTTCCTTTAAATTCAACCATCATTATAAAATATATAAATATGAGATGAATTGAATATGTTCAAATATATATTTGAACCCAACAAGTGGTCTCAGTGAAAAAGCGGATAATGTTTATCTTAGAAGACTTGAGGTCAATCACTTTATCTGCAAAGTGTATGTGCTTTGTCAAAGGGTTAATAATATGTATGAACATATACTATCTTGTAATCACCTTTAGACTATTCAATATATATATATATTATGTAATTAATTGTATATTTATATGATATATATTTTATTTAAAAACTAGATCTTAGATTATTTATATGATAAATAATTACAAGTTGTTGATAAACTAGAAATAATACGTGAATATATGAGATCTTTTAATTGGCTGAGTGATCAAGAATGTTTATTCACTTCTTACCTTGTGTGAGTTCAAATCCCTTATAGGTGTATAAAAGTTATCTAAATTTAAAATCGAACACATATGCGATCTTCGAATATAATGAAATAAAAAATTGATATTGTAGTGTTACCCTTGGTTGTATAGTGGCAAAAGACCCAAATATATAGAAATAATTTATTTTGTATGTATGTGGAGTTGGAGATGACCAATTGAAGAAGCATGAACCACTCGGGACAAAACGTGAAGTCGTGAAAAGAACAGATTTGTTCTTTCCGATTTCCTCGCCTACCAAACGCGAAAAAAGGCTCAATTTGGCAGATTCCCACCATTTTCTACCTTCTTTCTCCCACTATATAAACCTCATAACCTGCCAATGCCGAAAAGCATTAAATCACCTACAATCTTCTTAGCTGAGTTGAGTCCATTATTAGTCTTCAAATTCGACTGTGAAAATGGGTTCCACAATGGCATATCGACTCATGCTAGTTGTGGCAGCTGCTTCCATGTTGGGACTGAGCCAGGCCAATAAGGGCTGGGGCTCCCCTAAATCTAACTACACCGGCTGGGGCTGGGGCTGGGGCTGGGGCTGGGGCTGGAACTCCACCAATAAGCATCCCATGAATGAAACTAAAGGACCCCAAAAGATAAATGTTGGTGGAGCAGAGAACTGGCACTTCGGCTTTAACTACTCGGACTGGGCATTACAAAATGCACCCTTCTACTTCAATGACACTCTAGGTCAGTTCACAACACTAAAAATGGAAAAAACTTATATTTGTTGAAATCAATAAAATATATTTGAATTGGTTCTGCAGTGTTCAAGTTCGATCCACCGAGCAACGGCACATTCCCGCACAGCGTTTACTTATTCCCCGACCGATGGAGCTACTTGAATTGCAACCTGAAGAGAGCAAAGATGATTGCGAACGCGACCCAAGGCGGCGGTGATGGCTTCGAGTTCGTGCTCAACAAGTGGAGCCCCTATTACTTTGCTTGCGGTGAACATAATGGCATCCATTGTAAGATCGGCGGCATGAAGTTCATGGTGGCGCCACTCTTTCGTTGGCGTTACTAAACTCCATGGGGATTATCACAGAAGAAGACCGACATCCGATATAATATATATGATGTTTTATTTCATTCTCGTTGACAACATTAATGCGTGATTGTTGCTTAATATGGTTGAGAAACTGCTAGATTTGGTTTATTTTGTGATGTAATGAAACAAAATAAGATGAAAGACATGTTGCAGTTGGATTCATGTCTACTTAAAGACTATATTCATGAATAAATTAACCTTTTTAGTTTGTTCCAGAGAAAAATGATAGGGTTGGAAAATGTTCTTTTAAATGAAAGGCATGTTGGCTTAGTTTTTCATTGTTATCGGGTTGGAAAATGTTTTTGAGATTTATAGTTATAAAAAGTATAGCAAAAAAGTGTGATTTTTTAATTTAATTATTTGATATTACTATAAAAAATTGTGAAAAGTTAAAATATTATTTTTAAATATACGTCGGAGAGTTTAAATGGTTCAAAAAAATAAAGAATAAACCGGTTATTTTACCAATAATCGGCTGATTAGTAGGATGAGACTAAAAAATTTAAATTAAAAAAGCTCGTCTCATATTAGGTGGGCCAATCGACCAATAAAGCGAATATCTCTGGTTAAATCCCCAAAAAATAAACTTGAGTGTTTTATAATTTTATATCCAAAAATACTTTTCCGAAAGCTAAAAGCATTTGTTCTAAAAAAACATTTTCACCTTATTAACACCTTAATATTTATTGCTTATGGTACTAAAAAAAACCGTTGGCTCCAAAAGTACTTAAAAACAATGAAAAAATAGGGGTAAGCTTGTAAAGCTTGTTAGTAATGGATATGACAATGAAATTATGTCAGGTATGATATATAAGTATCAATGTAAAAAAAAACTTAATTATTACCAAAATTTTAAGATAGTTCGTTGGGACATGTAGAAGAATTAGTATAAATATAATTTGAAAATAAAAAGAATAAAAATCGAATATCAATTCGCCTAACAGAATAAAAATCTAATTTTCCCCCCTTAAAGCAGAGACAAAAATAAAGGCTTAAAATTCCTCATGCACTAAAGTCAACACAATTTTAGGAGGAGCATGGAATACGACCACACCATCTGGTTGTACTCGGCTCATTTTGGCTAGAGCATCCGCAACCGTATTTTGTGAACGACTTATGCTACAAACGTTCACCCTCCAATTTCTTTTACATGCAGGCGAGCAAACACACAGGAGAAGAAGTCAAGCTTAGGCTTGGTAGTTACAACTTACAATAGTTGCTATTAAAAGGACATTAAAAGATAAAGGGAAGTGATGAAAAATTGTGAAAATTATTGTCCTCTCTTCTCTGTTTCTAATTCTCTTCTCCCTTATCTTCTTTTCTACTGTAATTCTCTAATTTTTCAATACAAATTCAGTTTGATTACTTGAGTTCAAAACATTAGTGTTTTTATTGAAAGATCTTGGAACAATAATTCACACACACGCACGTGAGGAGGAGTCAAGCTTAGGCTCGGTGGTTACAACTTACAATAGTTGCTATTAAAAGGACACTAAAAGATAGACGGACGTGATGAAAAATTGTGAAAACTATTCTACTCTCTTCTCTGTTTCTAATTCTCTTCTTTCTTATTTTCTTTTCTACTGTAATTCTCTGATTTTTTAATATAAATTCAGTTTAATTACTTGAGTTCATAACATTAGTGCTTTCATTGAGAGATCTTGAAACAATAATCTATTAAGGCTATGCAAGAGACCACTACGCGATAAGAAAAACTTCTAAACTCTCTGCAAGTATATGCGAAAAAACAAAAACGAGTGAATGAACAGAGGCAACAAATGCTTGAAGATGTGGTGCGTCAAGTGGCATCCATATCATCACAGTTGGGGCTGGCGTTCAAGGTCACCACTGATAACAGCGGAATGAGTGAAGTTGTAACTAAGCAAGACAATCCAAATAAGATGACCACCCATGTGTTCGACAAAATGTCAACACCAACTAACATTGAAATGGTCGATCACCCGGTTCAGAATAGTGAGGGGAATGATTTTCAAACTGATGTGAAAGGCCTTGCTGCACCCTTCCGATCTTGTGTTAAGAAGGTTGGAATGCTCCTTTGATGAATTGGCTAAAACCGATAAAATGATAAACAATTTGTACAATAATCTTAGAGTGGTTCGATTTTTAAACTAAGTTACATTCAGTATCTTAGTGCACCACTAAGGATTTTCCAATTCACTATGAATTCTTCCCATTTTCAAGAATTAGGAGTAAACCTTTAAAACCCTATCTTTTAATTGCTAAGATTCTGGTCGTTTTTTAAAATCAGTGATTAACTCTGTACCCAAAAAAAACATAAGTGACTATTCCAATAATTAACCCATTTAATAATTGCGAATAACTTTTGGATGAAATTTTAGAACGAAAAAAATCATTAAATAATTAACTATTAGTTCCATGGGTGGAGCCACCCTAATAAAAGGTTGAAGAGAAATTTTCTCCTATAAAATAAAATTAACACAACTTTAAATTAGTGTTACGCCTCTTACTATAAAAAATAAAATTCATTTTTTGTTACTATAGACTTAAAAAAATTCATTCATAAAAACTTTAAATTTTAACACCTAAATTACATTTTCTGACTGCACCATGATCGATTCTAAGTCATCTCTAACTATGAATCAATAATTTGAAGTGTTTTTATTGTTTATTTGATAAACCAGCTGATTTGTTAAAGCTTCTTAAATTCTGATTTTGCTACAAAATGTGAAGTAGTGAAAGATACATACGTTTACGTGATGTCACCATGACCATTTATATACTCTATATAAAATAAAAAAAATTGATACACAGGCCGTATAAACTTTAGTTTACACGTGCCTTTTAATTTTAGGAATTAGAGTTTTAGTTTAGGGTTTAAGGTTTAGGAGTTTAGGTTATAGGGTTTATAATTTAAGGTTAGTATTTAGAATTTAGGGTTTAGAGTGTGGGGTTTAGTTTTTTAGAATTAGGCTTAAGAATTTAAAATTTGAGTTTTTATAGTGTAAATACACAGACTTGTATAAAATTAATTTTATGTGTATTAAAGTTTTACTCATAAAATAAAGGGTCAACCCAGTTGATTTTAGGTGGGGGAATTAATGGGTTGATGAATCTGCAGATTCTTTGCCGCATAGTCTTAAGTACTTTTGACTACAGATTAAGTTGATTGGACAAATAACAGAAAAACACAATTAAATATACCTACTTCTTCTGGGCGGGGAAGATCTTAATTTGACCCTTATTGTTTTTAAAATTGGCTTTTGAGTTTCTTAGTGAAGATTATATTTTAGTAAGGATTTGCGTTCAATGTATGGTATATGAATTCAGACACTTTTTTATGAATTGTGTTGATGTTGTTAGCAAGTTTAATATTTTATTTATATTTAATGAGAATTGAGATGTCGGTTTAAAATTGAGCAAGTATATTTGACCAGTTGATCAAGTTGTTTATCTTTGTTCCTTCACACCCTATTAGGTCATGGGGTTTTAGATCTAATAAGAGCATGCTATTCCTTCTCCTAGAGTTTTTCTTTCTCTTTCTCTCTAGGTATAATTATGATTAGAATTTATCAAAAAAAGATTTCAGTTTAGGATTTTACTATAATGCAATTGTATACCTTATTAACATAACGTATAACAAATCACACGATTTAAGTGAGATAATATGAGTCATTCCTACTTTAATCAATAGTCGAGGTTCAATCTTTATCCTAGGCATAAAACAAATTTAAAACTTATAACTAGTATTTACCCCTTGTGTGGGCTAACACAATACGGGCAATTAGTCATTGGAGTCACTCCGATGGATACCTTGGAAAACAAAATAACATATAATAAAACAAAAATCTTTTTAATTAATAACTTACATCTATCTTGAGTAAGCATATTTAACCAATTGGCGAAACTGCCCATCTCTGTTTCCTCATATTCCTTTAAATCATGGGATCTAGACCCGTTAGGAGCATTCCCCTTCTTTTCCTAGGGTCCTCATTTCCCTCCCCTCCAGGTAGGATTAGGATTAGGATTAGATTCAGGATTTGTCAAAAAAAACTTACATCCGCCTTGTCAACAATCTTTAGAGCATGTAGTTAAAAGCTCTCGGTTGACCTTCCATCTCCTTATTGTGAGTTCAATATAAGGATGGCAACGGGGCGGGGCAGGTTTTTGGCCGCCCCGATATATTAATCCCAAAACCCGACCCCGCCCCGGGAATAAAATAATAATTTACTCGCCCCGCCCCGATTTATAAACTCTAAACCCGACCTCGACCCGACCCGAAAATGTAAAAAATATATTAAATTTCGTCGACGATAAATGTTAGATTCGATCGAACGACCATTATATTTACAAAATATAAATTTCACAGACTTTAAACTATATAAAAAATAAAATAAAACCAATTAAATTACTCATATGAAGAAAAAAATACATATTTAAAAAAATAAACTCGAACCATTGACTTTTAGAATCAGATATGTTAAAATTCGAACAATATCTAACAAAAATTTACGATAAACACAAACTAAAAAAATAGCTTGAAACCCCTAAAAGTATTTATATATAATGATATTTTTATAAATATAATAAAAATAATAAAAAATACCGGGGTGGGGCGGGGAATTTTCATATCATACCCGAACCCGCCCCGCCCCGATCCTTGAAAATCATAAGAAAAAACCCGATCAGATCAGTTCGGGGCACACCGAGTCGGGTCGGGGACGGGTAATTTTGCCATCCCTAGTTCAATACCTATTAGGAGCAAAATTTCACTCCTTCACCCTAGGTAGTAACTGTTCAAAATAACTTACATTCACCTCAATCATGACTTAATTCACTTGAATCCAATTTTTACGAGTCATCTTATTTATTTTTGCTTTAACCACTAATTTTCGACCACTGGTCAACTAATTGAGATTGAGTTTTATAGAGGTTCTTTATAGGGACGACCCTTCCAAATTTTTTTTACATATACAATGCCAAAATTTGAACCTTTGATCTTGCTTAAAGGATATAATATCTCATCTACTGGCGAATCTACCCTATGGTTAGGGTGGGCACGTTCCCACCTTGGAATGCGAATTTTTTCCTATTAGTTATTTGTGTTATTGATGGTGTCCATCCTGAAAATTTATTTGTGCCCACACTGAAATTTTATTTATCTCACTCACATGTAAATTATAATAAAATACTAACTAAAGATGTCCATAAGTAATAACTCATTCTTTCTTAGAAGTTTGCTAGGAGTCTACAAACAATTTATTTGAGCTTAGTTCATTTACAGTCCTACAAAAAAACTCAAAAATTAATAACCAATCATAAGAGAAGAAGAAGCTCACTAAAAAATAAAAGTTTTTCGGGTTCTGCAACTTTTACTTATACTTTTGACATTTTTTTCTTCCTCAAACGTAAAATTCTTAATTTTTTAAGTTCAAGACACTCAAATCTCTCAAGGCTGAAGGTATGTAATTTATTAGTTTTAACTCTTCATTTATCCAACATATAGAAGTATATTTCAATTATTATTTAGATTTTGTTTTACGAGATTTTAAGAATTCAAAACATTTTTATTTTTTCTCTTACAACTGTAGCAATACAAATAATGATATAATAATTAAAATATTTAATTAATTTATATTTAGCTTTTCCTTTTCTAACTTTGAGTTTTGAGTTAGAGATTAAATTAATTGAGAATATAAGTATAAATATTACTTTATGAATTAATGACTCTTTATACTAATTTTGTTGAATCAATTATAGGTTCGTCTTTATAAGCTGTCCATATCATTAAGAAGTTATATAGGTTCTTCTTTGTAAGTTATAAATAAGACATTGTTTTCTGTTTTTAAACAAACCTTAAATTACGTTTTAACGATAGTGGCAGATCCACCATACAGTCAAGGTAGGTAAGTTTTTTGCACTGTTGTTTTTCGATTTACTAATGTTTCCATTAATAACTTATTTATATCGTTTTAAATAAGCACCATTAACTTATTTACACATAGTCGCTTATGTTTGCAAATATTAAACGAACATGTCCGTGAATGCTAAAAGAACCGAGCCTGAACACATTAAATAATAAATGAACCAATTTGAACATGATGTAAATAAATGTGTGTCCACCCTCAAAAATATTTCTAGATCCGCCACCGGTCTCATTCCACTAGATTAACTGGTTGTTGATATCTTATTTATGTTAACTTGAAATCTCTTATTGTGTCTAATCCAGGCACAAAACACAAAACTTAGGGTCCGTTTAATTCTAGAGAATGAAGTCAATTTCATTTTTTTGAAAAATAGAAAATGGTGAAGAAAACATATTTGTTTAAAAAATAGAAAATAATTTTTAAAAAATAAAAATAAAATTGAGTGAAATTTTAAAAATATAAAAAATGGTTTTATTGTTTTCATTGTAAATGTTTTAGGAAAAAAGAAAAATATGAAAACAAGAGTTTTTAATTTTTAACTTCATTTTAACCCGGTTCGAATCCTTCTTCTAATGTCATTCTTTAAAACTTTAGCTTATTTACTCATATTTTATTTATTTATTATTATACTAATATTTTCTAACAATATTTTATTTTAATTATTTTTTATTCTATTTTAAAAAGCTAGATACCAAACACATTTTCAATATTTTTATTTTAAAAAATAAGTTTTCATTCTTATTAACCAAACATGTTTTCTAATTTTTAAAAAATAGAAAATAAAAATTATTTTCAGAAAATAAAAATTATTTTCAGAAAATAAAAATAGAAAATATTTTCTAAAACCAAACAGACTCTTATTATTTCTTTGGGTAAAAGAATTTACAAGTTACTAATTACTATATAAAAAAGATAGAGAACATAACTAAATACTGAAAAGGATTAATTTTTTCCTTGGCACAAAATCCACAGTTAAACCCAAAGGTTCAAAACCTCTAATCTTATTGAACATTCATCTAAGAAAATACCTGAAATGATTAACATAGAGCCTCAACATAAGCAGTGCCTTTTCCCTGGCAAATTCCAAGGCCTAAGTGGATCCATCAGTGACGCCAACGCCGCATCGGCACGATGGCGAATTTCATGAGCCCAGCCTTGGAATGGAAGCCATTACGTTCGCCGGAAGCAAGGTAGTTATAGGCTTCCTCTTTTTCAACACGAACTCGAACCCGTTCCCGCTTCCTTGAGTCGGGTTGGCAATCACCTTGGCTCTTCTTAAGTCGCAGTTGAGGAAGCTCTTCAAGTTGGGGAGCAAGTAGACACTGTGAGGAAATGTGGTGTTGCTCGGCGGATCATATTTGAACACTGCCAAAAAAAATACCAACATAAACAAAAGGTCAAATTACAATTTTGGTCCCTTCACCATACTCAAATTCAGGATTTAGTCCCCATACATTAAGGGTTAACTATTTCGATAAAAATGCACCATAATTTGAATGTTTTGGTTTAGCATTAGTTACCTAGAGTATCATTGAGATAAAAGGGAGCATTTTTGAGTGACCAATCGGTGTAGTTGACGCCGAAATGCCAGTTTTCGGAACCACCAACTATGACTCTTTTAGGGCTAGTGGTATGATTGTGGGGATGGCGATGATGATGGCCGCCCATTCCTTGTTTCCCAAGCTTACTCCGACCATTGAAGCAGCAACCAGCACCAAAACAAGGCCTTGATGAGCAAATTTGAAACCCATTTTTTGAAACAGTTTTATAGACAAAAGTATTAAAACTTGGATGTTCTGTTTGATGCTATTGGAAGATGACCAGGTAGGGATTATATAAGCAAAGATAAGAGAATGATTGTAATGGTGTGAACCTGGAAAATCAACCTTTTTCAACGTTGGTAGGCAACAAATTCATGAAAAATTAATGCTGACATTTTTTCTCAAGTCATTCACATTTCTTTATGAGCTATGGCTACTTTTTTTAAGAAAGAAAGTGTTATTTTCCCTATATTTCTTCGGGTTTCGAGTTGTTTGTCAATATTCAATTGTTGATAAAGTTTATCATCGTAAATCACGTTAAATTCCCCTATCAATTATGTGAAATAATAAGAAGAAAATGATGACCCTTGTACTTATTTTAACGTTACTAGTGTGTTAAAGGTGCTTTGTAGGTAAATGACAGAATAAGACTATATTTACTTTAAAATATATATATAAGGAAAATACTTTAATACGTGTAAACTAGCATTTTAATTTTAGGGTTTAGAGTTTTAGGTTAGGGTTGGAGTTTAGTGTGTAGAGTGTAAAATTTAAGGTTTAGGGTTAGAATTTAGAGTTTATGGTTTAAGTTTTAGGGTGCTGGTGTTTGAGATTTAAGTTTTAAATTTTATATAAGGGTTGTGTAAACTTTTTTATACAATTTATGTATCAAAAACCCTATATCTAACTAGTTTTTATACCCGTACAGTGGATGAATTTATTGTTGGGTTATATTCTGATACATAAGTTTGTGTAAGAAAATTACACAACTTGGAAAATAAGAAAAATATAAACCTAAAACCTAATCCCTAGATAAAAATCTTTAAACCCAAAATCATAAATTATAAACCCTACAACATAAACCCTTAAACTAATACCTCAAACCTTAAAATTAACACAACTAGTATATCAAAGTTTATTTCTCCCTTGTTTATATAAATTATAAAGGTAATATTTTGATACACAAACTGTGTAAAAAAATTTACACAACCCTTCATATTTAAGCTATAAAATCTAAAACCTATATCCCTAGTACTAACACCCTAAACCTTAAACTCTAGATTCTAAAATCTAACCATAAACTTTAAATTCTACACCCTACAACCTAAATTTTTAAACCCTAAAATTTAAAGGCTTGTGTAAACTAAAGTATAAGGTTAAATGCAAAACTCCTTAGATAATCATTTTATATGATAAAATAAAGTATAAGGTTAAATGCAAAACTTATGTTAGAAATAACGCTTTTTATCGTTATCGAGATTAGTTCAATTGACATTATGGTCATTACAATAGGCATATAAATAAATCGAACGAACACGAACAATGATATGTTTATGTTCGTTTGTTTATTTTTAACCAAACAAATGAACAAACACAAACAATTAAATGAACGTAATTTCTTGTTATTGTTCGTGTTCGTTTGTTAAGGAATGTAGCTTGTTCATGTTCGTTCATGTTCGTTTGTTAAAATGATAAACGAACGAACATAAAATGACATATGCGAATAAATTTAAACGAACATATGTGAATACTTTTTTTAAAAAATATAATACTTTTGTTATGAAAAATAATCAATATAAATGGACATATGTGAATAAATTTAAACGAACATAAATGAACGAATTACTGAACGGTCACGAACGTAAATGAACGAACGAGTCCTTTGTTCGTGTTCGTTCATTTAATTAAACGAACGAAAAATTTTGTCCATATTCATTCGTTTAATACATAAACGAACTTTCTTTCGAACGGTTCAATGAACGTTTGGTTCGTTTACGGCCCTACGTTACAACACAATTATGGGACAACTCTCGTGGGGTCGAACATACTTAAACGTGCTCATTATATTCTAATTTATGGGCATAGAGAGATTTAAATAGTATAGACATCGTACCAAAAAAATGTTTAATGAAAAAACTAAATCGCCACTTTTACCTGGCATTTTTTTTTTTGCATTTATCTACTTTTTAGAATATCATTAGTTATCTAGATAATTAATATCGCTAATTATTTCAATTAAAATATTTTTTGAATAGTCTAAAGGTGGTTAATTATATATAGCATAAAAATTAATATAAACAACATGATGAGTTGGAAATGAATTCCCCACCCCTTCTAATTATACATCGACATTTTAATCCAAAATTATAAAATTAGAAGGATTAAGTTATTTTAAATTGAAATATAAAAAATAACTCTCAAATTTAAACATAATAGAGGGCCAAAATTGTAACATGACCAAAAGAAACGTCATTGCTCCACTAGTAGGGGTGTGTATTTGATCGAATCAAGTTAAAATATTTTGAGTTAGTTAAGTTGACGATTCTTATTTTATAACTTAATTTTATTTGAAATTTATTTGAGTTTTTATTTAAATTTAATTATAAACAGTTATAATATTATAATAATAATTGGTTCTAATTTATACGGTATTCTATAACCCCATATATATATATTCACATTTTTGCATATGCAAAAATGTAATAAATATATATTATGTAGAATTGAAGAACTTAACTCAAACTTAAAAAATTATTTACTAATTAATAAAATTTTAAATTATTTATATTTTATTTTTAACTCAAACTTTATTAAAAAAATCATTATATCGAGTTTATAAAACTATAATATAAATTGTTTAAATTAAATTTTTTGTGTCAAATTAAAATATTTCATTATTTAGTCGAATTTTGCTTATCCTTTTAACACGATCTATGCGGTGCGCAAACTCGGCGAATATATATACGGGAAAGGCACACATTTAACATTTTTGCACTCCTTACATTTAGCACGCCGCATTTTCCTGAGAAAGTGATGGAAAATATCTTTTGAGCAATCCATTTTGAAGCGGGAAGAGAAAAGGAAAAAATAAGTGAGAGAAAGAAAGGAAATGGAAACGGAGGTGAGCGAAAGAAATGCGGAGGAATCTAAAGGGAATAAGCGGTTGAATGAAACCCCTCCCGATGATGATTGCTGCCCAATCTGCTTCGGTTCTTTCACTGTTCCTTGTCGTTCCAATTGTGGCCATTGGTATTGTGGTAACTTCATTTAGTTTCCTTTGCTAACTTTGGTTTTGTTTGGCCGGGGAGAGAAACGGGAAAGAAATAGGGTTTGTTCTCTGAAAACTAGAAATCGAACGTTCAATCTTTAGATGCAAGCGTGAATTAGGATTTATGTGTAGATTATTTCTATTGGAATTTTTATCGAAGTACTTGATATCTTGAATTCCTAGGTTCATTCGAGCTATGTTTTTAAATGTAAATTGAGTGTTTTTTTTCCTGTTAAATAAGGTGGTACATTGCTTGAAGAAAATAATCTGTTCTACGACAACTTTCTTGATTTATTTTGCTTCTCTTTATAAATTATAAAGAATGATGAAGAAGGTGCAGGATTTTATGGGATTTTTGGCTTCATATTTCTTTCTCATACATGATACAATCTATGGGTATTAAGCCAGAGAATTTGTTTCTTTCAATATAATTGTGTTCCCTTTATTTGCTGGTAACTTACGATATTAGAAAATCACCTCAAATTATGGGTCCCTGACTGGAAAAATGTTAAAATATTAGTATAAAGAATGTTGTTGAGAGCCTCAAGCCTTTTCCCCTCATCATAGGAGGAAGGGGAGGCGTTGCCGGTTGCAGGGATTGGCGTTTATCATGTTTGTATTTAAATTTAATGATTTACCTATAGTTTTGCCATAGGAGTTCTGTATCCTAGCTGTTCAGTCAGTGCCTCTGATTGCCAAAACACGAGTTCATAAAGTTCGAACTTGCTTTTGGAGTTAAGGATTGAGTTCGGATGAATTATAGTCTTTAGATACTCCCCAGTGGGAACGGACTTACATATTTGGTCTTGAATGAGCTTTCTTTGAATTGGTTCTTTTTTTATTTTTTTTGCTTCTCCTTTCTGGTGTTGACAGGCAGTTGTATTTTGCAATTCTGGAATTATTCCTCAGCACCTAAGCCATGCAAGTGCCCCATGTGTGCTTGCAAGATTATTAATTTGATGCCAGAGGCATCATTGCAACAACAACAACAGGACCAGGAAGTTACGCAGATACTTAAAAGTGTACAGAGGTATAACCTGCTCTTTGTAGATGGTGCACGTGGATTTATTCAGGTATTTCTGCTAAAATTTAATCTTCTTCTAGACGTTAGTAAACACATATGCAATGTGATTTTGTTGTTTTTGTTATGTTGTTTTCCCTCTTTCCTTTGACATGTATGGCTTTAAAATCATGGCTCTTACATTGCCTTGGAAGTGAATTAGTGAAGAGTTCCATTTTTTGTTATTCGTCCTAACAGTCATCATCCTTCTTGATTATTGTCTATTAATCATAGATTATAACTGTAATATATGAATCTTTTTTTCTATTGCGAGTAGGCCATGAACATTTCTTCCTTCTCTTCTTGGTTGAAAGTGTGTCAGTTACCATTCTTCATGAAGAGAATGTTTTTGGGGTTGATGGATCCTGATATTAATGCTACATATATTGCTGAGATGCGCCTTTTTGCAGTAAGCTGATTCAATATTTAGCACAAATTTCTTTTTCTTCCGTAAATGTACCGGTAAGAGGTAGCTTTATTTGAAAGAGGCATCATTAACTTACCATGTATGTTTATGTTGAACGAGTTGCTTATGTCATTTAAAACTGGCTTCGTAACTCTTAACTGATGTTAAAGTCAGATTATCTGTCATGTTTGCAGATGGTGTTAAGCATCATCTACAGAGTTACACCGTTTGATTTCCTTCCAACAGGTATTTTTCCCCTGAGACATACCCATCATTCATAGGAGTTGATTGGATGATTATTGTAATATGTATCCATAGGGGTCAATTAGGAGAGGATGTATGCTAATCAGCAGACACAATCAGATAATTAGTGATTTTGTTTTTAATGTTTTGCAGGTGGTGTTAGAATCAGAAGAATGTTTGATTTCTCCGCCATTATCCTGGTACTCATCCTGCGTTTGGTAGGCATCTATCGCAGAAGACGACTTACGCAGCGTGTGAGGCAGGTAGCAGTCCTGGAACTTCTACAAGAAGGAACGTAGTTTCTACGTTTAGCAGTACATGTTCATGTCTTTCCCATTTCCCGTCGGCTGAAATATATCTGTAAATGTGAATTGTTTGTGAAGTTCCGCTAGGTTTTGTACATAGAGAATTAATCAAAAAAGGGAGGGATGTGGTTTCCGACTTGATGCGGTGGATGATCGGGTAATACTGTGGGTAATGTATATGGGGCACTTTGTTGTGTTGTTGTCTACAGGCACTACATGTGTTGTTATGGTAAATGCATATAGAAGTGTAAATAGAAACGTTGGTGTATTTGTATACCAAGTCTTATATCATGTGTGTTCATTATATCATGACCTGTAGCTCGATCAATATTAGGAGTTTAGGGTTTAATCACTGGTTAATTCAACTTTAATCATCGGTCAGAATAACATAAATATTAAAAGTCATGGCCAACAAGTGCTAAATGAAAAGCAGGCTTACAAAAACCAATACAAAATTGTACATTTGATACCAATTTGTTAGAAACAGTCTGGATTTAGATTTCCCAAGTAAACGATGGAACCATGTACGGCCAAAAAATTCACCGACGTCGATCCCTTTTTCTCCCAGCAGATATCTAAGTAGTGTAGAGCCTTGCGGTGTTTTGTTGTATTGTTGATCAAGGAAGATTATCATATAGTTAGGGTTTGGAGTTCAAAGTGGAAGGGTGATGAATTATGGCGCTCAAAGGTCAGGTTGAAGGAGGAACCTAAAAAAAAAAAACTAAAATGATAGATTAGAATTTTTGAAAAGTTCGATTTTGGTAGCTTGAATTTAAGGTAGGGGAGGGCTGCGGTACACAGCCTAACTTAAGATTAAAAAAAACAGATTTCGAAACTTCTCAAGATAACTTAAAATGTTATATATTTTGATAAAACTTCAAGTTTTTTCAAGTTTTGAAACTTGTTAAAAAAACTAACCTAAAATACTATAAATATATATATAATATTTTAAGTTGTTTGGACAAATTTCGAAACTTATTTTTTTTTACTTCAAATTAGAATGTTATGCACCCTATTAAGGTCGGGGTCTTTCTATGTGTACTTCTAATTGATATTTGTATTGGTTCACATGATAAATTTATGCGTAATTGGGATTTTTTTAAATGGGCTGAGATGAAGAAAATGTCAGGTGACAACCAAGAAAGCCCAATCCATCCCTTCTCAGATACATTGACGGATTTGAAACATATTTCACACTGGACATGGTTGAAAAGAGTACATACATCCCCATGCCCGGTTCTATCTCTAAAATAGCACCATTTTAGCTTATATTCCTCAAAATAGTACCAGAAATTTTATATTTATTGAAAAAAATTGAAGCCAACGTCAACATTCTTTTTTATATTTCATGGAGCAAAATATTAAAATCGGTTTCTTATAGTTTAAGTTTTTTTCTTTTTCGTTCTTTAATACGCTAAAGGTGTGAAATAGGTTCTTAATACTTTATTTTTTTAGTTTTATAGAAAAAATTAATAAAACTCACCTAACATGCATGATAAATTTTAATTAAAATTTATTAATCATTTATTAACTAATAAATTAAGATAAAATATAAAAAAATAATTTTTTATTAAAATTCGCCGTACATACACACAATTTATTGTAAAGATGCTATCTCGAAAAATATAGAATTTCGAGTTCTATTTAAAGAATATAAGCCATAATGTGCTATTTGAACACCCATGCCCATTCAGTATAGATTTGTACCTGTGAAGCTGTCGTGAAAGAGACTTTACATTTCCTACCATTGAGTTGATGGTTGACAATGGACGCTGTCTCTCTCTGACTGAGACAAAAGCTGCCCAATTCATATGTCTTTTTTCCTTTTGGTGATCCCATAACCACGTGATGTTTGCTACTGGACTACTGCTATTGCTTGCCAATATTGCTCTCTTTTCTTTTCTTTTCTTTATTTGGCTTAAAACAAAAATAAGTGTTTGAAGTATATTTTTTTAATATTAAGTATTTAAAATATTTTTTTATTAAAATTAGGTGTTTAAAATTTTAGACGTTTTAATTTTAGGTACTTGACCTTTAAAAGATGTTAAAATAATTTTTAATTAATTAATGTTTGACACGTGAAATTGACGTTCGACTAACATGGCCTTCGACGTTTTTAACGACGCCGTGTTGAGAGAAATGGCCGCTTAGGTTCGACGACCAAAGGGATATGCTTAGGGGCGGCGATTTGGGTTTGAAAATTTTTAGGGATTTGAGGGTTGTTTTGTAAAAATTGAAACTTTTTAGGATTTTCTAGAAATTTAAATATTTTGTGTAAAAAATTGTTTTAAATTATTAGTTTTGAAAAAAAATAAACATATCGCGTGTCATATTTTGATTAGTTAATGATTTTTTAACGGTACGTAGTTAAGTACCAAGCATCTAAAATTACAATAGTGTAAACTTTAAATACATATTTTTAACAAAAAAACAATTTAAGTACCTAAACTTAAAACAAATATACGACACTTATTTTTTTTTTACTTTGTTTATGCAACGGAAATTGAGTAGAAAGTGGCATGCAAAATTGCACAAGACAATTTATTGTCATCTGTATTTGCACTGTTTTGATCCTATATGGGGCAAATGTGCCCCCTCCCCCCTGTTTTATATTTCAAAACTTGGATTTAATGAAAAGGAGTTTTGATTTTATATCTAGTATGAATTGCATAATGATTTACATATGTGGAATTTCCATTTGGTAAATATACCTATTAGGTCCTTCTCAGATTCAGAATTGAGCAAATTGGTCCCTCTAAAATGAGTAATTTAGTTTCAGTCAATTTTGGAAGTAAGCAATCAAGGACAATCACGACGTTAATGTTCCACAATTTTACATAATTTTGATTGACAGATTTTCTTTAGCATATAATATGATTTCAAAGTAGTATTTGTTCATTTTTTTATTTGTCCTTCGATAATACACCTAGTAGACAAGCTGTTTAATCTCGGATCTTTAAGGATAACAACATTTCTTTATTTTCACTGGATCTTGTTATTAAATTAAAAGATGGGTTTTTACATATGTATTGCATTTTCATAATTTATTTACAAATTACCCCTCTTAGATTAGTTATATATATATATATATATAACATGAATTTGATGAACCATTTTGAATTAAAACCGACTTACTATTTCACGTGAAGCAAAAACATTATTGACTTCACATGCCAACAAGTAATAAAGTGTTAAGCTAATAACCAACTCGTATAATAATTTGTCCAAATGAAATACATTTAGTTTTAAACTTTTCATTACCATCTTCAATTGTTTGACGTTGAAAGCTTTGAAATAGAGAATGATGTGTGATTTTGTTATGTTTAAAGTTCAAATTTGCTCCAACTATTAAAAATAAATATTACTATTTTAAGATATTAAGATTTGAATTTTATAATAGTATTTAAGATAATATTATATAAAGGAGATAGATAAAGAATCTGCTTATACAAGTAAAATTTAAAATTTGTTTGATAGTCTATCATAATGACAAAAAGATAATGTTTTTTATTAATATGTACTTAACCATTGAATTTTTTTATATAAAGTAAATTATTAGACTTTTTAATTTACTCAAATATAACATGCATGATTTATATGAATAGAACATGAAATATGATAATTAGGTTATTAGAATATTAATCGCACAAAATTAGTAGTTGATCCTTGTTGTATATAATTTTGTATGTTCATATTATATTTGTGTTATCTTTTTTATCAATTTCAATCTTATCATATCAACGAACCCAACCAGTAGTTCTAGTACAAAAAAGGATAATGTTTATCTTAAGAGACCCGGATTCAAATCGTTTTGTCTGCAAGGTATGTATGTTTTGTCAAAAGATTAAGAATATATATAAAAATACTATCTTGTAATTACCTATAGACTTTTAAAATTTTTTTATCATATCAAACTATACAAATCAAAGCTATTAAAGAGAAGTAATTTCAAATTATACAAACTATTATTATTATTAATAATAAAAAAAGACATTTGACTTGGGTTTTTTTTCCATGATTTGTCTGCATGTGTTTGGAAAGGTAAGTTTTACGTAATATTGGACATATTTTGAGAAAGACTAAAGCATAAGTTGCATTGGAAGAAGCAGAATTCTATTTTCCCAACACCATTGTTTCACCACTCTTTTATGAATTGGCTCTATATTGTCTTGGTTTTGGGGAACCCAAAATTCCTTAAACTGCCATTAACAACAAACATATTTCTTAACAAAGGAATGTAAATATTTAAAATAAAATTCCTATGCGAAGATTGCTTCATACAAAACTACAAGGAGAAAGAGCATCCTATGGGAACCTTACTTACCCCCCCCCCCCCAAAAAAAATACATAACCAATAAAATAAAAGGTTAATTATACATTTAGTTAATTATTAATTATTTTGATCATCTAGACTAAAAACAAATTTACAAACGAGTTATTAAACTTGGGTTTCGTTTTTAATTTTAGTCACTTTGTGATTAATATATGCCGGTAGTTATTAGTAACACGTAGACATATATCACCATATAATGATAGATATGTGTCACATTTTATTCGATTGAAACATTTAAAGTTTAAATTATAAGTTTCAAGTCCCCAAAACTTAACCAAACTATTTAATCACTCCTTTAAACTCTTGTATTTATTAAATGACTCGCAATACAATTCTTTTGGTAAAACTAGAATAATTTTTTAAAACTATAATCAAAATTGGTAACTTGTAAGGTGAACAATACTTCCGGGTGGTGGAAGAAAGGTGGTCCTGATTGTGGTAGAAGGTAATTTGATGTGGTGGTCAAGTATTCTCGTATGGTCTGGTTGAATGGTTGAAGAAGAATGATCGTATCTTTACTCTCTATTGTATAGTTATTTATAGTGGTTTGGACAGGTGTTGATAGAGAGTGATTGTGGCATTGGTGATTTGACGTTCTAAGAAGTGATGATTTAGATTAATTTGTCATTAAGTGAACCACATATGTCGCCACGTGGTTTGAAATTATGTGTTTTAATTCGTTAAATTTTTATTACTGATAAACCTTTACTAATGACCATCCGCATATTCTGTCCGTGGAGCGTTGTAAATGATTGTTCTCGCCACTGAAAATTCACACTCTAAAAAGATCGTGTGGTGACGGTTCACAACTGTCAACATAAACCAACCTTTGTTTCAATGATTTTGAACCCAATACTCTCCTCCTCTCGTTGTGATTATATCTGCTGATATATTGCTCAGATCTTGAATTTGTTAATAAATCTTGCAATGCTTCCCATCTCAGTATCTCAAATTTTTGCTCCGTTTCAAAGGCGTGAATTCGGTCTTAATGAAGGAGAAGTTAGCTAAACAAGGTCGGGTTTAGAGCAGCGATCCTTCGCTGCCGACGAAAGTTAGTGTTAAAGGATTGAAGCATGAGCGAGAATTTGGGGTGGCAATGAGCCTGACCGGCTCGCAAGTTACTCAGGCTCAGCTCGATTAAAGTTCGGTCAAAATTTGGCTCGAGTGAGCTCAAGTCGGGCTTATGCTCCGTTCGAGATCTTAACAAGTCGAGCCGAGCCGACCCAAGCTCGGCTCGAAAAAGCTCGTGAACATGCTCAAAATAATTATATTAGTATATATACTACATATGCACTAAAAGTAATCTATTTAGCAAAACAAAAGTAATAAAATAAATTAAGGGAAAATCCACTAAAACAAAATTAACTAAAATAAATTGGGCACTCTTTTTTCCTTTCCCGACATTAAATTTCGTTTTAATGTTGGTTATAAAAGAAATTTTTAACAAAGTCTCATTTTTTATAAAAAAATTATAATAAAATTATCTGTTTTTAGCCAAACTGAGACTAATAGGCCGGGCTCGGCTTGGCTCGTTATCATCCTTAAATGAGATAGGTGGACAATTTCAATATCACCCGATGGCATCGTTGCATCGCTTGATTCTTATACAGGTGTTGAATGAGTGGTTTATGAACATGTCACTAGTCAATAAAATTGAAATGAACATCAATATGAATTGGTATAATAATAAATTTAGCATTAAAATTTATACATTTTATTAATTTTGTCTTAAATTAATTTTTTTATTGTCAAAATAAATAAGCCTATTATATTAAAACAGTAGTTGAATAATTACATTATAATATAAAGTAACAAACGGCTGTTAAACTATTATTATACTAAAAAAGCAACAAAAAAGTAATATAATATTTAAATATAAAAATTTTAAATATAAATAATTAAATTTTTTAAATTATTTCAAATTAATACGAAATAAATATATTGTATAAGTTTTGATGACACGATTTATTATAATAGTAGGTCACATCATTATTTTTATCTAATATTTAACGACTTGTGACCTACTTGTAATAGTATTTTAATTGAATGACTTATTTATTATCAGATTGATAATTAAATGATCTAATATATAATTTACTCCTTAGTTGTGAGTATCTATCTATAACTTTTTAAAAAAAATGAATGACCCAACAATTACAAACTTACCCTTAATACGTTACATTTTGTTTCAAATCTCATTATATTTTTCATTCAGTGTACTAAACTTGAACATTTTTGTCGATATTTAGTGTAACATTTAAAATTTCTATTATAAATTGATTATAGATGTTGAAATTTAAGATTTAGTTTTTTTTTTTTAATTTTATATTATTAGTTGCTTTCGTTAGAGTGATAATATAAAATTATTATTATTATCATTATTATTATTATTTGACCAATAATTAAAATTGCATAATTTTTTTATTAATAAAAATATATTATATTCTCGTATCGATATTTAAATTCATATAAAATAAAAATAATATGAGTATTCTTGAGGATCCCATTCGCATGAAAATTTAATATACTATATTTAACCCGTAATGATTTTATACTTCAATAGAATATTAAATTAAGTTTTGAAAAATCAAATATTTATTTAATAACAATAATTAACATGAACCTTTGTTCAAAAAAAAAAAAAACATGAAGCTAATAATAAAATTTAAAATTCTAAATAGATAATCAAATTTCGTCAAATTAAAAAGGATGAAATCCAAAATCCAACAATATTGTTAGATTAACATCAGAATTAGAATTTCTTTTTTCATCTCATCACGACGAACTCATATGATATCCCCCTGTCCAATACTCCAGAATGTAACATTTTCCATCTCACAAATCTCAATTCAAGAAATCAAAATCAATTCTCAAAAGTCTAAAGAAAAAGGGAGAGAATCCATTTGTTTTTTTCCAAGTACAATGAGAGTATAACCTTGAAAGTCAAAATGAAAAAAAAAAAACAAAACCCCAAAAATCAAGAATTACTGCTACTTCCATGTTGCCTTTGTCCTTGAACTTGAGCTTCTCCATGCTCTTCTTCTTCTTTGATCTCTTGTTGCGTCTCCTCCGCAGGCACCGTCACCGGCTGCGCCTCATCTCCCGTGGGCCGCGACGGAGGCGGGTCCACCGTACCGTCGATGCAAGAAGAGCATTTCCTCTCGACCCAACCTTCAAAATCGCAGTGACGATGGCCCATGACGGGCCTACCCGAACATAGTCGGCCAATTATGCCTGCTATGACTCCGAGGATAGTGACCACAGCCAGCACGGCTATGACGGGTCCGACAGACCCGTGACCCGTATGGACAGTGTGGGCTTGTTGGGTGGCTCCACCTCCTACAGGTGGTGGTTCCAGCTGTTCTAATGGTGTAGACATCACCTAATAATAATAGTGGGAAAAAGGAGGGAGAAATGGTGATGAAATGAAGAAAAAGAAGAGGAAAAGTAGAGGGGGGAAAAAGGCAAAATAATGTGAAAGGAGTTCCGTTCCGTGTTTTTCGGTGTTAAATTGCTCATTGGGTTTCGGATTGTGCTTCTACACTTTTCTTTGGGCAACTTTTCCTAAATATTATTGTCAACAATACCGTCGTCTTCAAGTTTATTTTTAAAAATATAGTTGATTACTATATAACTGTTAAAAGTTAAATTGTTTTTATTTCGTTTTTAATAATATTTTACTAGAAAATATTTAAAAAATAATATTACAGTCGTCTTTTATTGACCCATACACGTTATGTGTAAAAAATACTGTTTAAAGTCAAATTATAATTTATTAAAATTCATTATTTTAATATAAAAATAGAAGTCATTGTTTAAAATCAGACTACAATCTATTTGGCTTTTAATTTACTACAATAAAAAATAATATTTCTAAAAATACTTGAGAGAACCACACTATTAAAAAAAAAGAAGAAAAAGAACTATATTTGAGTAATTTCTCCCTTTTCTTTTAAGATTCTCATACTTTTTATTCTCCCTATTTTTGAAGGTAATTTAAATATTTATTCTGATACATTTTTTAATCTACCCTAAATCCATCAAAATCTTTACTAATAATATTGATTTGAGGTGGTAAATGAGGAATAGAAATCCTCTTTTTTTTTCTTATCCTAGTTATGTTATACACTAAAAATTAAGTTTAAAATTTAAGGTTTAAAATTTAAAAAATTGAAATGGGTATATTTTTAGGGTGTAGGGTTTAGGATTTAAAATTTAAGATTAAAGTTTAGAATTTAAATTTTTAATATTTTTAATATTGAGGCATGAAAAAGACACTAAAAAGAGCAAATGATTATTGTCGTAAATGAGGTCTCAATATAAGAAAAATTCTACAACACTCGACGAGCAACGATGAGCACTACTAACGACGAGCACCGATAAACACCATTAATTTAATTTATAAAGATTAAAAATTTAAAAGACTCACAGTGTAATTATAAATTATTTAAAAATCAAAAAATAAATTAATTAAAATATATTATTTTATTTTTAATTTTATTTTAAACATAATTAAATTAAAAACTCTAAATTACAAAACTTTAATTTTTGTTCATTTAAAATTCAAGCCGCCGCCACCATTGTCCTGCCGCCACTGCTACCCATCAAAAGGTAAAGAATCGTCACTTTTTGTTGAATTCTTATTGTTAATTGAAGTTCGTTTTCTGAGATCTTCGTAGTGTTTGTTTGTAAACCCTGCCATTAGGAATTCAAAAGTTGTTCATTGATGGAGAACGACGGCCACACACGGACGACAAGTATGTGGCAGATGAAGGCGGCGGCTTGAATTTTAAATGAACAAAAATTAAGGTTTTATAATTTAGAGTAGATATTTTGATTTAATTATGTTAAAGAAAATTAAAAATATAATAATATATTTTAATTAATTTACCTTTTAATTTATAATTACACGGTAAATCTTTTAAATTTTTAATATTTATAAATTAAATTAATAATACTCTTCGATGCTCATAATTAATAATGCTCATTGGTGCTCTTCGAGCGTGGCAGATCATCCCTCGATATAATTAATAAATACTGAAACGTTGTTCCCAATTACATATGGACTTGTGAGTTAATTATTTATTATTTAGTTTAGGGTAAATTACGTAAATCATCAATGACTTTACTTTTAAACTTATTTCGGTCATTAAAATTTTAAAACGTTCAATTTATTCATTGAAGTTTAGATATTGAACGTTTCTTTCACTAAAGTTTAGACATTGAACGTTTTTTGTTACTCTTAAACACCAAACGATCATAGATGGTGGTCGTTCAATTCCAAATTTTACCAGTTACTTCGTCTCGACTCCTTGAATTTGAATTCTACCTCTATTTTGTCAGAAAATGCTCAAAAGTTTACAAATCGACCAAAATCTTATATTTTTTTTCTCGTCGATCTTTTTCTTCCGTCGTCAAACGAAATTTATTTTCAGTATATTATTTTTTTCATGCCGATAAAATTTTTTACCGTTTAAATTTTAGAAAAGAATCTTCATTAGCTGATTAACCCAAAAAAATAAAAGTCGGGATCACAACAATTATCACGTTCCCTCCATTGTTCATTCTTATTAATTAAGAATATTATAACTTTAACTACAAAATAAGAAAATTCTTTAAATTTAATAATATTTTTGAAGTATATTTCACATGTTATTTTATGAACTTGTTTGTAAATCTAAGCTGCGTTAATAGAGTTTTAGACTTCATAGAATCCAAGAATGTTTCTTATTAATGAAATAACTGTAAAACCAAAGGTCCAAAGACTAAAGTAAAGGAAAAACTTTCTTTCTTTCTTTCTCTTGAATTCTTACAATGTAAAGAGAAAAATTAATCAAAGTTAACAGTCCTATAATTTATATTGTAGTGCTTTTTTGACGAGGTTAATGATTTAAATCGGTGTGGTTTTAAATATAAGAAAATTATTTCATACACAAGAGGTAAAAATTTTTTTTTTTCACAAATTCTAAGTTTTAAGGTTTACATAATATTTTAGAGTTTAAGTTTAGTGGTTAGAATTGATGGAGTGTGATTAGAATTTAGGGTTTGAGGTTATAATTTAGAGTTTATAGGTTAAAACCTAAATTTCTAACCACGTTATCCTAAACTCTAAATTCTAACATATAAACCCTAAATTCCAACAACAACATCTAGATTCTAAACTCATAAATACCTAACCTCTAAACCCTAAATTCTAACCATAAACCTACCCTAAAATTAAGGCGTTTGTGAAATTTTTTTGTTTCCACCACCTTTGTATCGAATATAAATCTTTAAATAAAATGTAAATTACTATTGCAAATTATTAAAAGTAGAATTTTCTCCCCTAAGCAAGAATTGTTCAAAAAAAATTTAACTCGGTCACACCTAATGCACTTTGTGCATATGGTGGCACTTACGTGTTTTACTATAAAGAAAGGGCTTAAATGAAAAATAGGTGTCCAAAATATTTTTTTTAACTTTAAATGCCTAAAGTATTTTTTTTGTAAAAAATAGGTGCCCAAAGTTAATTGTTATAATTTTAGGTGTTTGACCGTTAAAGGGTGTTAAAAAATTGTTAACCAATCAATGCTTGACACGTGACATATTTAATTTATTTTTTAAAAATAAAATTTAAAACAAAAGAAATTCATTTTTTTATAAAATCCTGAAATTTTAGAATTTTTACAAAACAATCCCCAAATCTCTAAAATTACCCAAGCCCCAAATCACCGCTGCTTCCGCTACAATCGCTGCCTCTGAGCACACCCCTTTGGTCACCTGACCAAGACGGTCATTTCCCCCAGCGCGGCGATCAGTGGCGAAAGCGGCTACAATTTGGGGTTTAAATTTGGGTAATTTTAAGGATTTGAGGGCTATTTTGTAAAATTGTCAAAATTTTGGGATTTTATAAAAAAATTGAAATTTTTGGGTTTTTTCTTTAAAAAAATCAAATTAGTACCACATGTCAAGCATTGATTGGTTTAAAAAAATTTAACACCCATTAACGGTCAGACACGGACACCAAATTTTACAAAATAAAAATACTTAAAACACCTAAAGTTTAAAAAATATATATACTTTAAGCACGTATTTTTCATTTAAGCCTAAAAAAGAAACAAACGTAACCTTTCAATTGCACTATTCGAATAGGTGGCAAACTAGAATCCAAAACAATAACATAATTCAGAAAAAAAAAAGGGTTGCCAGGAAAAAAATGGCTATCAAAATAGCTAGGAAACGAAAACAGTACTAAACTATACAACCTTGAATTATTGATAGCATATTAAAGGCTAGACCTTTCATATGGCTACTAAATCATAATTTCCTACTGCTTTTCTTCGGATGCAGAACCATTCCAATAGTTGAATTGTAGACTGGAGACAATGTGCCACTGCCATCTATCAGCCCACCGGTGAACTTATTGGCTTGCCTCGCCCCATGGTGAAACCCCGGGTTCCATTCGGCATTCTTGGACCCTTAATCATATGTTTCACCGATGTTTCACATTGGACTGCATTGCTAGGTTGAGAAGACGAAGGAAGGAAGCTGCGTCCGAAATGGTTTTGAATGCGTCCCCGTCCCTTGCCCCGACCTTTACCCCATCCCCTTTTCGATCCCACACCATTATCCTCAAACTAACAGAAAAAATAATTTTTTTATGTGACAGAACAGTCTAATATGTTATCGTAGTGGGAATAGTTAAATAAAATTGAAGCTTACATTGTTCTCAATTGGTTCAGCATTCTTTGGCAGAAAGTAATCTTCAGAGTAATCGGTGAGAAGCAAATCATCGTCGTCGAATATGCCATCGAATTCTGATTTTCTGGTTTTCAGAACAGACTTTGGCTGCATGTTCATTTCATGATATTAGTTGTAACTGAAATGTTTCAATCTAGTATAAGCATGTAATATCATGAACATCTTAGTAAGACATACCGAGAGTCTAAGCAGCGACCTTACTCGAAGCCCTTTTCGCCAATTCCGTTCGTCGTTTAACTTCTCGACCTGTGGCAAATAAGTCAGCCCTGAATGGCATTGCAAAAGCTGAAAAAAAATTGGAGTACACCAACATTTAAACTACAATTGCAGCAGCATTACTGCATTAACATACCGCTTTCTCTGCAATCTCTTTCGATTCATACTCCACAAGAGCATGTAGCTTCAAGAAAAAAATAATTATCAGCAAAGTTGTATGAGAAAACCGGTTTCGAATCTAACATGCCTACCTTGTTAGACATGATAAAGTCGCCTCTCGAGCGGGAAGAATTGGATTCCTGGGGATGAGATATTCTGATGTTCTTCACACTGTATTAAGAACACCATTAGTATGTGCTGCAACCAAAAGACTTTAACATAAACAGGCCATAAATTGAAACAGAACAGGTAACAAATTGTAGCGATGTCTTTTTTCATTTTCATCGCTAAAATAAAAACGAAAGCGATGGTGTTTTCGAATGATTTTTGAAAGGTGTTTGTGATTTTTTGGCGTTTGGATATAAAATATTTATTCCGTGGGGTTTACAAAAATCTTATAAAAATGGAGTCGCCACCGGCCACTTAGGTAGGCCGGACACCACAAAACCAGAGATTCAAAAAGACAGGGTTCGGGAGTCGGTTACGGATGGGGAAGGATTAGCACCCCACACCGCCCAAAAAATTGGTACTTTAATAATTACCGCTTTATTAATATTGGATTTTCCGGATTAAAGTGACGATTATTTTAAATTTCGGTCATAATTGCGAATATATTTTAAGGGTCCCGTTATCCGAGAATAAACGCCAAACCACTATCACTACGCTTGATACTTTGCCCCGTTTACGCTCGGATAAAAGGACACCGCATTAACAATTTATATCTCGATATGCAATCTTAATGGCAAAAACATAAAACATGACAAATCATTTAAATATAATAAATATTAACATACCGAACATTAGTTTATCATGAATGATATTTTAGACTAAAGCATGTATATATATACATATTACTCCAAACAAAAGAGATAAAAACAACTATCATATGTCAAAATAATAAGGCGAGAATAAATATATATATATACGAACAAATATTTCAAAAAGACATGCATACTGTAATAAAACATATTTCAACATATACGGGTCAACATATCATAAAAAAGGTAAATATACTAACATGTAGCCCTAGAAAATAAGAAAGCTCACACACATATAAAATACAGAAACATGCCATATACGAACCGATTAGAACATAATATGCTTGATATGAATAGCCAGATGAAAACGAATATCATACTTGACACATATATATACATATAAACATAAAATGAGTCATATACGGGAGACATAAAATGAAATAATATCCACATATACGAGTATAATTCGAACAATAATATTTACAAAGAAAATAGGATCAAATGAAAGGAAAATGAAAATCAAGTAAGCGAAAATTAAAGAGCAATAACATGTAATTTAGGGACGAAATTGAAAAAACAAATAAAACCTACAAAGACCAGAGTTGTAATTATACCAAGGGGGACTCAAAATAAAAATTTCAAAAACGCGGGGTGATTAAGGCGTAATTTTACCATTCGTAAGTTGATCGTGTAATTTAGTGACTAAATTGTGACTTTTTGGAAACTCGGAGGGACTGGGGACTGTAATTATACCATGCGGCAAGACAAAAATGAAAATATTGAAAACGCGGTGGGATTAAGTGTGTAATTTACCCATTTAGCAAAATAAAAACAACTATAAAAGCCCCCTTTTAAGGCCGAAATCAAATTTTCGGCCATTTGTTTCATTTTCTAATTTTTCTCGGTTTTATGTTCTTTGTTTTCTCTCGTTTATTCATATAATACCCAGAATCCGGCGGTCGGCCCGCCATTCTTCCCGCCACCGCCGCCGCTAACCGGCGCGCGGTGGTGGACTCCCAAAATACACCAAAACCTTCCTCTTGTCGTCCTCAACATGAATCCATGGTTGGATTCGAGGAGGATACCCTTTATTTACCCTAGATCTAAGAAATACGAACCCAAAAATATATATTTTCTTTAAATCAAAACGAGACCACAAGGGGTCTTCCTTCCCTTTGTTCACCGGATCCGGCTTGTAGAAGCCGAAAGGCTTGTCACAGAGGAGGAAGGAAGACCACTTGACAAAGCCGTAAGACTTCTTTACTTGTTTTCTTTTTATTTTCTTTTTGTACTTCGTATATGCATGCAAAGGAAACAATAAGAAAAAGAGACAAAAGATTACCACCGGATCGCTTTTTAGATTATCTTGACTGGTTACAAGTTTGGTTTTTACAAAGCTTTATGTTTCTTGTGTTACTACTCTCTCTGCTTTTTTTGCTCGCTCATCAAAATTGCTGGCTAGCTAATCCCGTTACAACAGCCCCGTTTCATATATATTACTGCCTCTGTATTTTGGTTGCAACTTGTATCTTCTTTTCCAGATCTGACATTTTGCTTGTTGTCTTTGGCATAATCTGAACGCGGGGACTGAATATCGGCGCGGTGGCGGTGTGGACACTCTGCCCGGTGGCGACGCGCGTTCGGCCGTTAGATCAGATCTGATCTAACGGTCGAGATGGCTTGAAGGACGATCGGCCTGGATGAAGCCTCGATCTGATGAAACGGCTTCAGATTTCGCCACGTGGAGTTCCGCAGTCGAGGAGTCAGAACGCGTGGATCTTACGCGCGCGTGGTACATTAAAGCGTCTGCGCGTGATCTACACGCGCGCGTGGCACTCGAACGGTCCATACGTGTGGAGCACGCGCGCGCGCGATATTTTTGACTTCCATTGCATCGTGGCGTTGGATCGATCTTGATCCAACGCCCACGCTTCCCCTCGCATTGTAATAGATAGGATTGATTTGGGCCAAACGGGCCTTGTAATTGGACTTGGATTTTATTTATTTGGATTTAATATATATTTAATTTTTCATTTTACTAGCCCAATAATAATAATAGTATACTTATAACAGCAATACATACGAAAATATGTACTTATATTATACGATCATTAATTAATATACTATTCTAGTGAACGTCATATAATCATACGTATAATTAACATAACATGACATCTACATACGCTTATACCCTAGATACATACGCCCCTAATACGTATACATAGCTTATACATACACACACCTTATATTAGTAACATTCATATAATAAATATACATGCAATATTAATATATTTAAGTAAAAATGAGTGATTACAGTTGCCCCTCTTTGCTTGTTCTCATGAAATGGGAAACAAAGCAAAGATTCATAAGCACTCATTTTATCAGACTTCCCTGTTTGTAGCCTCAGAAAAATGAATTTTTTTTTGGACATCTCCGCTCTTCCTTGGCTGAATCTTCAGGCTCGTAAGTTCTTCCTATATAGAACTTCGTCACCTTCCGATCTTGGAGCTACAGGCTCTTTCGACATTGAACCCTTCGCCCTGATATCCCGAATTATGAGTCATTCCTTTCACTTTGAGACAATGAAGCTTGGAGTCCTTCCTATATAGAACTCTTTGCTTTCAACGCTGGTTTCTTCTAAAACTTTTTGCGCCACTGATGGATTTTTCCGACTGGGAGTTCTTTTTGAGATTTTAGATTTAGGGTTCTCTCTCTATGGAACCTTTCACTGGGGCTTGAAAATGCAGGTTCTTTTTTTTCATCATTTTCATCATTCATTTTTTTTGTTTTTTTTTGTTTTTTGTTTTTTGTTTTTTGTTTTTTTTTGTTTTTTTTTTTGCGTTCATTGCTTTTTTGGACCTACGCTACTAAGATCGCCACATCATGCCCGGCGGACTTACGATGACCGTAAGGATTTAACACCATGCTCGAAAGACTTACGATGACCCGAAGGATTTAACATCGTGCCCGAAGGACTTATCGATGACCAAAGATTTAATATTTGGATCTGATGCCGACATGGTCGTTTTTATGAGGACTCACGCTGATATCTTTGTCGCATCATGCCCGAAGGACTTACCGATGACCCGGGGATTTAACACCATGCTCGAAAGACTTACGATGACCCGAAGGATTTAACAACGTGCCCGGGGGACTTACCGATGACCCGGAGGATTTAATATTTGGATTTGACGCCGACATGGCTGTTTTATGAGGACTCACGCCGATGTCTTTGCCATATCATGCCCGGCGGACTTACCGATGACCCGGCGATTTAACACCATGCTCGAAAGACTTACCGATGACCCGAAGGATTTAACATCGTGCCCGGCGGACTTACCGATGACCCGAAGGATTTAATATTTGGATCTAACGCCGACATGGCTGTTTTATGAGGACTCACGATGATATGCTTTGCCACATCATGCCCGAAGGACTTACGATGACCCGAAGGATTTAACACCATGCTCGAAAGACTTACGATGACCCGAAGGATTTAACATCGTGCCCGGCGGACTTACCGATGACCCGGAGGATTTAATATTTGGATCTAACGCCGACATGGCTGTTTTATGAGGACTCACGCCGATATGCCGCCACATCATGCCCGGCGGACTTACCGATGACCCGGGGATTTAACACCATGCTCGAAAGACTTACCGATGACCGAAGGATTTAACATCGTGCCCGGCGGACTTACCGATGACCCGAAGGATTTAATATTTGGATCTAACGCCGACATGGCTGTTTTATGAGGACTCACGCTGATATGCTGCCACATCATGCCCGAAGGACTTACTGATGACCCGAAGGATTTAACACCATGCTCGAAAGACTTACTGATGGCCCGAAGGACTTAACATCGTGCCCGGCGACTTACCGGATGACCCGAAGGATTTAATATTTGGATCTAACGCCGACATGGCTGTTTTATGAGGACTCACGCTGATATGCTGCGACATCATGCCCGAAGGACTTACTGATGACCCGAAGGATTTAACACCATGCTCGAAAGACTTACTGATGGCCCGAAGGACTTAACATCGTGCCCGAAGGACTTACCGATGACCCGAAGGATTTAATATCTGGATCTGACGCCGACATGGCTGTTGTTTAATGGACTTTGGTAAATTCTTCAATAATTCTTCAAATACCTATTTAGGAACAAGCAAAATTGACATGCCCCTATCTATATGATGCATGTAATATAATGATTTCTTTCTCCTCTTTTCTTTTCTTTATGTCCTGAAAAGTTATTCTTCTGATTTCTCTTATTTCTTTTCCTTCTGTGGTATGCTCAATTTTGACCTTCATTTCTGTCAAATTTTGCTCAATGGGCATCTGCTCTTGTTCATTTGTACGATCACCCGCCTTTCTTCTTCAGATTTCTGCCTGCTTCACTGACAAACATTATATCATGCGTGTGCAGAGATTCTTACTATTCTTTCTGTTCTGTATTGCCCCATTTGATCGTGCTCGGCTATCTTCCAGTTCTTTTGACCCAACATTCTGAGTATTTGTTAATTTCGTCATCGGGTTGAGCGAAATGTTTCTTAACCTCAATCTTCTTGTTGTCTCTTGACGGACGCCATTCCTCGATTTCTGTGCTTTAATTCTTTGGAGACTCACTGTTTACTTTTTAACCGTCCCCTCACTTTGTAAGCTCATTCTTGTCCTGTTTCGTCCTTCATTTTCTTGAACCAAATAAGGCATTGTGGCTGGAATTCGCTTCTTGTTTTTGAGCTGTCTGACACTTATACCTCTGTTATGCATTGTGAGGTCCTTTCGGGTTAGGGGCTTCAATAGTATCCACCTCCTTGTGTTCTGGATCTTACCCCTGAAGTAATACATGGAAATTTTTGTTGTTTTAACTTGTCAATTTGCTGGTTGGTGTTCCACTGAAGGGTATCATTCGGATTAACATACAAGATTTTGAAAACACAAATAGGAGCTCGGATATCATGTGCAAGAGTGGCTTAGATTCAACCACTTGATAATTCAAAGATGTGAGGTCTTCCCCGTGACTCGGTTCATCCTTATGATTACCGCGTTGCTTGCAGAGTGCTACTCTTTCTCAATTCTCATTATCTACTCTGCCCCCAAAAGGGTAGGCTTGTATAACCACTTGAGCGCAAAAATATTACTCTAGAAATAAAGTTACGGGTGGTACGAGTCTTAATTTTTTCATGGTATCGCCAATTTTCTTTTTCTCCTCCTCTTTTTTTTTTATTTTATTTATTCATTATTTGAGGAAATCAATTCGTCACAGTCCTTTGTCTTGAGGACAACGATGGAGCAAACAACACACCGCCCCAAGTTACTCGGCATAGTCACGATTTGAAAATATTACCATCACTCATGAAGCTAAGGTTTCTTGAATTGAGTGATATACCACCACCCTATCGCTTCAAATGAGTGCCTCAAAATTTCCATACTCTTATCCGAACAAGCCTATTACTGTTTTCAACATAGGAGTACTTTTTTATTATTATTTTCTCATTTTCATTTCTTTTTCTTTCTTCTCTTTTTCTTTTCCTTTTTATTTTGTTTCTCCTCTACTACCTAGAAGATTATGCCTAGAGTTTCAATTTCAAGCAACTCTACATGGTTGACATTTAGAGCTTTTTAGTCCTTGAATATCATCGAAAGAGTAATAATCTCGCTTTGTCGACCGAGTCCCGGTGGGAAGATCACACATCATCGTTATCACGACAACTATCTAATGTCACATCTTGCAATTGATATCTAGTGCCCTACAATGACGAGAAGATATCTATGTGCTTTCAAAAACATTATATGTTTAAGCGAAATGTGTCCTTTATTGAAATAAAAACCAACAAACATGCCCTATCACAAAAGATCTTTTTGCATGGGGGCTCTCATAGAGTTGATTCCTTGTATTACTTTAGGAAGGTATTTTAATGTAGAGACATTTACGCTTCTTCTAAGACTATGTAGATTTGCTTCTTATCCGTGGTCTTCCACCGCTTGATCGATTCTTGTGTCGGGGTTCCATCATTGACCAGCTTCTTGATTTCCTCCAAAAAGGTCTACATTTTCTGGTGGGATGTCCCGATGCCCCCATATGGAATTCGCATGTGCTACTCGAGTCAAAACTATGGGCATACAGATCAGTGCACTCTTCATCGACCTAGGAACAAGATAGTGACCCTCTACCAGAGAGGCCAAATGTCCGAGATAGATGTTCCAAACATTTCCAAATTTGCGCTTGTCCGAGGAATTTTCCTTGATGCCCCGATTTGTCGATCTGTCTCATTCTCTTACGGTCACGTGAACCACGAGATGACACTCATTTACGTCTACATCCTTATCCATCTTATCTTCGATTGGGTCCTTAGACTTAGACCTCAATTTTCCTTCTTTGATCACGTATTCTATTCTTTCTCCAATCGTCATGAAATCTTGAATTTGTTTCTCGATTTTTCCAACATCATATCGAAGAAGGGAGAGGGAAGCGTTGCATGAAATAGGGAGTCAACTCTTCTTCCGCTATATAGGGGGCTGGACTTGGGTCGCCAGACATCGCCATCTTAATGCATATTCCTGAAGCTTTCATTTGGCCTCATTTTCTCATTCTCAAGAAACTGTCGATGTGGTGCTAAATCAAGCATATTTGTATTGACCCATGAAGGCATTAGCGAGGTCACCCCATGACCTAACTTGGTTTTGTTCAAACGGTTATACCACACCGCTGCTGGTCCCGTCAAGCTATCATGGAAATAGTGGATTAATAATTCTTCGTTCTTCATGTATCCTTCCATTTTCCTACAAAACATGGTTAAGTGAATCTTCGAGCAGTGGTTCCGTCATATCACGCAAATGCGGGAATTTTGAAATCTGGAGGAATGACCAAATCGGGGACTAGGCAGAGTTCCCTTGTATTGAAAGCATTTATCTTCTCTTTCTTCTTAAGCTCTTCTCGATTTTTTCTTCTAACTGGTCAAGCCTCGACTCTTCAATTGTTCCATTTTTCGATTAATTACGCCATCGAACCCCATGTATTAAATGGTGAAGTGTCATGCGATGATAAAATAATGTAAAAAATGTTATGCAAATGCAATGCATGAATGCAATAAAACATTGATTCCGCAAGTGATTTGTCCTTATAGAACATCTTTCATTCGGACCAAAAGGTTTCATTACATCCGGTATTAGGGTTTTACAGATATCGGTGAGCCTTGGCACCTAATGTCTTGACCTCATTCAATAGTCCCGCTCGGTTTTCCTTCAGCGGTCCAATGCCGGATCCATATTCGCTTATTGGTGCTTTCTTTGATCGGCTAAATCTGCTATCTGTTGAGCGACTTGTTGGGCTTGAGTCGTAACCATCTTCATGTCCCGGTTTTTCTCACGTATTGTTTGCTCAGCCTTTTGTAGCTTAACGGTCATTGCCCCAAAGACGGATCTCACCGGGTGCGTAAAGCAATCTCGAGCCTCACTATCTGCTCTTTGAGTCTGCGTTTTCCATTTGGAAGGCTTGTGATTCATTCCTTTCTGGTGCGGACTTGATTTCGTGGATATCTTCCATGGCGGACTACTTTCCAACTCATTTTGGATAAAGTCGCGTTGGCCCTCGACTTCTTCCAGCTTCTTTGATAATGATCGACTTTATTCTTACTATTCTTGCATTTACGCTTCCAAATGCTCAAACCGTTCTTTAGCTGAATCATAGGTGTCACCCAGACCGAAACTCTTAAATTCAAAGTGCAGCTTCTGATACTCGTCTTGCACATTCTTTGATTTCATGCTAAGATTTTGCCTCTCATGCTCGAGCTGGTCGCACTTGTGTGCGAATTCATCTTCTGAGACACTTTTATTCTTGACTCCTAACTTTATCCCGCTTGAGCGACCTATTTCTGTGTTACCTTGGGCTGGGTATTGTTCCTTCTTCGACTTTGCCCCTCGGGCAACGGCCGGCTCGGCTGAAGAATCGGGGTTGTCCGTCGTCAAATCCAAGATTCCCATTCTGATAAGATCTCGAACTCTATCCTTCAGGGCCCTACAATTTTCAGTGTGATGACTCGAATCGCCTATGTGGTAGCTGCACCGGACACGACTGTTGTAATTTTTCGGATAAGGAGGTTTTCTTGGCACGCACTTCATTGGTATGATAAGGTTCCTTTCGACAAGCAACGGAAGTAACTCGGTGTATCTCATGGGTATAGGATAATGTCTTTTGATGTCATTAGATTCTCGAACTTCCCCGGTTTTGCCTCTGTTCCTCGGGTATCTTCCCCCGGATATGCTATTTGTCCGCTTCTTGAGATTGATCACAAAGGGATTCGATTTGTCATATTTAACGATGTCGTCTATTTTGACATTCTCGACCATTTTGTTCCACATTCTCGCTCCCGACCCGAATCTTTTCTCGAGTTCGACATGTTGCTTGCCTTTCATCATGATATTCATCCGTCCATCATCTCGGACATCCGCTTTTTTAGTTCTTGTATTTGTTTATCACTAGGATTGACATCGCCATCAATCTATTCCGTGTCCTTGAATGGTTCTTCTTCTACCGTCTCCGGTCTAGTCTCGGGATGAAGTTTTGGAATTGGACCCCTTCCTTCCTTCGGTTTAAGGAACCTTTGGTCCATCATGAACAATCTTCTATTATGGGAGAAATCACTCGGAAATCAATGCCCCACTGTGTAATGCGAATGCAATGGTATGTAAAAACAAAGCAAAAGAACACAAGTCAGTACCGGACAAAAATGATAAGTACATAATAAAAGGGCAAATTAAATGTGATAAGCAAACAAGGCAATCCTATTTACATTCCATCTAAGACATCTAGGTTATCTGCGTGGCTCTAACAAGGTGGGTTTCTATGTGTTCTCTATATGCAGTTTTGGTTCTAAGAGGTACCCGAATTGTCCTCGCTGTCCTCTACTAAGAGTAGCAAGGCCCCCGGTCATCACCCATTATAGGCTCCTTTCAACCGGGTTCAATTCAGGGGGACCCATTCGCTTATGCCCGTACGAAGGAACGATATCCTTACGAAAGCATAAGGTACTCGAGCCCCGAAGGTACTTGCTAGGCCCATACGGGAGAACGATATCTCCACGAAAGCATTAGCGTTTTCCCCCCACTTAAAAAGACGGGTTTATATGCCATATTTTAAATGCGTTAAAATAAACGCGCAATTATGACCGAACGTTAATTTAATAGTCACTTTAATCCGGAACTTCCAATATTAGTAAAGCGGTAATTATTTTAAAAGCTTGACTCTCATTTGTTTTTTTTTCTTAAAAAAAAAAATTGTCCCCATCGGAGTCGCCATCTGTAGCGATGTCTTTTTTCATTTTCATCGCTAAAATAAAAACGAAAGCGATGGTGTTTTCGAATGATTTTTGAAAGGTGTTTGTGATTTTTTGGCGTTTGGATATAAAATATTTATTCCGTGGGGTTTACAAAAATCTTATAAAAATGGAGTCGCCACCGGCCACTTAGGTAGGCCGGACACCACAAAACCAGAGATTCAAAAAGACAGGGTTCGGGAGTCGGTTACGGATGGGGAAGGATTAGCACCCCCACACCGCCCAAAAAATTGGTACTTTAATAATTACCGCTTTATTAATATTGGATTTTCCGGATTAAAGTGACGATTATTTTAAATTTCGGTCATAATTGCGAATATATTTTAGGGTCCCGTTATCCGAGAATAAACGCCAACCACTATCACTACGCTTGATAATCGCCCCGTTTTACGCTCGGATAAAAGGACACCGCATTAACAATTTATATCTCGATATGCAATCTTAATGGCAAACACATAAAACATGACAAATCATTTAAATATAATAAATATTAACATACCGGAACATTAGTTTATCATGAATGATATTTTAGACTAAAGCATGTATATATATACATATTACTCCAAACAGTAGATAAAAACAACTATCATATGTCAAAATAATAAGGCAGGAATAAATATATATATATATACGAACAAATATTTCAAAAAGACATGCATACTGGTAATAAAACATATTTCAACATATACGGGTCAACATATCATAAAAAAGGGTAAATATACTAACATGTAGCCCTAGAAAATAAGAAAGCTCACACACATATAAAATACAGAACATGCCATATACGAACCGATTAGAACATAATATGCTTGATATGAATAGCCAGATGAAAACGAATATCATACTTGACACATATATATACATATAAACATAAAATGAGTCATATACGGGAGACATAAAATGAAATAATATCCACATATACGAGTATAATTCGAACAATAATATTTACAAAGAAAATAGGACTGAAATGAAAGGAAAATGAAAATCAGTGGCAGAAATTAAAGAGCAATAACATGTAATTTAGGGACGAAATTGAAAAAACAAATAAAACCTACAAAGACCAGAGTTGTAATTATACCAAGGGGCAGACTCAAAATAAAAATTTCAAAAACGCGGGGTGATTAAGGGCGTAATTTTACCATTCGTGTCGATCGTGTAATTTAGTGACTAAATTGTGACCTTTTGGAACTCGGAGGGACTGGGACTGTAATTATACCATGCGGCAAGACAAAAATGAAAATATTGAAAACGCGGTGGGATTAAGTGTGTAATTTACCCATTTAGCAAAATAAAAACAACTATAAAAGCCCCCTTTTAAGGCCGAAATCAAATTTTCGGCCATTTGTTTCATTTTCTAATTTTTCTGGGTTTTATGTTCTTCGTTTTCTCTCGTTTATTCATATAATACCTGTAATCCGCGGTCGGCCGCTTTATTCTCACGCCACCGCCGCCGCTAACCGGCGCCGTTGGACTCCCAAAATACACCAAAACCTTCCTCTTGTCGTCCTCAACATGAATCCATGGTTGGATTCGGAGGATACCCTTTTATTTACCCTAGATCTAAGAAATACGAACCCAAAAATATATTTTCTTTAAATCAAAACGAGACCACAAGGGGTCTTCCCTTCCCTTGTTCACCGGATCTGGCTTGTAGAAGCCGAAAGGCTTGTCACAGAGGAAGGGAAGACCCACGGACAAAGCCTAAAGACTTCTTTACTTGTTTTCTTTTTATTTTCTTTTTGTACTTCGTATATGCATGCAAAGGAAACAGTAAGAAAAAGAGACAAAAGATTACCACCGGATCGCTTTTAGATTATCTTGACTGTTACAAGTTTGGTTTTTACAAAGCTTTGTTTCTTGTGTTACTACTCTCTCTCTTTTTTTTGCTCGCTCCTCAAAATTGTTTGGCTAGCTAATCCGTTACAACAGCCCGTTTCATATATATTATCGCCTCTGTATTTTGGTTGCAACTTGTATCTTCTTTTCCGGATCGACATTTTGCTTGTTGTCTTTGGCATAATCAACGCGGGGATCGAATATCGGGCGGTGGCGGTGTGGACACTCTGCCCGGTGGCGACGCATTTTCGCCGTTAGATCGATCGATCTAACGGTCGAGATGGCTTGAAGGACGATCGGCCGGATGAAGCCTCGATCCGATGAAACGGCTTCGATTTCGCCACGTGGAGCTCCGCAATCGAGGAGTCGAACGCGTGGGATCTTACGCGCGCGTGGGACATTAAAGCGTCTGCGTGGCGTGATCTACACGCCGCGCGGGCACTCGAACGGTCCATACGTGTGGAGCACGCGCGCTGGCGATATTTTTGACTTCCATTGCATCGTGGGCCGTTGGATCGATCTTGATCCAACGGCCCACGCTACCGCGCATTTGTAATAGATAGGATTGATTTGGGCCAAACGGGCCTTGTAATTGGACTTGGATTTTATTTATTTGGATTTAATATATATTTAATTTTTCATTTTACTAGCCCAATAATAATAATAGTATACTTATAACAGCAATACATATGAAAATATGTACTTATATTATACGATCATTAATTAATATACTATTCTACTGAACGTACGTATAATCATACGTATAATTAACATGACATCTACATACGCTTATACCCTAGATACATACGCCCCTAATACGTATACATAGCTTATACATACACACACCTTATATTAGTAACATTCATATAATAAATATACATGCAATATTAATATATTTAAGTAAAAATGAGTGATTACACAAATTAACCTCCCAACAATATCAAAAATCTTGTCAAGGTTCTGATGAGAGTGATCATCGGGCAAATTCTCCACAACAACGGTACGGGACTGCACGGGAATCGGAACAAATGTTGCATCATACACAAGTGACCAAAACACATGCCTAAGAAATTTCCCATTGCACCATTACCTGCACTTCCTCTCTGTCTTTCTCAGTGAAAGGGTGTTTTCGCCGAACCTTCTTACCGTCGTCACTCACAACCTTTAAGGCACATCAAAACAACAAAGATGTTCATAATAAGTGACCAAACCGAATAAAATATTGCAGATTCAAAAAGGTAAACGAAACTAAAGAACTTACAAGCTTTGAAGAGAACCTAAGTGTTTGAGCCAATAGCTGTTGGTTGGCGATGAGAGACTTGATTTTCTTTGTTGAAGTAATAAAAGATATGGGCACTAAAACAAAGCCATTTTCATTTATGTGTTAAAAAAACTGTTTTGATTGAAAATAAGTTCAATTCTGCTTACCAAAACCTTCAGGATCTTTACTTATTTGCTTGGAAAAGGATTCATTTGCTATAAGACTCATGTCACTGAACTGATATTCCACCTGTTTTATCACAGTATGTAAAGAAAAATCAGATGAGGCCAGAAAAACACTCCATACATTCAAAATGGCAATCAAAATATGACCTGTTTGATTATCTTTTGTCGTAGATCATTGTTAAGAAGATTCGAAGGGAAATTAGGGATTGAGAGATTAGGATTAGTGACCATATAAGTAACAGGTTCTTGGTCATCAAACCAGTCAGATACAGCAGGAGCAGCGGCAGCAGGATCTCCACAATGGTAATGGAACCAAGGGTAATAATAACCCGAGACTGGAACTTGGTTTTGCAATCTTGGCACGAATTCTGGCGCATGTGCATTGAATCTGAACGTCACCCCGTTGCTGCCGGTGCTTGTTTCGGCTGAGGGTGGTGCTGCTGCTGCCATGGTGTCTTTCATTTTGGAATCGTTGCTATAGTTTTCCTCAGGTTGTGCTTGTGCCATATTGGTTTTTTCTTTTTCTTTTTCTATATGAACTTTGTTGGTTCGAAAGTTAAGATTTGTTGTAATATCTCCTGAAGTTTAGCAACTGCATGCAGGTTTTGACAAGGATGAATCCACGATTGGCGCCAAAATATGGAGAGAGAGGATTTCTATGCACATGACTTTTGCCTTTGCTTTGACCGCTTCTTGGTTTTATTTTACCTTTAATTTTTTTCCCATTAAAATCAATCATTGACTTCATTTTCATAGAAAATTTGTCAAACATTCTGCAACTTTGAGACTAGCTTAACCTAGGGTAAACTTAAGAAATATGCTTTTTCTTTTTTTATTAAGCTTTAAAATTTAATATATATAATCATTATTTTGTAGTTAAGCTTTAAAATTTACTATTATATATTCATTATTTTGTAAATAAGCTTTAAAATTTGATATATATATATATGTATATATATATAATCATTATTATTGATTAAATTTTTCCTAGATGATTTTATTTAAGTTATTTTCTGTATTATTTTTTAAAAGCATTTTTAAGGTCAAAATTTTTTTTAGAACAAAAATAATGTAGAACATGTAACTTTTTTGTTAAAAATATTTTAAGTAAAAATATTAATTTATCCTTATTATTATAATACAGTCTTTTATATTTTAAAAATAATATCTAAAATAGACATTTTATCTAATTAGAAGCACTTTTAACAACAATTTCAAACGCTTAAAAGCAAACATTCTAAATATACTTTTTCATCGTACCTTTTTAACAACAATTCCAAATGATTAAAAACAAACATTCTATCAACAATGGTTGAGTGCAATGGTAAGGTACACTTCACTCTCAAAAAGAGAACTCAAGTTCAAACCTTGAAAAGAACATTGTTGGAAAGAGAGCTACGAATTTTAGAAATGAACCATAAAATAGACATACAATTTACCAAAAAATATTTTAAAATTACTTTTTTACCGCACTTTTGAAAGTGGTTTTAAACACTTAAATTTTAAAGTAAGCAATTAAAAACAACTTACAAGAAAAATTAAACAATTAATAAAAGAGAAAAAGTTTGATACACGGTTGTGTAAACAAACGTTTACACGTGCTTTTTAAATTTAGGAGTTAGGGGTTTAAGTTGTAGAGTTTAGAATTTAAGGTCAGTGTTTAGAATTTAGGGTTTAGTGTTTAGAGTTTAGGTTTTAGGGTTAGGAATTTAGAATTTGTGTTTTATAAGGTAAAAACACAGTCTTATGTAAAATTAGTTTTACATAGCTTGTGTATCAAAGTTTTACTATTAATAAAATATTATATTTTACTTTTTCAGAAAAGATAAATAGTTTAACAAATAAAGTTTTAAAATTTTAAACCAATATTTTTAAGAGAAAAAATAAGGGATAATTCTAACCATTCATTTATCCTCATCCATCGATTAAAAATATAAAACTAAATTAATTTTACAAGATGTAAATTACAAAATATATGGGTTCAATGTTTTTAGTTTGGAGAAAAGACTCTAATATTGTCTTCTTATTTTTTCCCCAAAATATGATACCACCCAGATTATTTCTCAAATTATTGTTGTTTCTACAATAAAAGTGAAGTCGGATGCATTACAATATGACTTTGAACAGTAAAATTCATTTTCATGATTAAAACTTTAAAGTCGGAGGTATTACAATCCGACTTTGAACAATGTTTTATACTGAAGTCAGAACTCTCTGTCACCGTCTTAAACATTTTTTAATCCAAAAAATTAAGTTGAATAGTGGATGAACAGTGAAGTCGGATTCTTCGGATTCTTTTGCTACCGACTTCACTCTTACTGTAGCAAATGTTATAGATCAAAAAATAATCTGACAAGTACTATATTTTGGGACAAAAAAATTATCTGCCATATATATTTAAGTAAAGCTTCCTTTTAGTTTATTAATTTATAAAAACATTATTCATTTTTTAAATTTGAAAATCCTCTCCACATATTCAATCTTAAAATTGAAAAGCATTGTCAAATTTTAATTTTTAAAAATTCGTTTAAGTAATAAAAAAAGATATATTCATAATTTTATTTTTATAACTACACAGTCTTGGTAAAAGATAATAAAAATATTATAACTTTTTAGATAAGATAATAAAAATATTATAACTTTTTAGATAATTTTTCATATTAAATTTAAATTTTATGAGTTGTACGTTTTATGGTAAAATTTTAAAAGTTAATTAGTAATTAAAATCTCAAAGGATAAAATTTGATTGATTAAAATAAATCAAATTTAAATAAAATTTTAAAAGATTAAAACATGATAGAGTTTAAAATTTTTAAGGTTAAATTAAATTAAAATTGCACGAGTTTTACATTTTATTGGTTTTTAAAAAAGTCCAATGAGGGATTTAAATTTTAAAAGTAAGGATAAATTTTAATAGATTAAATTATTTTAAATAAATTATTTCAATATACTAAAATCCATCATTAGTTGAATTTACTTTTGAATTTTTAAATACTCATGAAATTTTAATCCCCATATAAATATGAAACTTATCAAATCTTAAAGGTTTAACACAAATTGTTTCGTAAATCGTAATGTTTACATACTCTCTTACATCTATATAGAGAGAAAAAGTACGACGTGTTAGTGTATATACAAAACAAAATGCACCCCAATTCGCATCACAAAGAAACAACCAAAAACCAATGACCAACCACACCCACACGACACAGACATCACACCCCAACACAACTGCATCATCCAGCCGGCGCACTACACCCCTCGGCAGTCCCACTATTCAGCAAATCCATACACCACTCGACACCAGGAGGAACGATCAACCCCGCCTAAAATATTTGCGACGCTATTCGCCTCACGTAAGACATGATTAAAACACGCACAATAACCGAGCACACACCTCATCAGTTTGTCTGAACTAATACCACAATTTTCGCGAGCGTTTCTCACATTGCAACACCCATGTCACTGCACTTCGTGAATTCGACTCAACAATAATTGACAACACCGCTCCCCAATCCGATTGCAACATCATACACAACGCAACCACAATAGCACGTAACTTCGTCTTATTGGAATCTAACACGCCCAAAGGCCCTGAGAACATAACCAAAATTCTCTAGTCTGCATCTTAAAGGACACTCCCACAACCTGCCAAGCCCGTCTTACCGCGTGTCGTTCCATCTACATTAAACTTAACCGAACCGGGTAATGGCGGCGTCCAAGACATCATTATCTGCTGCATCCCCGTTTCACACGACACACAACCTTGAACATGACCACCAATCTACCTCACAAATCAATTGCCCTTCCGAAAAAACTTTAATCTAATGAAATAATCGAAGTTTAATTAAGAACATAATATCGCCAACCGACAACCTCTGCTTATTGAACATCAAGTCATCCCGTATTAACTGTACCGAAGACAACACCAACGCACATCCCGCAATCCACCATTTTCGCATCAATCCCATAAAACATCCTTCGTAGCATTGCCTACTAAACTCCTGTATCGTTTTCGGCCGAACCAAAACAATACCCTACCATTAAAGAACATACTCCAAATTTCAAACATTATCAAACAATAAAATAAAATGTGATTAAACTCATCCTCCTCTACCCCCACACCACAGACAAGCATTGTGTGGCAAAGTTCTAATAATTTAGTCAATTGAACTACATATAAAGTTACAAAAGACCAGTATTTTCAGAATCGGATCGACTATTAAACTGTCAAACCATTAATTCTTGTCTAATCGAGCCACATATTAAAAACTTCAAAAAATTAATAAATTCAAAAATGAATTTAAAAAACATATGAAAATTCTAGGAAATTAAATTAACATAATTAAATGAAAAATCATAACATAAAACATCAATTTTATAAATTACAACAACAAATTTGAAGAAACAAGCAAATATGTAACGGTAAGTAGAGAAACTAATGGTTGAATAACTCGAATTACAAAAGCTAGCATTATCGACATTTAAGATTGTTGACCATGAATCTAGTGAAAAATAAAATAATATTATCTCTAGGTGATTTGAGTTTAAACAACTTATATATACAGTATATGTACTATTAAAATACTAAAATTTGAAGTTTGGTTCGTTGCTCGGTCCTTATGGCTGAAATTTAGGCCATACATGATGTTCTTAAATACGCTTGGAGTCTTAGTTTTAAAAAAGTTGAAGTCAAAACGGATAATTCTGAGACATTTCAGATCTTTCAAGGGGACTCTGTGTGACTCATTGGTAATCTCATTGTAGACGTTGTCTCGGGTTTACTTCCACTTATGTGCATTTTACCCGACTTGGCCCGGCCCGATCGGGTTAGGTTTTTAAATGAAAAATCGAGTTCGGGTCAGGTCAAGTTTTTATTAAGGGTGAAGTTGAGTTGGGTTCGAGTTTTTACTAATTATGTTATTTTTTCCTAAATTTTTAGGGATATTTATAATAATACCCTCTATTTATATTTTTTATAATTATATATTTATAATTCAGTCCTTAAAATTATATTTTTATGATTAAGTTTTTTAAAATCATTTTTTTATAATTAGGTCCCTAAAATTATTTTTTTCTATAGATCAAGTCGGGTTTAGTGTATTTATTTTTGGGTCGAATTTGAGTGAACCAAAAACCCGACCTATGCTCATCCCTACACTTGATTGGGAGGTATGACCCTGGCTAATAAGATCTCAGAATAAAGTTGCGAAAGCGCTTGCAAGGATGAGTTGTGGTCACCCCATAAGTGAATTAGTGTTTGAAAATCCCTCTTTCTTAGCGAGGGATTTGTTACAACTCGAGCTTTGATTTGAGTTATTGTTTCTGTACTAGCAAAAAAAGATTAGAATTAATGAAAATATACTTTTTTATAATCAAAACAAATAATTTAAAAAAAAATATTAGTGAAATCTCTAACGCAAAAACATTTGCAAGAGTAAAAGATATATTGTTGATTAAGTTTTAGTTCGATTGATATAACAATTAAGAAAATATAAATTTAAAAGTGTTTAAATAAATTTCTAATTGAATTTCACTATGATAGATTGAATCTTAATTTTGGTTTACCAATAAAAAGATTTGAAAGTTTAGTCATTATAAAAATAAATAAATTAATAATACCTGACAAACAACTTATCAAATATGATATAGTTCATTCAAATACACACTTATCATCCCCAAAAAAAATATTTGGGTTTTCATGAATGATTGAAGTGGAATATTATTGGCTTGACTATAGACAAAGGCAAATGCTCCTTAACATTGATGATATGAAACACAAAGTATAAATGATTTATAAAAGAATAATAATGAAGAGCTAGCTGGATGGATGTTGATTGTGTCCCTCTTGACTATTCTCACCAAATACTTTGATGATTATGATTTATTATATAAACCCAACATAATCTTAGGGATCATCATCTATGGTCGGTCTTTTATGGGAATGGTTTCATTTGATGGCTTAGCTGCCCTACCCTACCCTGCCCTGCCCTGCTATTGCTACCTGTTTGTATTAAGATTCTATTCACCAATCACCATCTTTCTTTTAAAACTTATAATTTAGATTTCTATATCTAATCAATTAAACCCCTAACATAATATATATTTATATATATGGCTTGAATATTCATTTTGTATCTGAACTAAACACATTTTTTCAAATTAGTATTTGAATAATTTTTACTTCTAAGTTGGTATCGCAACTAAACAACTTTTATTAAGTTAGTACATGAACTAGACACATTCTCTCAAGTTGATATCTAAACTTATAGATTTTATTAATATGATCCTAATTCGAAATGATTCAATAAATTTAACCTAGTATATGCTCGTTAATCCAACTACTGCTTTAATTAGATAGACTCGCTTAGATTGACATTATCGCTAAAATGACTAAATTTGTGGAATTTTTAAATATGAAAGGTTAAATTTATTGAATTATTTTAAATTAGGACCAAATCAATAGAATGTATAAGTTTTAGCGATTAAAATTGTTAATAAAAGTACAAAAACAGATTAAGTTTAGGTACCAACTTGGAAGTAATAATTCTTTAGGTACCAACTTGAAAAAATGATGTACAGTCGACCAACTTAAAAGTAAATTTTTTTTAAATATCAAATTAGAAGAACTTAGAAGAAAGTGCATAGTTCATATATAACCTTTTAAGAAAGGAAACTTATGAAGAGTGCTCATCATTTTCACTCACTTCTCTCACACCATATGCTTCATAATTGTATATTGTCCTGCCTACAAGATTCTCTCCATTATTTTGCTTGTGAGAGTGACTGTTTTGTCATGCTTCCATATGAATTAAGAGCCTGTTTGCAGGCCACATAATTGCATTAGCTGCTTCAAACTACAAGGATTAGTATATATTTATATTTCAAAGAAAACTAATATCTGTTAAGCAGAGTTTTCACATGAAACTGCAGAAATTCATAACTTTGTGATTTCTGAAACCAAATGTAGTAGCTCAAGTAATAGAGAAAATTATTGCTTTATGATATGGGAACAATGCAATAAAACAGAAATTCAATTCAGGATACAAGGAAAGCTAAATCCTGCAAATTTTCATACCCTCATCTTCTCTCATTTCTCAAGATCCTTATCCAATTTTATGTATGGTACAGTAATAGTATAATATATCGAATTCCTCCCATGTATACTTTATCTGCAAAATTCATGGTGGATGAAACTCTATACATCGGTTTTTCCAGGCTTCTGAGAATGGCTTTTCCAGCTATAGCTCTCGGATTTTGCATCTTCGTCATCTTCCATGCTGTCACCTCCTGTAGTAGAAGTCCCTCCGGTGTTTGTGGCTAACTGGAGAGGACATTGAGGAGAACCGGACTGCAAACTGCTCCCTTTTAAGGATTCTCCGTACTGATCTCGGGACATGCATGCATTACCACTCCCCAAAACAAAGGCTGATTGATTTGCAGGGGTGGTTGTTGTAACTGGAAGTCTTCTTGTGTGTAGTCGATATTTCTGGAAAGTCAGATAAGTTCTTTCATCAATATCAAAACTCGGAAACGAAAAATAGAAGATAAAAAAGGATCAAACTATTAAGAAACAGATGGTCTTTCTCTTTTCACTACTTTCCAAAGATCAAAATACTAAGAAAGAGGAATTAAGTAAAATCCCCACCTGCAAATGACTCTTAACTTCATCATTGGTCAAGCCATCTACTTGCATAAGTTCTCTGATCTGCTTTGGAGTAGCCACTGCAAAGAATTCAAAGAACTTTGCCTCAGAAACTTGAAACTAAAAGGATCAAAGAACGATTTGCCAAAGAAACAAGCACCGCGGTCCTATGATCCGAATTCCCAACAGATTGAGTATTACCACAGAATCTTTAATTTCCTATAAGTATATTTAATCCACGGTCTCAAACCAAACTAACTATACCTGCACAATTCATACACGTTTTCAAAGACCCCTGTTGGACTCTATCCATATTTTCCATCCTTAACAGTGAAAAGACATTGCAACAAAGAGATGATATTTCTCACAAATTTGATCTTCCAATTAACCGAACTTTTTAATTCTCATCTAGCAGGACTACAGTAATAAACAATCCAAGAACAGCAAAATTCAAATTGCAACCAGCTAAGAACATTACCAATTGGTCTTTTATTTCTCACCTTGAGAGCCTCCTAACTGCTGCAAAGCATTGACAAACCGGCGATGCAGCTCAGGTGACCAGCACCTCCTTTGCTTCCTACCGGTCTGCTGCTGCTGTTCGGAAAACATCGCCAGTGGTACAGACCGAGCATTGGTTGCAGTACCCGAAATCGCTCTGCTACAACTAGTCCTTGATCCCGTAGAACCAGATTCCTCTCTCGGATTCTTGATTCCGGGTGTCAAAAACGTTAATCCATGAATCGGTATCACCTTTTCCTCTTCTTTCCTCACTGCAAAACCCATGTTTGCCTTGAATGGCATAAACGCTCTCGTTCCTCCACCGTCTTTACATGAATCTCCATAGTCTCCCTATTGTAGATCAAGCAAAAATTAGTTCAATTTCAGCAAACTTATTTCATTGTAAATCTAATTATTCAGCTTAAATGGTACCTTAGTGTCTAGATTATGATCACTGGAACAATAGTCATCATCATCAGTGTTCCAAAGCTGAACGGAACTCATCCAATTTTTCTTGTCCTTATAATTACTGCAGTTCTTGTTAGAGTCTTCTTCTTCACTCTGATCATTTTCCTCCTTGTTCTTCAATGGAATAAATTCTTCCAAAACCGGTTCAACTTTTCTCGCCATACATTGCACCGACTCCTCTTTCAAAGCTACAATCGCTGTAATCAAACACAAAATCAGAACTTTGCATTAAATAAGTTGAATAAAACATCAAAACGAAAAAAAAAACCCAAGTTAAAGAATTAGTTATTAAAACCGAAATGAAGAGCTCAAAAGGGAACCCATTAATGGGGTGATAAAAAATGACAGAAGAAACGAACCATCATTTAAAAGAAGCATGCAAAGAGGAAGTTCACGTTTAAAAGCATCGATCTTTTTCATTTCTTCTTCCAACCCTTTCAAAATTGCATCGAGTTTCGAAGCCTTGTCAGAAACATTTCCGATCAGTAAAACCTCCTTGAGAAAATTAGTGATCGTTTTTGGTACGAAAGTTGGTCTAAAATCCAAGCTTAGTTCTGGATGAACCAAACCCATTTCTGATCCCTTCTTTTTCTCTCTAAATTCCCTTTCGGGACTTTTTTTCTTTTTCTTCTTCTTTGTCTGTTGAAGATGATTGAAGGGAAGGGGAAATGAGGAGGAAGGCAAGCGATGGGATCTCATAATAGAATATATAGAGATTAGAGAGAGGGTAAAGAAAATTGTTTGTTTATCTATTCATAAAATAATGTTAAGGGTTGAGTGAGAGAGAAGTTTTTTAATTATTGTTTTGTTTGGGAATAGAGAAAATGGAAGAAAAAGTATAAATTTTGGTTTCTGGGTGATGAGCGGGAAAATAGGAAAAGAAAATGGGAATTTCGGAAGGCCGTGATTTTGTATATGGTTTTGGGCAAAACGATGTTATAAAAAGTCCCTTTCGGGTCTTCGCGTACTCAATCTGACTCGCCCTGTCTCCCATTTCTTCGAGTTCACTCACCCTTTTAAATTACTCAACTCTCTCAAGCGAAATTTATTTGGACAATACTGGTGCAATAAGAAATGGAATCGGTTGGTTAAACGAAATGAAATATTAATTTTTTAAATAAAATTAAAAATTTAAATTTTAATATTGTAAATATAATAAATTAAATTAAAAAAATTGTTTGCGTATTAATTTTTATAAAATTTAATATAAATTAATTGACTAATAAATTAAATACGAAAAAAACCTTTTAGAATTTGCTTTAGTTACATCTTTTCAATAAAAAAAGTGTAGCAAATAATTTGTGTTAAAAGAATCCCAACTTTTGATGAGAGAATGGTCAAAGAATCATCGAGAATGGAATAATCATTTGGTTTATGTGCCAGCTAATGTGGAATATGAAGCCTTAGTCTATAATATATCCATGGAGATTCAAACACGTTCATTTACATCTTTGTTTTTGGCCCATTACTTTTAATCGATTAAATAATTAAAAGGGTTATTTACAATCACCATTGTTGAACTTGAGATTCTCTTTCTGTTTTTTCATGTTTCAGAGGGGGAATCGCCCACTTTCAGACCTCATCTCGTCTTTAATTTAACCGGTGGATTAAAAAAGTATTTTTTGAATTTTTTAACATTTAGAGTACAATACTCTCTTATTTTAAAAAAAATTAAATATTTAAATATATTTAATTCTAAATTTTTTATATTAATAATAATATCAATTAAATTATACGCGATCAACTTTTTATCTTTTGTTTCATTTATTACTATCATTTTTTTTTGTTTATTCAAAAACCCCAAAGTCATAGTTAGTGTCACGCCTGAAAAGAGGCGGAGTCATTAATCCCACATCAGAAAGGAAAAGGAAGGTCTTGAGATATAAATACGGTAGCACTGCACATCCTATCAGATATGTTTTTTGGGAAGAGGATAATGGTCCCGTGACATTAGCTTTTACCCTTCAAAGATCTACCCAATAGCATCTTTGGGTTTTAGCATAAGTATGTTGTTGCTTAGCCTCAAAGACCTAAAATACCCTTCACCCACCTATATTTTTTTATAAAATCAAATTGAATTTATTGTTTTGGCTTAATTAAAACCTTGAGTTTTTGAAATGTAACAACGTTCAATATTTGATATAAAAATTTGGTTATATCTATAATTTTATTTGATTCAATGACTTTGTATTATGTTATAACATGTAATAATATTGCATTTAAAATTATTAAATTTGTCAACATTTTATGAAACAAGTGGTTAAAGCTCTTAAGTTGCGAGCTTTTCGCTTTCCTAAATTGTGGGTTCAATACCTAATAGGAACAAAAAAAAATTCTCCCTCCCTAGTTAAAATTTATTCAAAAAAAATTACTAAACTTAAAGCCACATGCCTTTTTGAAATAAACAAACAATTTGTCTCCACCAATGTCAAAGTAGGAAATTGAAATTCAGCTAGGGTTATGATTGCTTCACAAAAGAAATGTTTGAATGAGAATCTAATCTCGTTTTTGTTTTCCTACGGTGGATAAGGCAGCTATGACTTGTTAATTATAGATTAATTTTACGACAATAATCTTTTTAAAACATTTTGAATAGATGTAATAATAAAAGATTATGTTGTTTATTTTTTAAACAAATCTTAAATTTAATATAATCAAAAAAAGAGGAAAGAAGGTGAGTGTTTCTAATGAGTTTAAAACTCATGACTCAAGAAAATACGAGATAACAAAGATAAACAGCTTGACGAAACGACCAAATATATTTGCTTATAAAATAACGTTTTTTTAAATATTTTAATCAAATAATATAATCTACAAGTATACATGAATTTATTTAATTTTAAAATCAAAATTTAATGAAAGCATGAAAGAATCATGGGAAATTGAAAGGAGAAATAAAAGCACGAAAATGCCGGTGATTGGACACTTTCCCTGGGAAGAAAAGAACAAGATTTACAATTTATAAAGGGAAAACGCAGAAACGAGGAATGTGTGGGGAAAGCTAGGGATAAGGGAATCTTAGGGATGAGTCTGAATGGGACCCAAACCTCAAACTCCATTTCATAAATTGCCACACATTTGAGCATACAAAATTACTCCTGCAAGATGCTCCTTTTAGTCCCTTCTTTTTTCCACCAAAAGGACAAGTTTTTACAGCCCTTTAGATTCCATTCTCTACATTACAATTAAGAATCTCTTTTTTCTTTCTTTGCCCAATTAATTAATTGTATTTCATTTAACGACTATCCTTTCTTTACAGCCATTAGTGTTAAATCTGTACAATGTACGAGACATTCATTTTGATTAAAAAATATAGGTTTAACGGTTAAAAGGGTGCCTAACATATATTCATTTTTTCAGTTAGGTGCCTAACGTTTTTTTTCGGGTCACTTTGGTGACTAATGTTTAATTCCGTAACTCAAATTAGGTTTTTTCATGACAGACGTTAAAATTTTTTCGTTATCCAATAAAAACACAACACGTGGCATATTTTTGGTATTTTCTTTCATTTTTATTTTTTAAAAATTAGAAAATCTTTAATTTTACAAAAAAATATATAGGCTTAAGGATGTAAAAAGCCCTTAAACTTTTGAAAAAAATCAATTAAGCCCTTGAACATTTTTTGCACCCAATTATGCCCTTAAACTAAGAAATTTAATCCATTAAGCTTTTGAATCAAGAAATTAAATCAATTAAACTATTTGACCAATTTTGACCATTAAATCTTGACAGTTATTTCTTTAGATATTATTAGAATATAATACAATTATTTCTATCATGCTGTTTTCACAGATTTTTTTCAAAAACTATTTTTTATAAATTTTAGAACTTTTAAAGAATTTTTTAAATAAAATAAACAAATTCCGAAAAATATCAAGTAGAAACATTGTAACACGACGCACTGCACCAATAGATCTAAAAAAACTGTCAAGATTTAATGGTCAAAAGTGGTCAAAGGGCTTAATTGATTTACTTTCTTGGTTCAATAACTTAATTGATTAAATTTCTTAGTTTAAGAGCTTAATTTGGTGCAAAAAAAAAACTAAGGACTTAATTAATTTTTTTCTTTAAAAGTTTAAGGACTTCTTAACCCTTAAGCTAAAAATATATTATATATTACTTACAAATTTTTTAGTAATAGTGCTCCTTACGATGTCATTTATTTTACAAAATATGTTATTTTTAGGAGGTTTTCTCCATGGTTGTTGAGGTGAAATATTATTTGAAGATTAGGGTTCATATTTTCTAATTCAACACTTTTATCTAAGTTTTTAAGGCGAAATATTTCTAGAGTTTTAGACGTTTCACCCATCGGTCACATTTTTAAGAGATGTATCACCATATCCTATTATTTTATTTGTTTTCTTTTAATTCGCGTGTGTGTGTTTTTTCAATCATACATGTATACAAGGGGTTAACGATCTAAACTTCTGCGTCCTTATCAGAGGACATAATGTACAAACATAAAGTATATAAATAACGTTCATAAATTTTAGTTATTTTCAATCAGTTCATTTTGCTTATAACAATTACTACATGAATTGCTACACTTGAAGCATAAAGCTCCAACAATTTGCAAGCGGTAATGAATTGCTACACTTGAAGCATAAAGCTCCAACAATTTGCAAGCGGTAACTTGGTTTAAATCCCCTTGTAAAGCTTCATTGTTTATTCGGTTTCGTTCTCATTAGTTGATTCTTCGGTTTCGGTTTCTTTGGTGTTAAGAGATGTCAATGACACTACGCATAAATTGTCCGAATTAGTGATTACCAACACCTAATTGGTCTAGTGGGATGAATCACCAAATCTCTTAAGCAAAATCAAGTGTTCGAATCCTAACGTTATGAATAAAAGAAATTGTGTTGGGAGGGTAGACCTCATAGTAAACTGCTACAAAACTTGATCTGAATTAGTCGGTTAGTAAGACATAAAGCAACGGTTAACCCAAAAAAATAATAACCAAGCGATTGCCAAGTGTGTTGTTGAACCGCCCTCTTGTCTATATGTGTTGTTGCTCTTTTTTATGTGTTTTGGTTGGTTATGTTTTTTCATGATATTGTTTTTTATGGGTCATGCCTCTTTTGTCTTGATGTAATGTCGAACCTATTTTGTAAGTTGTGTCATTTCGTGATCGTAAGTATTCATTTCTTTTTTCTTTATTTATTGACTAAGGAGATTTTCTTTTCAAAATTAGAGAAAAATAGGTTTTTAAAATTTTATTAAAAAATGAGAAAGACAATGCATAAACAAAGATAACACGTTCCTAATATAAAGATTCAACGGATGTGAAAAAATAAAATCAAATACATTCTCTTGAATACAATCATCACCTTTGATAGAAAAAATTCAACAGCTATCAATAAGTCTCTATTTAAAGTACACAATTATATTGATGTTAGAGTAAAGACCAAGTAAATCAATTCTATAAATTGATTCGTTAACAGATCTGAATGCATCGACAAATTGCCACAAGAAAAGATCTAGCTATAGGAGAACCTTAGCTTTCTCTCTGATAAGTGGGTGTGTCGTGATGAATGCAACATGAAACGTCAGACTATCACCACGATCGACAAAAATCATGCTAAAGGTCAAAAAAAACGTGTCAAATACATATTAAAGGCGTGTTAGAAAGGTAAACGAAACCAAAATACTTCATTATATGTGAAAAGAAAGAAATCAAGACAGATACAATATTTATTTAAATTTAAATAAAAAAAATAAGTAAAAAAGAAAAAAGAATGATGACGACATTAAAAATAACAGTTTTGAAGAAAAAAAAATTAAAATACTATTTTAGAAAAACGGAGTTTTTTAGTAAAATCTTTTCTCTCTTTCAAACGTTTTTTTTTACTTATATCCAATCCCAGTTGGCCATTTCATTTTTGACTCATTCAAGTCTAACAGTAAGATTGAATTATTTTAAGTATTTAGTTAATTTAAATTATTTTATATTCAAATTGTATACATTTAAATTATTAATTTTTAATCTACTAATTGGTTGGGTGATCAATGATGCTCAAATTGTCTCATCTTATATAAATTTAAATATTGACATTTACTTTGAGAATATAATATATTTAGTTGAAAAAATTATTAAATTTTTATGGTCAAACAAAATGGACGTTCAATCCTAGATTTTCTTCCTTTTTAGGTGAATATTTTCTTCCTTTTTATTTCACTTCCCATTAAACTTACAATTTAACAGATTTGAAGTTTGAACTTTATGAAATCAAGACTCACTTTCTCCTGATTTAATTTCAAAACTTCAACAAAAATCTTGCAGTCCAAAAGATACTTTATTATCTTACGGTAGTTTAGATACATATGAACCATGATTTGAATCTCGTATTAACATGAAATCCACATGAACTATGATACAAATTATATATGTCGATATTTTTTTTCGCAAAAAAAATTATTTATGAATAAAATTGTTTAGGAAAAACAACACTAATATCTTGTCTGATACGAAAAATAAAAAAAGACTAAATATTAATTAATCATACAACTAATATTCATAACTTGTTGAATTATTATCCAAAGGTGAAATATTTGTTGTGATAATTTTCCAAACAAGAGTCCTTGTCTCATTTCGTGCCACGTGGGTAGTGTCACGGGGCTAGATTTTGACCCTAGCGAATCCGTGCGGCCTTAGACGCCTTCGACGCAAATCAGTCGATTCCTACGCCTAAGTCAGCCTTCAATCAGCCTTGTGAGTACTCCTGCTCGACAACGGCTCCGACAAGCCCTCCAGGTTTCGATGGATCTTGTCACAGGCACCACTTGTGTCGCGGGGCTAGACCTTTGCCAGACGAATCGTGCGGACCTTAGTCGCTTTCTCGGTTGAAACGTCTGCTAAGTCACCCTGAAATCCCTTGTCACGGCCTTAGGTGAAGCTCTCTCGACAAACACCTAACTCATCCAGGATTCTCGCTCCGGAAGATCAAACACTTCCCGAAGCCCTTGAACGAAAGATCGTTCTAAGCGGAAACTAATCAAATAACAACAGAAAGAGATTGGCAGCTAGAACAACGAAGAACACTTAAGAACAATAAAGAACACTCAAAGAGTTTAGAGTAAATGTTTCTTGTATTACTCAAAGTAAATGAATAAGTGAATATGAGATGAAGTGGTGATTTACAAGTGATGAGGGAGCCTCTATTTATAGTTGAACTCCCCTACATCCAACGGCTCAATTTAAATTACATCGACGGTCGAGATTGATCTTATCTAATCAAATCTCAATTTCAAATCTCTAATTATCACAAACATTATCTACAAATTATATTTCAAATAAATAGATGATGCTTTGACCGAATTAACCTCCTGAATCCTCAATGGATTTGGCTAAGTCCAGTGGGCTTGCGGGCTCTTTAGCATTCTCCAAGTGCCGGGCCAAGTGTGATGGTCTTGGCAAGCCCGTTACACCGCACAAACCCTCTTTGGCTGATTCTTGCGCCAATGTCTCAGTCCCAAAGGTTTGGTCCACGCCTTTCTCCAAGTGTTGGGCCAAGTCTAATGGTCTTGGCAAGCCCGTTACACCGCACAAACCTTCTTTGCCCGACTCTTGCACCAGTGCCTTGGTCCCAAAGGTATGGTCCATGACATTCTCCGAGTGCTGGGCCACATTTGGCAAGCCCGTTACATTGCGCACAACCTCCCTATTTGATGCTCGCGCCAATGTCTCGATCCGAAAAGTTTGGTCCGTGACATTCTCCCCCACTTGACTTAGCGACGCCCTCGTTGCTGCACTCGAACGATCCTGGGCAGGGTCAACTTGATTACTCGTCGATGCCTCGGCTTCATGCAATTCCCTCATATGAACTGTTCGCCTCGATTCAAACTGTTGTTGAACATCGTGTGCTAAGACGCCTCTTGATACATCTCCCTTGTAGGAGCATTCTCCCACAAACTCCGATTTACCTCGACTCAGACCCACTTGGTCATGCGGCAAAGACTTGGAAGTTGTCACAACATTGAACACAGGCTGAACTCTCAGATTCGTCAACAACTCTGGCTTGCCCCTTTGAACTCTGAAAGGTCTCTTCCAATCTTCATTTCCCCCTCACTGAAGATTGGGTCTTACTTGACCTACGCTCATCAACAATGGCAAATCAAAACCAAAAACACTAGGAATGTGTTTGAGATGTACCTTCTCCTCGATCACATTTACTCTAAAACAGGTCAGCCCTTCTTTCTCCTTGAAGTCTGGCCTCCTCTGCATTGAACATTCTTCATCGAAGTTCTTTGCATGCATCGGCACTTTCGCCACAAAGTCCGTTGCGATACTCTACATCGGCTCTTCTTCCCTGAAGTCCGTTGCTTCTGGTTGCATCTGCCCTTCTGACTTGAAGTTTGGTGCTCTCTTGCATCGATCCTTCTTCCTTGAAGTTCGGTGCTTTCTCTTGCGTCGACACTTCCTACCTGAAGTTCGTCGCTCGTTTCCCACCTTGCCCATTGGTGGTGTCTCCACGGTTACTATGTCCCTTAACGGCTTGGCCCCCTTCGACACTCCAATGGTCTCAAAGGTGATGCTATTTCCCCGAACATCCTCGGTAAGCTCCTCGGTAGCCTTCTCAGACATGGTCACCTCTTCCTGCTTTCGGTCCCCCTTGGCCTTGGCAGAACTCGACATTATCGGATCAAGCGATGTAGCCTCGCTCTCTTCGGGCTCACCCAACTCTTTGGATGGCTTGACTCGATCCAGACACTCTCGCAATTTGTGAGGCCCCTTACACTGGTAGCACTCTAGTTGCTTCAACTTGCGTTGGCATTTCTTCCTCGAAGTCCTTCGCTTCTTTCCCACCTTGCCCATAGGTGGCATCTTAACAGTTGCTATGTCCCTCAACGGCTCAGCCCTCTTCGACACTCTACTGGTCTCAAAAGTAATATTCTTCACTCGAACATTCTCGGCAAGCTCTTTCCCAGCCTTCCCGGACATCTTCAACCCATTCTTCTCATGGTCTCCGCTTACCTTGGCAGAACTAGACAACTCTGAACCAAGTTTCACAGGCTCTTTACTATTGGCCTTGTCCTGTCCCTCAGACCACTTGGCTCGAAACAGACATCTCCGCAACTTATGAGGTCCCTTGCATCGGTAGCACTCCAATCGCCTCGTCTTTACCTTTGGCTTGACAACTTTCACACTTATTATCGCACCAAGTCTAATCACTGGCTGGACTACTTTGGCACTCGTAGTCGAACCACGGTTCTCACTTCGCTTGGCAACATTGACACACACAATCGCCCCAAGTCTCGCTACTTCTCCCTTTGACTCGTCTGATGTCTTCACCATGGCAGCTAGACGGTTCTTCTCGGGACATCCTCTTATCAAATGAGGACCATCACAGAAGTAGCACTTCAACTTCTTGCTCCCCTTCTTTTCTGGCACGGACTTAGCCTCACCATTCCCCTCGTCTCTCGAACTGGGCTTGGTTGACTCAACACTTGCCTGCTTGCATTCTGCGGGCTCGGTCAGAGGTTCAACAACAACAAGAGCCTCTGAAAGTCTCTGGGCATCTCCCTGCTCTACTGCGAGTTTCGCCCCCGGTCTAAATCCCTCTAAGAAGGTCTTGATCGCATCACATTCACTCATTGAGGTCTTGCAACTAAGCAGCTCCCTTTTGAGCTCATCCACTTCTTTCCGTAAAGCTTCCATCTCAGCTTCACTAGCATTACTCCCTCGAACAGTCACCAACTTGTTGAGAACTTCTCGTGTCTCATCCTTGAACCGATCATCTATGGACTCTACTTCGTCAAGACGGGACTCGAAAACACCTTGGGTCTGCTTGGCCTCCTTTTTGGATTTCTCAAGTCTAAGAACACTCTTTCCCAACGACTCCAATTCCGCCTTCATTGCCTCCACTGCATCTTGAAGGGAATTATATTGTTGGTTCAACTTATCGTACACCGAGTTGAGAACTTCTTGGATCTCCTTCGCGGTTTTCTTCTTGGAAGAATCCTTCGCTTTTTGCAAATTCCCCATCTACTAATTGGTTAAGTGATCAAGGATGCTCAAATTGTCTCATCTTATATAAATTCAAATATTGACATTTACTTTGAGAATATAATATCTCTAGTTGAAAAAATTATTAAATTTTTATGGTCAAACAAAATGGACTTATATTCACGTTCAATCCTAGATTTTCTTCCTTTTTAGGTGAAAAAATTATTCAATTGGTAGTGTAGATACATATGAACCATGATTTGAATCTCGTATTAACATGAAATCCACATGAACTATGATACAAATTATATATGTCGATAATTTTTTTCGCAAAAAAATTTATTTATGAATAAAATTGTTTAGGAAAAACAACACTAATATCTTGTCTGATACGAAAAATAAAAAAAAGGACTAAATATTAATTAATCATACAACTAATATTCATAACTTATATTTGTTGTGATAATTTTCCAAACAAGAGTCCTTGTCTCATTTCGTGCCACGTGGGTAGTGTCGGATGTGCAAATCGGTTCGCCGCATACCAAACATTTCGATTACTATCGTCTCATGGAATAATGATGGGTCCCACGCGTCCTAAAAGATTGTTTTATTTCTGTTGTCTTATTATTATTATTTCATTTCATCTCCCAACATTCATTTTGCCTTTTTTTTTGGGTTTCTTTCCCCCACTCTTCTTTCCAATCAAATCAATTTAATAACATTTAAATTCATTCAGTTTATTTATTATTCAGACTTGTATCAAAATAAATAGAAATTTCCAAATGCTTTAACAAGAAAAAAAATATTATTATTATTATTATTATTATTATTATTATATCCTATGAAGTTTCAATTTCTATAGACCTCAAAAAAAAAATAGAAATGAATGGAAGGCAGGTATTAATACTCTCTCTGTGTGTGATGCCATAATTTCAAATTGAATGGTCTGCCACATTCCATTACCACCATAAAAAAGACAACAACACAAAGTTCCAAAATCATCCAATGAGCACGAGGACGTGGTACTTTGATGGGAAAGTTAAAAAAAAAAATCGGCTAAAATACAACTAACATAAATTTTTATAAAAAAATAATAAAAATTTATATAATACTTGTAAAAATTTATGTAAAATGGAAAGTATTTTTCTAACTAACCTAAATGAATAAAAGTTTAGGTAAAATCACCTCATTTTAGCCGCACCTTAAGAGTACCTCACCCTAGAACTACCCTATTTTGATGCTTCTCATTTACTCTCCTCCCATGTATATGTTATGTAGAAAACAAAAAACAGATAATTACCAAAAAAAAAATACTAAAACAAATACCATATAGATAAGAAAAGATATTAACTTATCTAAAATTTTGGCAAATCAAGTTTTCTAAATTCATCCGAGACACAATTACTGATCCATTTGAAATTAAAAAAAAAGGGTAAATACGGCCTTCCATGGATACATCATCTTTATTTTTTATTTGTTTTCATCTTAGCATCTAACAACCCATTTCCCAACAAAACTTAGCTGGAGACCTTCAACACACATTGGAAGCTTTTTAAAACCACCTGCAAAAACTATGAAGTTAGTGCCCAAATTTTATGCTTATAGCTCTACCATAGTCACTATATATATACAACATGAAATTGATGGCAATAAACTTACTTAGAAGGGTGAAAAAGATAGTATGCGTCATGGAAATAATGGCCGGTAGAGAAGCCCTGTATTCTCTGGATAACCAAGCATTATATTAAGATTTTGTAGTGCTTGACCCGAAGCTCCCTTCACCAGATTATCGATCTGCAGTATGGGTTTTTTCAAGGGCTCAGTAAACAATGAGAGGAGAGCACAGTAGAATGTTTTGTATTGAAAAATCATGCATTTAATACATACAACTGATATGATTATTGCTCTTCCAGGTATTCGATCAGGAAAGACGTTCATTAAACAATAGTTGGAACCTCGAACATTATGAGTGCGGGGCACAACTCCCTTGTCTAACAGCTTCACAAATTCTTCACCCTGAGGGGAAATAAAAGAAAAGTAAAACAAGTATTCAGGTACATGCAAAGTACATCCATTGAGAAAAGAGACGATGCATCCTGACTAATGAAACAAAGAATAAAACCAACCATGCCATATAAGTTATACCTCGTAACATTGTCTTAATTGCTGGTATAAATCTTCAATCGTAACTCCTTGAGACATTTCTACATATATTGTTGATTGCATTCCACGGATCTGGCATGGCAATTAAAGAAAAGAGTCCCGTGATCTAAATCCTTTTGAAAGAAAAAAGACACACGGATATTAACACTGAAATGCGGTTGATTACAGGTCTCACCATTGGCATTAGGTGCGGTGTGAAACTAACTGTTATTCTTGATTGTGCAGCATCAGATAGTCCCTGTTCAATTTCTGGAGCTGAAATGGAAAACAGAAAAAAATATATATATCACAGCCTCAGGTTTATCCAAAGCAGAACTTAGGCCTCAAAAGTTGTAGCGAAGCTTAACATTCCACTTCAGTAACTATCATAGTTCCATAAAAAATAAAGTAGAATTAACAGTTCTAAATTTGACATAAAGAATACCAATATTATTACAGGAAGTAGACAACTAATAAGAACTCAAAGTCAAGAAGCATTTGAGTCAACATACTCACCATGGCGATGTCTTGTAACACCATAAGAATATATGCCTTCAGCTATTTCAGAATATAAATTTGCTTCTTTGGCTCCACGTCCTGAAAAAACAACCTATATCAGAAAAAAAAGAAGAAGAAATGCAGCAAGAAACAGAAAATGTTTTCAAAATGTGCACGTATATGCAGAAGACAATGGATAAAGGCAACCTGCTCCGCTAACACCAGATTTTGAGTCAATAATGATATTTCCATGTTCAATGAGTTTAGCCTGCAAGTCAAATGCAAGTAAACATATGATGTCCATATTATTAGCTAATGATAGGTTCAAACGGGTGGCATCAATAATACAACAGTCATACAAAAAAGATGTTCAATATGGTAGACAATATTAAAAGCACCATTAGTATAGCATCTATATCAACAAAGATTATAAAGATTGGATCCTCAACTCAATAAAACGCAACATGAAACAACTTAAGAAACAAGATAAGGGCATAAACCTTTATCAAGGGAACAAGTGGAAGCTGAATTGATGTTGGATAACAACCAGGATTAGCAACTAGGCGTGCACTTTTTACTTCATCTCTTAAAATCTCCGTCAAACCATATACAGCTTCTTTCTGGAATACGGTGAAAACTAACTAGTTAACATAAAGAATAACATCTTTCAACTAGAACTTGCAGTCGAGTATATAGAGTAGGTGCAGTAACTTCTTTAAATACTGCAAAAAGTAAAGGATTTATCTTTTACTTATTAAATAATGATAGAAAATAAGAACCTGCAAGTCCGGGGCACTATGTGGTTGACCATACCATTCCTCATACTCCGCAATATCTCTCAGTCGAAAGTCCTGAAAATCATTTCATATTACATTACATAATCAGACAACTTTATACCAGGCATGTAAAAATACCTTTAGAAGAATAGAAACATAAGTGAATTAAAAGCATACTGCAGAAAGATCAACAATCTTCAAATGGCGGGGAAGGCCTTTGATGATTTCCTAAAAGATATTAAAATAAACAAACTTTGTCAAGATAATTGATAAAAATGACTCGATTTTAAGTAAAGACAAAAAAACGGACAGGTAATAAAATTATAGAGCACCTGTGTAGTTCCATGAGGCAAACAACAGAACACAGCATCCACATGGGAAAAGTCTGCATCCTTAACCGAAACCAGAGTCGGCAGATCCTGCGAAAAACCAAGGGGACTCAACAATTATTCTAAAGAAACACAACAATGGCCTGCTTCCGCACATACAATCAATTCTATGACGATAGTAAAACACATTCATGCCCCAAAATTGAAGCCTGTTTCCAGGACATAGGAAGAGTATTAGCTTACTTGTATTGCTAAATGACTAAACACTGAACCCATAGATTGGCCAGCTTTTCTATCAGCAGTCATCAATGTAATACCGAAGTAGGGATGGTTCGCTAGGAGCCGAACAATCTGTAAGAAAATAACATAGAATCAACCTCATTTTTACCAGTTAACAAATAACATACATATGCATAATACATGTCATAACACCTATTGACACACCTCAGCTCCAGTATAGCCACTAGCACCAAGAATACCAATGCGGACTTCCTTTTTGTTCTTTTCTGAAGATTGCATACATTGTGTTGATAATACTGAGGCTCCTCCTGCATTAGGCTTTACTCTTTGATTTCTATTCTTCACTTCGCCCTAAAATTTTGAACACCCAGAGTTAGATTTTGGGGGGAAAACGAAAGAAGATATCTTGAAAGTTTGATTTTGCTTCATTTACAACATTTTCTAAGGAAACAAACAGAAAGATTTAGGTTGAACACAAACATACCTTTCGTAAAAAACCTTGATTGAAACAAATTGAATTGAAAGTAGCAGTGCTCATTTTGTTCTAACAAAATTTTGCCACACAAATCACAAAAATTAAAAAGGCCTAAGATTGATGGTGTTTGAATTATATAGGAAAAAAAGTGAGCAGTGAAATTACTTCAAGCGATAAAAGGGGGTGATGCTTGAATAATTAGAGAACCAAAATCAATTCCTAAAACCCTAGACATCTGAGAGAGAGGTTCCTTTTGTTTGTTACTTGAAGGCACGTGAAAACTCTGTGCAACTCTGACTTGGAGAAACTTTTCCCTAGGGGTGTTAAACGAGGGAGAATCGAATTAACCGAAATATTTTATTCTTTAATAATTAACCAAACTGATTTTTTTAAAAACATTAACTGAATCGTATAAATTTTAACTAATTCAGTCAGTTTTTAAATTAATTGAAATTTGTGTTACTAATTTTTTAGTTGCATATAAATTTTAAACTTACATATGCTCATTCTAATTAAGCCTAAAACAGAGTTCTTCCTTTGCAAATAATTTTTTAAAAAAAATAAATGTTGGCTCTTTGCGATAGGATACAATCTAAAACCAAATAACCAACCTTCATAAAAAAAAAATGACTCACGTGAAGCTCCGGTGAAGTGTTGAAGGCTTTTAACTCTGGTGGTGATTCGGCGAATAGTCACTCAGACTCGGTCACCTACGGCTGAAAGATTAGAAAAACTGTAAAAAAAAAAAAATCTTTAGGGTTTACTTAGTTTTGTTAGACGTTTGGTTTGGGCATTTTTTTATATGGGTTAGAAATTGGGTCTTAAAATTATAATGGGTCTGGACTTGGCATCTGTAATATATTTAATGTAGTATTTAATAATAGGTAAAACTTTGATACATATGCTGTGTAAAATTAATTTTACACAAGCATGCGTATTTACGCTATAAAAACCTAATTTTTAAATTCTTAACCTAACCCTAAAAGACTAAACCATACACCCTAAAATCTAAACACTAACCTTAAATTCTAAACCCTACAACCTAAACCCCTAAACTTTAAACCCTAAACTAAAACCCTAACCCCTAAAACTAAATAGATGACCATTTAATTAATTGGTTCAGTTCAGTTAATTAATTGGTTCCGAACCAAATTGATCAATAATCGAACTTTAATTTTTTTAAGGTAAACTATATAGATGACCACTTAATTATGAGATTGGTGTCAATTTGACCACTATATTTTCGATTTTGGCAATTTTACCATATAACTATTTAATTGATTCCAATCAAGCCACCAACCGTTAAAAAAATGGAGAGGCTTACCACCTTATTGGAGGACTTTATTTATATTTATATTTAATTTTAATTAATTTATTTTCCTCCTCCAATCAGGTGATGACACGTGTTACCTGATTAGTTGGAAGAACGAAATTGGGATTAGGAAGATTCTAACCAGGACTCCCCTGGTTGAATAAGCGTGTGCTTACCACTGAGCCAAGCTTATTTTTGTGATATGAAGTACAACATATAATATATGTGTTAAATGATTGTTAATGCCTGAAAAAGGGAGGAAATTTGGTTTTAGGAAACTCGAACATGACATACTTATGATGCATAAAAATATCTAACCCAATTAAATAAATCTAATAATTAAATTAAAGTTCACAATATTTTGTATATATTTTAAATTATAGCCAGTACACAATTTTAAATAAAAATTTAAAATTATATAAATTCATTTAGCGAATCTAAGCTTACGAACATAATTCAAAATTATATTATGTTCGTGAGTTTGGATTCGCTAAATAAATTTAATATAATTTTAAATTTTTGGTTTTTTAATATAAAAATAATTTTAAAGTTTTTGTATTTTTAGATTAATTTAATATATATTTTTATTTCTATATTTATTTTTATAATTTCACGTATTATTGAATTGATTTTTTAACTTAATTAATAATTTTAATATTTATTAAAAAAATTTAATTAAATTATTACATATATATAATTATATTATAAAATCAAAATTTTAGAATTATATTAAATTTATTTAGCAAATCCAAACTCACGAACAAAGTGCACTAACTATAATTTAATATATATATATATATAATATTGCTAACTTTAGTTTAATTATTAGATTTATTTAATTCGGTTATATGTTTTTATGCATCATAAGTATGTCATGTTCGAGTTCCCTAAAACCACATTTCCTCACTTTTTCCAGCATTAACAACCATCTAAAACATATATTAAATGTTGTACTTTATATCACAAAAATAAGCTTGGCCCAGTGGCAATCACATGCTTCTTCCATTAGGTGAATCCCGACCCACTCCCAATTTTGTTGCTTCTATTTTTCCTTCTCCAATCATGTGATGTCACCACTTAATTGAATAATTAATTTATTTTATTAAATTAAAATTAAGACCAAATTGATAAATTGTATAAATAACGGGGAACAAATGTGTAATTATATCAGTTTTATTTAACATCTACGTCAGCCTCTCCGTTTTCTTTAACGGTTAGTGGCTTGATTGGAACCAATTAAATAATTATGTGGTAAAATTGCCAAAATTAAAAGTATAGTGGTCAAATTGACACCAACCCTATAGTTAGGTGGTCATCTGTGTAGTTTACCCTTTTTTAGCTATTCTCCGCCCGAAAAAAGTTAATAATATCAATTTTAATCGGTTCATTTGATTTTAACCGAATAATGAACACCCCTACTTTTTTCATATATAAACTATTCTTTTGACAAATCTTAATTCTAATTCTAATCCTACTTAGAGGGGAGGGGAATGAGGACTCTAGGGAAAGGGAGAGATGTGCTCCTACTGGGTCTTAGACCCATAACCTAAGGGAATATGAGGGAACAAAGATGAACGGCTTTGCCAATCGACCAAATCTACTTACTCATATAAAAACTATTCTAATTTGATAATATTTTTATATATATTTGTGCCTTACCAAACTTATTTTAAGTTTAACTTTTATATATTAAATAGAGGTATTATAATGTAAATGTCGAAACTTGAACTCATACAAGGTGAGACAACATAAGCATCTTTAACCACTCGACCAATTAATGGATCTTTTATTTTAAGTTTATTGTAGTAGTGGAAACATATTATATGAACTTCTCACTACGTCATCTATGATCCTGAAAAATAAAAGCTAGTACATATTTTTCCTTGGCATAATACCAAAAATGCACTTTATATTTGATTGAATAGTCATTTTGGCTCATATTCTTTTTTTGAAGCAATTTAATCCTTAACGTTTCATTTTGAGTCAAAATGGCCATCTACGGATGAAAACCGTTAGTCAACTAACGATAAAATGGCTTGAAATGACGTGACAAACCTATATGACAGTGCCGCAATAGCAATGTCATATAGACAAATACTGACTTTACATAATGATACATCAGTCAAAAAATAATCTTATAAAATTCTATAAAATATTTTTTCTTCTAATGTGTCATTTTGTCAAGTCATTTCAAGCTGTTTATCGTCAGTTGACTAACAATTTTCATTAACAGAGGACTATTTTTGACCCAAAATGAAACGTTGAAGGCTAAATTACTTCAAAAAAAAAGACCAAAATTATTATTTAGTCAAATGTTGGGGGCTTTTTCAGCGTTATGCCTTTTTCTTTTATTTCATATTTTTAAGGATAAATCTTATTTTTGTTTTCATTTCGTTTCACTGAGATGGTGAATACTTGAAATAAATTTTTAGTGAATTGATAGCATGAAGAAAAAATAACAAAATAAATAAGTTTAACTAAATGAAACTATAAATAACAGAGTGAAAAGAGTCTCTAAACTAATTTCTCAACTGTCAAATAATATGAAGACCTTTATAATCATTATTTAAAACGTGGTAAATGTACCAACAGATTCGTACAAATGGTAAGCAGCTTGATATTGCTTAAGCAAGTCTCGAGTTCGAAGCGTTGTGTATGCAAAATTTTTTTGTTGGAACACTCACCACCAAAGTCAGGTATACAAAACGAATCGGTCTGAATTAGTTAGAACGAAGCCATGAAAACCGAAAGGGCAACAAAAAAAATGTGGTAAATGTTTCAATCCAGGTGGCACTAAGGAATCAAACTTCAAAGCAGGCGAACAAATTAAAACTTGATTTTGAGATAATCAAAATTTAAAGACATAATTAACGAACCTATGACTTGATCTAAGTGGTAAGCAGTTTAATATTGCTTAAGCAAGTATGGAATTCGAAACTTTGTGTATGCAAAAAGTTTCTACCAGGAGATTCAACCACCAAAATTAAGTGCACGACATATGTCGATTCAGATTAGGAAGAACAAAACCTTAGGAACCGAAAAAACAACAAAAAAAATCATGATTAACGAAAAGACAAAAACGACCTTTGGGTGTTCCAAAGGGCCATATTATCCCTTTTTGATGCAAATTATCTACAATCCTTTTAGTTTAGGCTTAATGCATTTTTTGTCCCCTAAGTTTACCACTTTTCTTAATTTGGTACCTAAATTTTTTAGGTTCTTGTGCCCCTAACATTTGCACCGTTACTCATTTTGCCCCATTCCATTATCCTTGCCGTTAAATTTTTTCTAGTCAATAACATCGCGCCACGTTATATCCTCTCTGACTAAGTCAACTCACCTGGTTTTATTTAAAGGGTAAATGACATGTCAAGACTATCAGGTTTATTTTTTGTTCAATTTAGTCACTGAAAAGTATACTTTTACTGAAAATTGACCCCTCTTTGTTTCTAAATTTTATAATTTAGTTCAATATTTGTTATTATTAATATTATTATTTTATTTAAATATTAATATTTAATAAAATAAAATTAAATATTTTAATATTAAATTAGTAATTTTTAGATAATTAAATTACCTAAAATTAACCGCCAACAATTACTTATTCAGATTATATTATTTTTTAGCACAATTTGAATTATATTATTTTTAGCAAAATTCGAATTGTATTCTTTTTTGAGAAAAAATAAATTATATTCAAATCATATTCCAACTATATTTGAATTATTAATTCAAATTTTGCTATATTCAAAATATATTTTTTGAGCAAAATTCAAATTATATTCGAATCTTATTTATCTTATATTCGAATCATGTTCATATTATATTGGAATTATATTTGCTTTATATTCAAATCATGTTCGTATTATATTTGAATCATATTCCAATTATATTCGAATTTTGCTATATTCGAAATATATTTTTTTGAGAAAAATTCAAATTATTTTCGAATCATAATCGTATTATATTCGAATCAAGTTCGTATTATATTCGAATCATATTCAAATTATATTCGAATCATATTCGTATTATATTCAAATCATGTTCGTATTATATTCAAATCATATTCACATTATATTTGAATCATATTCCAATTATATTCAAATTTTACTAAAAATATAATTTGACTTTAACAAAATTTGAATTAATAATTCTAATATAATTGAAATATGATTCAAATATAATTCGAATTTTGCTCAAAAAATATAATTCAAATTTAGCAATATCCGAAGATAATTGCGATATGATTTGAATATAATTCGATTTTTTCACAAAAATGATATAATTCGAATATAATTCAAATTTTGCTAAAAAGAATATAGTTCAAATTTTGCTCAAAAAGAATATAATTTGAATAAGTAATTGTTGAGATCAATTTTAGGTAATTTAATTTATCTAAAAAATTACTGAATTAATATTAAAATATTTAGTTTAATTTATTTTTATTATATATTAACATTTAAATAAAATAATATTATTAATAATAACAAATATTTGACTAAATTATAAAAATTAGAAACAAATAGGGGTCAAATTTAGGTAAAAATAGACTTTTTAGTGATTAAATTGAACAAGAAACAAACATGACAGACTTGACATGTCATTTACTCTTTAAATAAAACCAGGCGGATAGACTTAGTCAAAGAGGAGATGGCATGACACGATATTATTAGCTGAAAAAAATTTAACGGCAAAGATAACAGAATGGGCAAAACGGAAAACGTTACAAACTTTAGGGGCACAAAAGCCCTAAAAAACTTTAGGTACCAAATTAAAAAGAGTAGCAAATGTTAAGGGGCAAAAAGTGCATTAAACCTTTAGTTTATACAATAATTTTCTTCCTTGTTATAAACCGAGACGCTAAAAATCGGAACTGGGACCCCTCGAATAAGAGCTTTACGACAATGGTGTGGCAGAGATGGGAGATATGCGTGGCGGTGGTGAAATTAGTGATGGAGTTCGTGGTTATTGTGGCTGAAGCAATTTGGATTGTCACTCACCAAACTGATAGTAACCGCTACGCCGTAACGCTGATGTGAGGTCGCTCTTTTGCGGCTCCTTCGGTTCCTTTTCTTGGGTTTCTTCTTAATTAGGTTTTTTCCTTGCTTGAAAAAAAACAGATAATTCTTTTTTTAAGTATTGTTTGTATTCTTTCAAAAAAAAAAAGTATTGTTTGTAATTTTGTTTTGGTTTTAGAATATGATGTTTTGTAAGCAGTTTTTTTTTTTTTGTAAATAAAGGAATTTATATTCTTGTTTTTAGTTGTAGATAGAGTTTGATTATGTTCTTGTCCGTGAAGAATATTGCCATATTGTTGCTATTCAAAATATGTTGATATTTTTAAAATAAGTTGATATTTTGCTTCAAAATATGCAAGAAGAACATTTTTAAGTGAAAATACTAGACTTTTAGATGTTTGTAAATCGTTGTTATGTCGCTCAAGAGAGTACTATAACATTCTTATATTAAAGAAACTTTATTAAAAAAACATATTTTTTATATTATAAATTAAAAGCCTCATTTTAATATATTACAGAGGACCTCTTAAGTCTTTGAATCACCCCGGCTGCTTATCATGTACATTTCTTAACTAACTCCATGGCTAAAGGCAAAATTTTAGAGAAATGAAACCAACAAACTATATGTAACTATTAATCATATATATATATATAAAATAAGGTTCAATTCCATTCCTTGAAAGAACTAAGAAACACCGACATACGAACTCACTAAGTGGTTTTAGTGATAAAGGATGACGTTGTTCTTCCTATGTAACTTGAGTATGGACAATGTAGTTTACACGCGTGTGTTTTTAAAAGATTAAGAGTAAAGAATGTATACTACTATACTACCATGTAATTACGTTAAAATATTTTTCTAAAAAAATCACACATATACATTATCCCCTTGAATAAGTGACATGCCAAATAAACTTGCAGTGATTAAGAAAGCTTTCTCGCAATTGTTCATTGCACTTTTCACAAAATCTAAAGCAGTGGAAGTGCTGCTATACTTTTCTTTCTGCTCAACTAAAACCAATAGTATTTTTTTCTGACAAAGAAGTAAAACCAATAGTATTATACAAACTAAGGTATGGGAATGAAATTATTTCTAGCATCATGACAATTATGTGTTATATTTCTAAGGCTTTGATTCGTTCATATTTGCAATTTTATTAAGTGATTTCATGTTAATTTTAAGTTAATAAATCCACTTTACAACTAATATTTTCGATTTTTAATTGTTTTTAAAGTTATTTTAATACTTTTTTATGTTTCTAATAAATAAACTTTTGTAAGGTATTCGGTCTTCTAGTAGGCTACATAGCCAGAATGAATCTAGACAATGGCACGTCCACATTCATCTCATCTTTCCCACGTTATCAAGGAAAAATCATTTCAAAACACCATTGCAGACACGACTAGTACAATAGGTCACAATTACCATTATAAATAATACAGTAGCCAAATAACTATTTTATAATCATAATTAACCATTTTAAGATACGACTGAACTAATAATAATTTATTTGAATTTAAATTAAAATAATGTGGGACAAATTTACATAGAGTGAGACTCAAATCAAAAATAAACATGAAGAGAATTTAATATCATTTATACAATGTAAGAAGGTACAACACGTCGAAGCGTTTTTTTGAATCTGATATCTATCATCTATAATTATCTAATAATCGTTAACATTATTCTTTTGTCTGTATCCGTCTAGATGCTTTAGAGATGTGGAAGGAGTGACGAATAAACTAAAGTAAACTTATAAACTGCTTCGTAAAATAAATCTAGATATATCGACAAACAATCGCAAAATGATATTTATGTAGATTATTATATAATATGTTTATTTTTTTTGTAAAATAAATCTATTGAGATTATTATATAATTTTTATTATATAGTTGAAGAAAAAAAATCCAAAAGGGTTATAAATTCAAAAATCATACTCCAATTGGATCCAATTTTTTCATCAGAAGGTGAGATGAAGAAGAAATGACTTAGTATTTTATGATTATCATGCAATCCATAATATTAAAATCCCAATTATATTATATTAGATGCCCGAATATAGAGGCATATCCCATATAGATAAAAAATAATGCATGATTGCCCCGCAAAGTTTGGAGTTTTTTAAACACAAACAAAGTCACGTTAATCGCCACTACAGTATAATAATTATTATTTAAATGGAATCATGTACGGATTACATATTATAATATACATTGTTTTATAATTTAGAATTAAATACTGCGCTGTCTTGATGAGGATTAAACGAATTAAGAAATCTGACATTAACAAAATGTGCATCAACTTCGAGCAAAGTGACGCCGTTTTTAGCCGACTAGCTTTATAATAAGAGTAAAATTTTAATATACAGTCTGTTTAAAATTAATTTTACACAAGTATGCGTATTTATACTATAAGAATTTAAATTCTAAATTCCTAACTTAATCCTAAAAAACTAAACTCTAAACCTTACACCCTACACCCTAAATTCTAAACACTAACCTTAAATTCTAAACCCTACAACCTAAACCCCTAAACTTTAAACTAAAACCTTAACCCCTAAAATTAAAAAAACCGTGTAAACTAAAATTTATATGGTCTATATATCAAATTTTTTCCATATAATAATTGCTAAATTAGCTCTTTTTTTGCAATTATTTTCACATTTCCTTTTAGTGTGGATAAAATAAAATATGTAGATTCACAAAATTAATGGTGCTAGGTTGCATGGTTGTTTAATCTCCATTGGTCCAGCAATATCCGTAATTTCTTTATTATTATTTTCTATCGGTGTGGGACCCACTTTTTCAATAATTTAATTTGTCTGCAATTCAAATGAAATACTATTATTTTTTTTTATAGATTTTTATTAGAATTCGGTCAAAGATTTGGTTTATTATTTAAGCTAATAGTATGAAATTAAAAAAAATATTTTCTATTATATATTGGAGAATAGTTCATGATTATTTATTCTAATAAAATCTTATCTAATATTTGTTTGCCAGAGAAAAGTGTCGTTTTAAGTTCCTTTACTTTCCTTTTTGTTCGATTTTTGGGTGTTTGTTATTTTGTCCTTGTTTTTTTTTCAGTTCTTTTCCTATTATTGCTTTGTATATTCCCTTCTTTTGAATAAAGCTATCTCACCGGGTTTATTTTCAAAAAAAAAAATTGTAATGTTATCATTTCACATTCATCGATGACACTAGCCACAATTTAATATAAAATATTTAATTTACATAAAAATGCATGCTAACTGCTAAGTGAGCACATGGCAATTTAATACCGATAACACCAATATAAATGAACACTTAAAAGTTTATATTCTCAATGGGATTTTGATTTACTAAAGATTAAATATTAATATTCATCGCTTAACAAATTGAGTAAATTATTTAGAAAGAACATATTGAGTAAGTTATGTATTGCATAAATTTTAGGCTAAATTAAATGAATAAAATTTTTTGAAAATTATATAGAAAAACACTTGTTGAGATGATCAAACAACGGTGAAATGGCCAAGAAGGGGGTGAAATGGCTTTTTAATTTTTAAGGGAGTGAAATAAATAATGAAAAAAAATTAAGACAAGACAATTTATAGTGGTTCAAGCTTAGAACAAGCTATACATCCACTACCTTAGCTCTCACTAAAGATTTTCAACCAATTCAATATTGAATTCTTCCCCTTTTCTCGGATTAGGAGGAAACCTTACAAACGATTAAGCTTTCTACCCCAAAGCTTAATCAAGGACCACTCAATTACAAGGAATGTTTTGGCAATTAACAAGAATCTCTCACAAGATAGAATATTGCCCAATTACAAGTGCTATCAATCCCCAATTTGATTACAAGATGATACAATGAAGAAAAACAAATTGGGTTACAAGAATTTGACTCTATTTGGCTCAATGAGGTTGGATTTTTGCTTGATTACTTTTCACTTGATCATTAGTTGGTGTTGTAGCTTCAGAGGCTTGCTTTTATACCTTTTCATTGATTTTTAGACGTTTAGGTGGTTGACATCATAAATAGAGCCGTTGGGCTACCTTCTTCCCACCATAAATGCACTTATGCAACTACTCGTATCGGTACGCGTAAGCCCATTTTGATACCTGTCTCAAAATAGAAAGAGCCGTTGCAGAGTAATAAAGGGAGGTATTGATACGCGAGAAGGCGTATCGGTACGCTATGAAGGGGTGTATCAAAACGGCAAGGGCTGTATCGATACCTTTTTTCTCACTTGGGATACTGTCGATATCCATATTGAAACACCCAAGGGGCGTATTGGTATGGGTTCAACGTCTTTTAAAATTGCTGATTCCCAATAACTGACAAGTAACGGTTATAAAATTAATTGTTGGTTTTGAAAAATTTCAACCCCGTATCGATATGATTGAAGCCTTATCGAAACACCTATGAAAATCTCAAGCCCAGATGAAGGCCGTATCGAAACGGAGGAAACCGTATCGAAACACCTGTATCGAAACGGAAGAGACCGTATCGAAACAAAATTGTCTAGTGGCTAAATAATTTCAATCTGTATCGAAACACCAAGGGGTGTATTGATACGCATGGGCAATTTTGTTAAGTTTGGCTTTGAAACACTTAGAAAATTTGATGGGGTTTAAGTTTTGACTTTAAAACAATTTGAGACTAAAGATATACTTGTCAATTGCGAGACTTTTGAGTATTTAAAAATTTATTTACTTTGCAACTTAGTTCTTAAAACAATTTGTTATATCAAAATCAAACTTAGGTTTTACAATCTCCCCCTTTTTGATATAACAAAACCAAAGTAAAATTTTAAGTGGTTTTAAAAAGTACTCCCCCTTAGTTTAAGATATGTTAAAAAAATTAGCTTATACTCTTCTCCCCCTTTTTGTTAGATCAAAATCAATGATACATGTATGATAGAATAAGCAAGATTTAAGTAAACAACATAATTTCATTAAGTACTTAAAGCATAAAAGTTCAAAGCATCAAAACATCCAATCTCAAAACCTAAAAACATAATTCAAAAAAATATAATCAAAACATAGGTCCAAAAGGAAATAACATAGATAGGTGCATAAATAAAAGTCCTAAGATGATATGCCATGATATGCAAGACTCAAGGTTCGTCTTCATCGTCATCTTCATCACCACCAATGTTTCCTATAGATTGCCACCACTCATCATGAAAAGCGGAAAGAGAGATATCCAAAGAGGTTTGTTGAGTTTCAATTTGGTGAAATCTCTCATCCAAGGATGTGAAGCGAGTGTCGATCGCGGTAAACCCAACATTCATGGTAGTGTCTAATGAACCTATTTTGGTACGCAAGATAGTGAATTGCTCAGTGAGAAAAGGCCACGAGGGCATCGTTGTTCGGTTGAGCAATAGGCGCTTGAGGAGACGCGTCCAGTTCGACTACGACATCGGGAGGAAGCTCGGCAAGACGAATACATTCACCATTGATGTAGTGAAAGTGAGCACGGTTGAGAGAACGTTTATCAAGAGGATGCTTGAGAGGCTCGGGGAAGTCATGAGAGCAATCAACTTCCAACTTGGTAAACAAATGGCTCAAAATGCATCTATAGGAGAAAGATGAGACAAGAGATGTATTGCGATGTTGAACTTGAGTAACCATCTCGACAAACATGATTTGAGCTAGATTGGGTTGTTTTTATTCATGAAAGCAACAAATCCAAAAGTCGTCGACTTGCCGGATCGTTGAGAATTTCCTATTTGATGGACGGAACCACCATGTGACCATGAGTTGAAGGAAACGATCATGGACATTGAGCACGGTCATAGAGCCACTTAAACATGTCCCACAGAGTCTTCATTGGTTATTCCCTCATCTTCAAGACCAAGATGAGTGACCAAGGTATTGGCATCAATCCGAATCTTCTTTCCCATGAGGTAGGATTCGAGGGTGACAAAGGTCATTCGGTCTTGACCAAGAATACACCGGACATTAACATAGAAAATTAGAACAATATTATGGTACACGAACCCAGGAATAGTCAAAAAGGTCATAAAATTCTATTCCCTTAAAAGATGAAGGTATTTAAATTTAAAGCGTTCAGAATCCAGAAAAGGGATAGAAGTGATACGCTCACGCTTAATTTGATAGTTTTGAAATTGACAAAAGTAGGCGTGTTCGGAAGAAGTACGAAAATATCTCGAATAAATAACCGATAGATTAGGACGAGTGACACCATCATTGTCAGAATTTGAGCCATTTCCAACTTCACTAGTTCTTGGTCTCTTTCTAGGTGCCATAGGCAAAATTTGAAAAACAAATCAAGGCACAAAAAACAGTGTATGCATAAATCACCATATTCGATCCAATAATTAATCCAAGATTCAAGGCATATGTTAAAAGCCTATACAATATAGTTTAAAAGCATATACAAATAGTAGAATAATTTTTGGTAAAAAGAATTTTGAAAAACAGTTTAGAAAAATATATGGTATAATTTTATATTTGAATAAAAAATATCCAGATTTTAAAGAATTATGGCAAAAACTTCAAAACCCAAATTATATGTATACTTTTTAGACTAAAACTAACTAACATCAGTATGTAAAAATAAATGAAATTGAAAAAGAAAAAAGAAAAAGAAAAGGGTTTTATACCTTGAGTTATGGAATCTGGATGAATGAGAGGATGATGATGTACCAAATTGATGAAAGAGCAAAGATTTGTTTTGAAGAGCAAAAATCCTCAAAGAATTTGAAGAATTATGTGAGAAATCAAGAGGATTTGAGGGGATCTTTTTATAGATGGTAAATTAGGGTTTTTGAGAGAAAAAATGATTTAAAATTTAATATAAAGTCAAAACCCTTTTAATGGCTGATTTAAAGTCTGGGTCCGCGTATGATATGCCACTTGGCGTATCGGAACATGTGTATCAGTATGATTTTAAGCTGTACCGAAACACGAGTCTGTATTGATACATGTTTGTCTGTTTCAAAACCTATTCTTGACCCTATATCGAAACACGTTTAGCCATTTCGATACCAATGTTCCAAAATTGCAATATGGGCAAACATTACAGGCCAGTATCGAAACACCCTTACTTGTTTCGATACCCCTAAGCCAGAAAAAGCATTTTGGGCACCAAGGAGCTCAAAGATTTAATTCCAATCGAATCGAAATGCATGTGAAAGATGTATGATCAACATGAATGATCTAAAGCTAAAGCATACTCCCCTAGCAATAAGCATAGATGCATATAGAAGCAAAATTACAAAAGCATGGCAATCAAACAAATTCAAGCAAGTTTTTGACTAAAAACTAGACTCTAAAAGATCAAGATATACTAGTTAGACCTAACTCTCTCCTAAGAGTCCAAAAACACTCTTTGTCTAATGGTTCGGTAAAGATGTCCGCTAGTTGGTTCAATGTGTCTACATACTCTAGAACAACATCATTTTTCAAGACATGATCCCTAATGAAATGATGTCTTATCTCTATGTACTTTGTTCTAGAATGTTGAATGTGATTCTTAGTGAGACAAATGGAACTAGTATTGTCACACTTAAGGGGTATGGTACCTACATCAATTCCATAGTCTAGAAGTTGTTGCTTCATCCAAAGGACTTGAGCACAACAACTTTCGGACGATATATATTCCGCTTTAGTGGTAGAAAGAGCTACACTATTTTGTTTCTTAGAGAACTAAGATATGAGCATACTACCTAAGAATTGGCAAGTGCCGGAGGTACTTTTTCTATCTATCTTAAACCCTCATAATCCGCATCGAAATAAACATGTAGGTCAAAGGAAGAGTCTCTAGGATACCAAAGACCTAAACAAGGTGTATCTCTAAGGTATCTAAAGATTTGCTTAATGGCTATATGGAGTGATTCTCTAGGACTAGCTTGAAACCTAAAACACAAGCAAACACTAAACATAATATCCGGTCTACTTGAGGTAAGGTAAAGCAAAGAACCAATCATAGAGCGATAAAGTTTTAAATCAACACACTTACCTCCTTCATCTTTGTCAAGCTTTATAGAAGATCTCATAGGTGTGGCTTGAGGTTTCACATTCTCCAAGCCAAACTTCTTGAGCATGTCCTTAATGTACTTAGCTTGATTAATGAAGGTGCCATCCTTCTTTTGTTTGATTTGGAGCCCCAAGAAGAATGAGAGCTCCCCTATCATACTCATATCGAACTCACCTTGCATTAGCTTAGCAAACTCTTGGCAAAACAACTCATCAGTGGAACCAAATATGATATCATCAACATAAATTTGAACTACTAAGATGTCTTTGCCATTTCTTTTAATAAAAAGTGTATTGTCAACCTTTCCTTTTTTAAAACCTTTTTCAATCAAAAAGCTTGAAAGCCTTTCATACCAAGCTCTAGGAGCTTGTTTCAAACCATATAAATCTTTAGTAAGTTTAAAATCACGGTTTGGAAATTTAGGATCTTCAAAACCCGGTGGTTGTTCCACATACACTTCTTCATTTATAAAACCATTTAAAAATGCACTTTTGACATCCATTTGAAAAAGCTTGAACTCATGATAACATGAAAATGCAAGAACCATCGAAATAGCTTCCATCCTAGCTATGGGTGCATAAGTTTCATCAAAATCAATTCCCTTTTCTTGAGTGTAACCTTGAGCAACAAGTCTAGCCATGTTCCTCACTATGTTATCACTTTCATCTAGTTTGTTTCTAAAAACTCATTTAGTTCCTATAGTAGACTTATTACTAGGCCTATCAACTAATTTCCAAACTTGACTCCTCTAAAATTGATTCAATTCTTCTTGAAGGCCAATATCCAATAATCTTCTTTTAATGCTTCTTTGATATTTTTAGGCTCAATGCATGAAAGAAATGCAACATTGTTAAGTAATTTAAGAGAGGATCTAATGGTTACCCCTTTGGATGGATCACCAAAATCTCACCACTTTTGACATAGTTGAAATCCCTTGGGTAGCTCACTTCCTTCTCCTCTAGAGTCATGTCATTCAAGGCTTCTAGAGGTGGATCTTGTGCTTCTTGTTCCTTGGTTGGAACCTCATTCACCTTTGATGATTATCCACCATCATTGGCTTTAATGATTCCGACATCATCATCATTACAATAATCCTTCCTCGGAAGGAGATTATCATCGAAAACTACATGTATAGACTCTTCTAAAACTAAGGTTCTTTTGTTAAAAACTCGATAGGATTTAGAGTTTAAAGAATAACCTAGAAAAGTAGCTTCATCTCTTTTTGCATCAAATTTACCTAAATTGTCTTTTCCATTATTTAAAACAAAACACTCGAAATCAAAAGGATGAAAATAGCTAATGTTAGGCTTCTTTGATTTTAAAATCTCATAAGGAGTTTTCTTTAAAATGAGCCTAATCATTACTCGATTTATAATGTAGCAAGCGGTATTTGTGGCTTTCGCCCAAAAATACTTAGGTAAATTATTTTCACAAATCATGGTTCTAGCCATTTCCTCTCAAGTTCGATTTTTCTTTTCAACTACCCCATTTTGTTGAGGAGTGCGAGGTGCAAAAAAATTGTGGCTAATACCATTAGAATTACAAAAATCCTCAAAACCTAGATTTTGAAATTCGGTTCCATGGTCACTTCTAATATGAGAAATTTGTTGACCAAGATCATTTTAAGAAAATTTTGAAAATGTGATGAATTTTTCTAAAGCCTCATCCTTGGTACTTAAAAATAGAACCCAAGTATATCTAGAGTAATCATCAACTAAAACATATGCATATGATTTTCCACCCAAACTAGTAGTTCTAATTGGCCCAAAAAGATCCATATGGATCAATTGTAATACCCTACTAGTTGAAATATCATTAATGGATTTAAAAGATACACGTTTTTGTTTACCCTTAGCACAAGCATCACAAATTTTATCTAAAGAAAATTTTAGCTTAGGTAAACCTCTTACTAGATTTTTGGAAACTAATTTCTCTAAAACACTTATGCTAGCATGCCATAGTTTCCTATGCCATAACCATGCATCATTTTCATCTTTAGCAACCAAACATGCTTGGGATGTATGCATGCCAACTAAATGCACCATGTAAATATTACCTATGCGATGACCAATGAGCATTATCTTATTTGTTTTAATGTCTAAAATTTTGCAACCATTAACACCAAAAAGAACATTAAAACCCTTATCACATAGTTGACTAATTATCAACAAGTTATGTTTTAGACCATTGACATATAAAACATCTTCAATGAGTATAGACGAAAGATTACCAATGGAACCAATACCCTCAATGTGGCCTTTTGAGTTGTCACCAAATGTCACCACTCCACTACTCATTGGCTTTAGCTCCATGAATCTACTCTTGTCTCTAGTCATGTGTCTTGAGCATCCACTATCAAGGTACCATGAGTTTTGACTTGAAGATTTGGCCTTGTAACAATGCTCCCCATACAAAAAAAGAATTAATTAGTACCCAAATCATTTTGGGTCTATGAGAATTAGCTCCCCAATACTTGGTTCCCTTAGGAATCCAAGATGCAATTGCATGAATGCTATTAGAAGCCACAAGTTCCTTAGGAACCCATACACTTCTAATTCTTTTACCTTTAGGGTGCCTTTGAGAGCTTCTTTTTTTGTGGTTCACAAAGTTTCTTTTCACATAGTTAGTTTTAGAAGATTTACCATTTTCAGAAATAGTAGTACCAACTTTGTTCAAAGAAGTTTTGAGTTCATTCACCACTTTGTGGTGATTATCATGGAATTTGGAAAGAAGATTGTTTAAATCAACATTTTCATTTTGAAAATATATTAGGTCATCTTGTAAAACCAAAATATTTTTTTCAAGTTTCGAGTTGGTTTTTGAAAGAGAATCGTTTTGAGCTTTTAAATCGAAAATCATTTTCTTGTTTTCAAAATTGATTCTTTAAATTTTTCTACCAACTCATCGTAAACCTCTTGCAACTCATCATATGCATCATGCAATTCATCATATGTAAAATCAAAGGATGCTGAGTTAGAGATTACCATAGGATCATTCTTAAGAGCCGTGAGGCAAAGATTGGCCACTTCTTGCTCCTTATCCTTGGATTATTCCTCATCACTCCAAGTTGTAATTTGAGCTTTGAGCTTCTTCTTCTTTCCAAAGCTCTTCCTTTTTAGTTGAGGACACCCATTTCGAATGTGACCCGACTTCTTGCACTCATAGCATATGAGTTGGTCCTTGTTTTCCTCTTTGTTTTTGTTTTTGAAGTCTTCTCTTTGGTTAAGCTTTCTTCCCGGTTGGACTTCATGAACTGAGTAAACCGTTTGGTTAAAATAACCATCTCTTCGTCTTCCTCCTTACTCGAATCACTTTCATCAAAAGAAGCGTTGAGAGCAATTCTGAGTTTCTTCTTTTCTACCTCTTATTTCTCTACTCGTTTCTCTTTTCTCTTCTCTTCTTGCTTCATGATCTTATGAGTAAGGAGAGATCCCACCAATTCATCGAGCTTCAACGTCTTCAAATTCTTAGCCTCGATGATTACGGTTCTCTTCCTATCCCATGATTCGGGAAGATAATAGAGAAGCTTTCGGGCTAGCTTGTCTTTGGGAATGATCTCACCAAAGCCTTTAAGACCGTTTACTATGATGGAGAACCGATCAAACATTTTGGAGTCACTCTTATCGGGCTCCATCTTGAAGTTCTCGTAGCTCAAATTAAGGATTCCAATCTTGGTATCCTTTACATCGTTGGTTCATTCGTAGGTGGTCTCTAGCTTTTCCCACACCTCCTTTGCACTTGTGCAAGATGACATCTTTGCGTACATGTCGGGTCCAAGTGCACAAAAGATGATGTGTAGGGCATTGTCATTCACTTGTAGTCTTCTTCTATCTTCATCACTCATCTCCACCTTGGTCTTTGGAACAAGTCTTCCTTCTTCATCTCTCCTCATTGGAATGTTTGAACCATCTTCCACTACATCCCATAGTGTGTAGTCGTTGGATTTGATGAAGAGCCTCATTCTATTTTTCCAATAAGGATAGTTATCACCATTAAAGAATGGTGGTTTGGTAATCGATTGTGACTCGTACAAGTTTGGCCTAGAGGTAGATGCCACGGCTTCAATGGTATGTTGATCAAACTCTCCTAGGATCTCCTCAAGTGGGTGTGAATCCTTCAATGAGTTAGACTCTGATGCCAATTGTTGAGATGATCAAACAATGGTGGAATGGTCAAGAGGGGGTAAATTGGCTTTTTTAATTTTTTAGGGAGTGAAATGGATAATGAAAAAATTAAGATAAGACAAATTATAGTGGTTTAAGATTAGAACAAGCTCTACATTCACTACCTTAGCTCCCACTAAGGATTTTCAACCAATTCAATATTGAATTCTTCCCCTTTTCTCGTATTAGGAGGAAACCTTACAAACAATTAAGCTTTCTACCCTAAAGCTTAATCAAGGACCACTCAATTACAAGGAATGTTTTGGCAATTAACAAGAATCTCTCACAAGATAGAATATTGCCCAATTACAAGTGCTCTCAATCCCCAATTTGATTACAAGATGATACAATGAAGAAAAACAAATTGGGTTACAAGAATTTTGGCTCAATAAGGTTGGATTTTTGCTTGATTGCTTTTCACTTGATCATTAGTTGGTGTTGTAGCTTCAAAGGCTTGCTTTTATACCTTCTCACTGATTTCTAGCCGTTTAGTTGGTTGGAATCATAAATAGAGCTGTTGGGCTACCTTCTTCCCACCATAAATGCACTTCTGCAACTACTCGTATCAGTAAGCCCGTTTTGATACCTATATCAAAATAAAAAGAGCCGTTGCAGAGTAATAAAGGGAGGTATCGATATGCGGGAAGGCGTATCGGTACGCTATGAAGGGGTGTATCGAAATGACAAGGGCCATATCGATACCTTTTTGCTCACTTGGGATACTGTCGATATCTGTATCGAAACACCCAAGGGGCGTATCGGTACGAGTTCAATGACTTTTTAAAATTGCTGATTCCCAATAATTGGCAAGTAACGGTTATAAAATTAATTATTGGATTTGAAAATTTTCAACCCCGTATCGATACGGTTGAAGCCGTATCGAATCACCTATGAAAATCTCAAACCTAGATGAAGTCCGTACTGAAACGAAGGGAACTGTATCGAAACACCTGTATCAAAATGGAGGAGACCGTATCGAAACAGAATCATCTAGTGGCTAATAATTTCAATCCGTATCGAAACACCAAGTGGTGTATCGATACGCCTAGGCGATTTTGTTAAGTTTGGCTTTGAAACACTTAGAAAATTTGATGGGTTTAAGTTTTGACTTTAAAACAATTTGAGACTAAAGATATACTTGTCAATTGTGAGACTTTTGAGTATTTAAAAATTTATTTAATTTGCAATTTAGTTCTTAAAACAATTTATTATATCAAAATCAAACTTAGGTTTTACAATAGTCCTATTAATGGTTATGTAGAAAATATCATCTTTTAGTCAATGTAAGGTAAACTCACATTTAGCCAAAAGCGAGTTTCAAACTCGTGCTTAGCTATAAGCGAATTCTGTGTAAAAAAACTTGATAAATTATTATTTTTATTTCTTACCTACCCACTTAACACATAACTAGCATTAAGCTAAGCGCGAGTTTGGAACTCGCTTTTGGCTAAAAGAAAGTTTACCTTAAGTAGACTAAAATGGGGTATTTTTCTACATAATCATTAATTGGGTGTTTTTATAAATGTTTCCCTAAAAGGGAATATTAACTTAATTTTTCTTGAATTATATATATATTATAATTTTTGATTAAATATAGAGTTATTACATTCTCAATTCGAACCTATATAAAATGAGACAATATAAAGGATGAGTCTGCCACGCTCGACGAGCATCGATGAACATCACTAACGAAGAGCACCAATGAGCACTATTAATTTAATTTATAAAGATTTAAAATCTAAATGACTCACTGTATAATTATAAATGATTTAAAAATCAAAAGATAAATTGATTAGAATACATTTTTTAAAATTTAATTTTCTTTTAAACATAATTAGATCAAAATACTTACCCCTAAATCAGAAAACCCTAATTTTTTTAAAATTCTATCCGCCAGTGGCGGCAGCCATATTCGACCTGCCCCGCCGCCGTACCTCTGTGGCCGCCTGTCACTCCCCGAAAATTGGTATAGTCAGAATTAGGTTCTGGTGATCGAAAATTTTGTACCGATTATAATTAAATGATGTAATTTTTGAACCTTGTACCCAATTTTGAAGTAATAAAAGTTAATTCGAGCCTAATTGAAGCTGTTAGACCTTTTTGTAAAGAATGAAAGTTAGGGGTTTCATTGAAAATGCTAATTTTAGGCAAGGCGTATCGATACGGTAGGACCTATATCGATACGGCGTAACAGTTTTTAACTAACTTACCCAATTTAGTCTAGCCGTACCAATACGACCATAAGGTGTGTCGATACGGGTCCCTGTCAAAAAAAATTAGTGACAAATTTGTAAAGATTGGAAGTAGGGTGCTAACTCACCTTCTTGCTTGACACCCCCACGTGATTTTAGCCACCCTTTGCCCCAAAGGATGACATTTGATTAGCAATTGTTTTAAGCTTGTAATGATGGAGGTTTGATGAGTAGGCAAACCCTTGCCTAAGGGAAACGTTCCCATTGGCTATAAGGGATAGGGGGATGATTAGAGGATCTTAAATGGTCTGAAATTGAGCAAGGAAAACCCTTCCTTTTGTTTTGCCCTTACCGAAACTAAATCTCACCCTTGTCCTAAAACAAGCACACACCTCTATTGTTATCTTCAAGCTCAAGAAAGCACCTCGATCCAATCCTTAATCTTTGCTTGATTGCAATACACCAATTGAAAGCTTGTAGCTCATTAAGTAAAACCCATATACCGATTTGATGAATCCATCAATCCTTAGAGTTTAATTTCAAGAATTAGGTCTTGAATGTTCAAGTTAAACCCATGTGCTAAATGATCAAATTCCTTATTTCGATGTTGTCTACAAGCTTGGATAAGTTTGAAAAAAATTGTGAACCATTGGTTTTGATTATAATGTAATCTTTTAATTTTGGACTAGCTCAAGAAGTGGAGAAGGACCCCTCGTCATCTCCAACAAAAGCTAGGCACAAAGGAGTTGAAATCCGAGAGCCTTGAAAGTATCAAAATTCAAGGTGAGTGTAGTTGTGTCAAGGGATAGACTAGGTTCCATCCCGTTGCATTTGTTTTATGTTTAAAACTCGCATCTTGTTTAAAGGCTCAAGTAGAGAAAATCATACGTGGATTCTAATGGTAAGCATGGTAAGTCCTTTATTGTTGCTTGATACGGTTGTAAGCTCATATACGATATCCGAACTATGCTATACATATAGATTTTGTCACGAATATGCTATGTTATGATATGTGGAGCTAAGGCTCAAGTTTGTAATCTGACATGTTATGGCCTATGAGCATAAGGTAAGTTTTGTGATAAATTATGTAACCTTGGACACTTGTGGACTTTGGATACAATTGGCATGCCATAGGATTATTCAAGCTCATTAAGTAAGGGATTGGACTACGGTCCGGGGCTACGGCCTATATGCGGGGAGAAAATGTTGGATTGTGTAAAGGACTCCAGAGCTACAGTTCAAGGCTACGGTTTATCTTTGTTATATGAGGTGTACGGGGAATCCGTGCATCCATTGGTTGCTATGTCCAAGGAAATGATATAAATTTATGTTTTGCATTTGGTATATGAAATATGATAATTGACTTGAGCATGATTTATATATGACCACTGATGCACTTTTGTCATTCAAGCATGATTATGTATGATCTATGCCATTAAGAACTTTTTTGCATTTGTTATAGCTACCTCAATAGGCTATGTAAGCCCAACATCCGCGTGTCTCATGCATTCTAGGACTTTGAAGAATTCTGAGCTCCGATCGTGTAGTTGCGGTTGCAAGTCACTCTTTTCAACCATATGTATGTTACGTTTTGTTCTAAACTCCTAGTAGGGTGGAATATGGCTTAGACATCTTACAATAGTCTATTTTGACATGTATGTAATGGTCCTAAAGTACCTAGGTGCAAAATGGGAAACATGATATGTTTGCAAATTGATAAACTAGCTAATTTTGGCCTAAAGGGACTCAAAGGTAAAAACTTAGTAAACGGATTTGAAATGTCCTAAATTTTGGTATGCTATTAGAATTATGGATTAATAACTTGTTGGTAAAATTTCTTGGCATTTGGACATCATTCAACAGGTTAATTTGAATAAAAACTAAATAAAATCTGTCATTACAAGACAGACATATCAATACGGGTCAAGCTGTATCGATACAGACCTCGGCAGAAAGGTTTGGGAAGTAAATTGTATCAGTACGACCTTAGGGTGTACCGAAACGGGTAAACCTTGGTTAAAGCGTATCTATACATGTTTAGATGTATCGATACGGGCTTATCATCCCTAGTTCTGAAACTTAGAAAATTGGCTTAGCGTACCGATACGGTCCTAAGTGTATCGGTACGGTGTCAGTTAATTCTGTTAAAAGACTTAATCCATAGTTTTAAATAGTTTACAAAATAGTCACTAAATCTTAAGAAGGTTAATCCGATGGGTAAATGGCCTCCGTTAATAACAAAATTTTACAGGATAATAATTTATAAGTTTAATTGAAGGCTAGGAAATGAAAGTTCTGATAAAGACCCTTAATTTGTAAATTTTACAATTTAGTCCCTAAATTTAAAAAAGTTAAAAATTGACCCCAAATTGGAAAAATTATTAATAAGTTAATCTGTTAGGTCTTAAAAGAAACTAATAAGACATTTCGAATAAGGTTTCGAACTCCGAATAAGCTTATGATCTCTGAATCTATTTCCGATAACATTTTTCGACCCGATTCCTTACCGGGTCGGGAAAGGGTGTTACATTTGTGGTATCAAAGCTAGAGTTTAGTAGATTCTAGGACTAAACTGAGGCTTGCCACGAGTCTTCATGTGTATATGCCACATAAGAGTTTATTTGTATATGTTATACGTGACTTGCAACTAACACGATTTAATTTCTTCTTTCTGATTAGCTTTAAAAATATCCACACCTGGTGATAGACGTGATCTAAATGAACCACATCTAGGCTCATCCTCAACACAGGGATATAATATTGGAGTAGGAGTCTGACCAAAACAGGTGGGACAGAATCACCCACCTAATCCCCCTCCGATGTCTCCCACTCAGCAAGAGTACTTGATGCCTATGGCGGAGATGATTAAGCAGATGGTCGTGTCTCTCAGGCAAGAGCCACCACCACAGCCTGCTGAAGCACCCGTATCTGTCTCGAGAGCCCCTATTGATAAGCTCTGACAATACCCGGTCTGCACTTTCACTGGCCAAGATCAAGATAATCTCGAAGCAGCTGAGTACTAGCTAGAAAACACACTCAAAGTCCTGAATAAACATATGAGATATCCCGACGAACACAAGCTAGAGTGTGCTCTGGCCTTGATTTTCGAAGAAGCTCAAAGTTGGTGGGACACGGTGACACTCACCGTATCTGAGTATAGAGTCACATGAGACTTCTTTCTTTATAAATTTTGTAAGAAGTACATCAGCGACCATTACCTTGCTGAAAGGCGTAAAAATTTCCTCCATCTGAGACAAAGAGGGTGACCCGTGTAGTAGTATATCCACGACTTTTGTAAGTACTCGGGGTATGGTTTGGAGTTCATACGCACTGAGAAGGGGAAGTTTAGAATGTTTATCGATGGCCTTTGTGATGAATTACGTCCCCTCTTTACTATTTTGGAGTTAGAGGACTTTCAGAACCTGGTCAACCGGGCGATTACTACTGAAGCCTCTTAGAAGGCTTGTGAAAGAAAGAAAGGTAACCAAGCCCGATCTGATAAGAGGTTCTGAGATGATTCTAGACCTCCTATGCCACAGAAGAAAGGTAGATAGTGGGACCAGAAGTCTGCCACCTTTCAACAGCTACCAAGAACGAGATATGTGCCACAATCCCAGTTTTCGTGAACATTTGTTGCTCGTACAGCTTTGGTTAATAGCACGGGTGGTTATGGGAGATGTTCGCAGATTCCCTTATACAATTTTTGTCAGAAGAGACATCTTGGGTAGAGTCGCAGGTAGTCCGGGTCATGTTATCTTTATGGTGAATCGAGCTACTTCATCAGACAATGTCTGCAAAATCCTAACGTTTCTACCTCGGTGGCTTCTTAGAAGAATCCTAATAAGGGAAGAGGAGCGAATCAAGTGCAGTCTAGATCAGAAGGAAGACCCCACAACTCGAACACTCCTTCAGTTGGGCGTGACCCTAAAACCTCTGCTCAGATGTACTATGTTCAAGGTCGAGAGTAGGAAGACGATCCCGATGTGATTGCAGGTATGGTGGAATTATGTCATGATCTTTTTTATGCTTTGGTGGATCTCGGTTCTACTTATTCCTTTATTAGTAAACCATTGATTGAGAAGTACGCCCTAGAACCTGAACCAGTCACTTTTGAGATAGTTGTCTCTAACCCACTAGGAGATAATGTGGTTGTACAGTTGATCTGTAAAGCTTGTCCTCTGAGGATCTAAGGGATCCCATTTCTGGCCAATTTGATGGCATTGCCTTTCTATGAGTTCGATCTTATCCCAGGCATTGATTGGTTAGCTGAACATCAAGCCTGGATAGATTGTTCGAAGAAGAAGTTGTATCTCTGCAGACTCGGCAAGGAGAGCATAGCCTTGATAAAAGACAAACCCGAGTCTAAAGAAGCCATTACGTGTGTAATAGGGTCTAAAGGAGACCTAAAGCTTGAAAATGTGCCGATAGTGAAAGAATTTTCTAACATGTTCCCTGATGAACTTCTGAGACTCCTTCCGACCCGAGAAATAGAATTCGGAATCAAGGTGCAACTAAGGACTACACCAGTCTCCATTACTCCGTATAGAACGGCTCCAATCGAATTGAAATAGTTGAAGGCCCAAATCTAAAATCTTTTGGATAAGGGATTCATCCGACCGAGTTTCTCACCCTGGGGAGCACCGGTCTTGTTTTTCAAGAAGAAAGATGGATCGATGTGACTATGCATTGACTATTGCCAGCTAAATAGAGTAACAATCAAGAATAAGTATCCGTTACCAAGGATCGATGACCTTTTCGATCAGTTGAAAGGTGATTCTGTCTTCTATAAGATAGACCTATGATCCAGATACTATCAAATGTAAGTTAATGAGTCTGACGTTCTAAAGACTGCCTTCCAAACTAGATACGGCCACTATGAGTTCTTGGTAATGCATTTTGGGCTTACCAATGCACCTGCAGCCTTCATGGACTTGATAAACCGTGTGTTCCGGCCTATCTAGATAGATTCATGGTTGTGTTCATAGAAGACATCCTGATCTATTCCAAGTACACTGTCACTTATGAAGAGCATCTCTGGATTGTGCTTCAGACTCTCTGAGAGAAACAGTTGTATGCTAAGTTCAGTAAATGTGAGTTCTGGCTATCTGAAGTATCCTTCCTGGGTCATGTGATTTCTTTTGTGGGAATTCAGGTTGACCCGAAGAAGATTCAAGTGGTTATTGATTGGATTTCTCCGAAGAATGTTGGAAAAGTTTGTAGTTTTCTGGGCCTTAGAGGCTACTACCATAGTTTCGTTAAAGGGTTCTCGATGATCGTTGCACCCTTGGCGAAGCTTCTCCGTAAAGAAACTCCCTTTGTATGGACAATGGAACAACAAAGGAGTTTCGATCAACTTAAACAAGTCCTAACACATGCCCATGTTTTGGTGCAACCTGAGTCAGGCAAAGACTTCACCGTATACAGTGATACATCCCACCTAGGATTAGGTTGTGTACTTATGCAAGAAAGAAAAGTCATTGCTTATGCCTCACGTCAGCTTAAACCACACGAGCTAAACTACTCAATTCATGATTTGGAGTTAGCTGCCATTGTGTTTTCCTTAAAGATATGGAGGCATTATCTTTACAGTGAGAAGTATTACTTGTACACCGATCAAAAGAGCCTGAAGTATATTCTAACTCAAAAAGAGTTAAATCTCTATCAACGATGATGGATGGAACTTTTGAAGGACTACCATTTGTTCATTGATTACCATCTCGGTAAAGCCAATGTTGTGGAGGATGCTCTTAGTCGGAAGCCCACTTCCTCCCCGAGATGTTTGAATGCCCACTTCTGGCTCAAGAATCATGGCAAACTATTGGCTGAATTGAGAGTTTAATCAACTACCGTGTCTCGAATTAGAGCACACCTGGAATCTGATGAGGAGTTGCAAACTCTCATCGCTAAGATCAAGGATAAGCCGGATCCTGACTTTACTATGAATTTCGAAGGTTTATTGTGTTTTTGAAATAGTGTTTGTGTCCTAACGATGATGATCTTCGGAACCAGATTTTGAGTGAAGCTCATTCGAGTCTTTTCTTTGTTCATCCTGGAGCTATCAAGATGTATAAAGACTTAGAAGAGTTGTATTAGTGGTCTGGTATGAAAGGTGAGATCACAGACTTTGTGACTAGGTGTCTGACCTACCAATGGGTTAAAGCTGAGCACAAGGTGCCTACCGGTCTCTTGCAACCTATTGAGCTTTCACAGTGGAAATAGGAATGTATTACGATGGATTTCGTAAGTGGTCTACTAATGACACCGAAGAAGAATGATGCTATTTGGGTCATTGTAGATCGATTCACAAAGTCTACTTATTTTATTCTGGTAAGAATGGATTACAGCTTGCCTAAGCTTGCTGAATTGTACATTCGTGAGATTCTTCGTTTTCACGGAGTTCTTGTGTCCATCATCTCCGACCGTGATCCACATTTTGCTTCCCGATTTTGGAGAGCCCTGCACGAAGCTTTGGGAACTCAAGTACACTTAAGCACCACCTTCCATCCCAAACCGATGGTCAATTTAAAAGGGTTATTCAAGTAACCTCATATTCCTTTTATATGTGTGTATAAGTATTTTGTATCAATCTCGATTCTTCATTGTAGATTCTAGAAGATATGTTTCAAGCTTGTGCTATCGGTTTTGGAAATATGTGGGAGAAATCCTTACCGTTGGTGGAGTTTGCATACAATAATAGTTATCAAGCTTCGATTCAAATGGCTCCCTATGAAGCTTTGTATGGAAGAAGCTGTAGAACTCCTATTTGCTCGACTGAGCTTGGTGAAGGTAAAGTGTTAGGTTCTGACTTACTTCGGGAAACCAAAGAAAGGGTAACTAGCATTCGTGACCGGCTCAAAGCTGCATTCAACTGGCAGAAAGCCTATACTGATTTGAGAATAAGGGACATTCAGTACGATATTGGTAAGAAAGCCTTCCTTAAAGTATCTCCGTGGAAGAAGATCCTTCGTTTTGGCAAGAAGAGGAAACTAAGTCCTTGTTTCATTGGCCTGTTTGAAGTAATTGGGTAAGTTGGGCCTGTTGCTTACCGACTAGCTCTCCTTGAAGAGTTAAGTCATATACATAACGTCTTCCACGTGTCTATGCTACAGAAGTACCAGTCCGGTCCTTCCTATGTGATCGAGTCGTAGTCTGTGGAAATTTAGTCCAACCTAACGTACGATGAAGAACCAGTGCAGATCCTCGCACGAGAAGTCAAGAAACTTCAAAACAAGTCTGTGCCTCTAGTAAAAGATCTTTGGAGGAGTCACTCAGTGGAGGAAGCAAACTGGGAACTAGAGGAGACGATGCAGAAGTAATATCCTCATCTCTTCAGCTAAAGTGAAAATTTGAGGACAAATTTTCTTATTGGGGAGAGTTGTCACACCTCGAAAATTGGTCTAGTCAAAATTAGGTTTCGATGATCAGAAATTTTGTACCTATTATACTTAAAAAACGCAATTGTCGAACTTTGTGCCCAATTTTGAAGTAATGAAAGTTAATTCGAGCCTAATTGAAGCTATTAGACCTTTTTGTAAAGAATGTAAGTTAGGGGTTTCATTGAAAATACTGATTTTGGGCAAGGGTATCGATACGGTACGATTTGTATCGATACAGACTAACGGTTTTTTAACTAACTTACCCAATTCAGTCTAGCCGTATCGATACGGCCATAAGGTGTATCGATACGGGCACCTGTCAAAAATTATTTTAGTGACCAATTCGTAAAGATTGGAAGTAGGGTGCTAACTCACCTCCTTGCTTGACACCCCACGTGATTTCAGCCACCCTTTGCCATAAAGGATGACATTTGATTAGAAATTACTTTAAGCTTGTAATAATGGAGGTTTGATGAGTAGGCAAACCCTTGCCTAAGGGAAACCATCCCATTGGCTATAAGGGAGGTGGGGAAAATGATTAGAGGATCTTAAATGGTCTGAAATTAAGCAAGGAAAGCCCTTCCTTTTGTTTTGCCCTTACTGAAACTAAATCTCACCCTTGTCCTAAAACAAGCACACACCTCCATTGTTATTTTCAAGCTTAAGCTCAAGCAAGCACCTCGATCCAATCCTCAATCTTTGCTTGATTTCAATACATCAATTGAAAGCTTGTAGCTCGGTAAGTAAAACCCCTATGCCAATTTGATGAATCCATCAAACCTTAGAGTTTAATTTCAAGAATTAGGTCTTGAATGTTCAAGTTAAGCCCATGTGCTAAATGATCGAATTCCTTATTTCGATGTTGTCTACAAGCTTAGATAAGCTTTAAAATAATTGTGAATCCTTGGTTTCGATTCTAATATAATCCTTTAATTTTGGACTAGCTCAAGAAGTGGAGAAGGACCCCTCGTCATCTCCAAAAAAAGCTAGGCATAAAGGAGTTGAAATCCGAAAGCCTTGAAAGCATCAAAATTCAAGGTGAGTGTAGTTATGTCAAGGGATAGGCTAGGTGTCATCCCGTTGCATTTGTTTTATGTTTAAAACTCGCATCTTGTTTAAAGGCTCAAGTAGAGGAAATCACATATGGATTCTAATGGTAAGCATGGTAAGTCCTTTATTGTTGCTTGATACAGTTGTAAGCTCATATACAATATCCGAACTATGCTATACATATGGATTTTGTCACGAATATGCCATGTTATGAGATGTGGAGCCAAGGCTCAAGTTTGTAATCCGACATGTTATGGCCTATGGACATAAGGTAAGTTTTGTGATAAATTATGTAACCTTAGACACTTGTGGACTTTGGATACAATTGGCATGCCATAGGATTATTCGAGCTCATTAAGTAAGGGATTGGACTATGGTCCGGGGCTACGGCCTATATGTGGGGAGAAAAGGTTGGATTGTGTAAGGGACTCCGAAGTTACTGCTCAAGGCTATGACCTATCTTTGTTATATGAGGTGTATGGGGAATCCATGTATCTATTGGTTTCTATGTCCAAGGAAATGATATGAATTTATGTTTTGCATTTGGTATATGAAATATGATAATTGACTTAAGCATGATCTATATATGGCTAATGATGCACTTACGTCATTCAAGCATGATTATGTGTCATATATGCCATTAAGAACTTATTTGATTTTGTTATAGCTACCTCACTAGGCTATGTAAGCCTAACATCCGTGTGTCTCATGCATTCTAGGGCTTTGAAGAATTTCGAGCTCTGATCGTGTAGTTGCGGTTGCAAGTCAATCTCTTCAACCATATGTATGTTACGTTTTGTTCTAAACTCCTATTAGGGTGGCATAGGGGTTAGACATGTTACAATGGTCTATTTTGACATGTATGTAATGGTCCTAAGTACCTAGGTGCAAAATGGGAAACATGATATGTTTGCAAATTGATAAACTAGCTAATTTTGGCCTAAAGGGACTCAAAGGTAAAAACTTAGTAAACGGATTTGAAATGTCCTAAATTTTGGTATGCTATTAGAATTACGAATTAATAACTTGCTGGTAAAATTTCTTGGCATTTGGACATCATTCAACAGGTTAATTTGAATAAAAACCAGATAAAATCTGTCATTACAAGACAAGCGTATCAATACGGGTCAAGCTGTATCGATACAAACTTGCATATTTGGACCTAGGAAAATAGAGCATACTGATACAGGTCAAGCTGTATCAATATAGACCTCTACAGAAAGGTTTGAGAAGTAAATTGCATCGGTACGACCTTGGGGTGTACCGAAACGAGTCAACCTTGGGCAACGCTTATCGATACAGGTTTAGATGTATCGATTCGGGCTTATCACCCCTAGTTCTGGAATTAATAAAATTGGCTTGAGTACCGATACAGTCCTATGTGTATTGGTACGGTGTCAGTTAATTTTGTTAAAAGACTTATACTATAGATTTAAACAATTTACAGAATAGTCACTAAATCTTAAGAAGGTTAATCCGATAGGTAAATGGCCTCCGTTATTACAAAATTTTATAGGCTAATGGCCTCCGTTATTACAAAATTTTATAGGCTAATAATTTATAAGTTTAATTAAAGGTTAGGAAAAGAAAGTTCTGATAAAGATCCTTAATTTGTAAAATTTACAATTTAGTCCCTAAATTCGAAAAATTTAAAAATTGACCCCAAATTGGATAAACTATTAATAAGTTAATCCTTTAGGTCTTAAAAGAAACTACTAAGACATTTCGAATAAGGTTCCGAACTCTGAATAAGCTTCTGATCTCTGAATTTGTTTTTGGTAACACTTTCTGTCCCGATTCCCTATCGGGCCGGGAAGGGGGTGTTACACCGCTGTTGAACCCTGCCGCCTTTCCTAACATTTCTTGAAAGAAGGTAATTTATCCCCAATTCCCTCATTTTTACCCTAAATAAATTTAATTTGATTTAGGGTTTTGGCAGCCAATCACCCCCGTCACCGGCCACTCGTGCGGTATCCCCGTACAGTCGGCCACCCAATTTCGGCATCCCCCTTAACCCATATACCTAATTCTTGCATCCCCTAATCCCCTAATTCCCAAACCCTAACCACCACTCTAACCCTAATTTTTGAAATTAAGCCAATATAGAACCCTAGTTCCCAAATTGAGTACCCTAATTCCCATGTTAGAACCCCAATTACCGGAATAGAACCCTAATTTGTATGTTATAAACCAAAATCCCTTGTTCGATTATGAATTCCCAAATCTCAATCCGGTTTCTATACCAATATGATGTTTCTTGCGTACCAATACGCGGGTCTAAGCGTACTGGTACTGAATGCGTACTGATACAAAAAATTGCTACTAGAATTTAATTCCAAATAGAGTGTATCAGTACGCTAGGACACCCGTACCAGTACGCTATGACACTCTGCGAGTCGGTCTTGGTTCACGTTTTCTATTTTGAAATTTAATCCACCTTTCCTCTCTATATCCCTCTTTAGGGCACACCATTTTCTTTGCAACTATGTGATCACCATTTCGACTTTTCACTATCTGGTCGACTCGAACTCCAAAATCTTTCACTTTTGCATACGTATAATAAAATTCAATGCAATCATCTAAAGTCTTCCACTTCAGCATACTCATATCATTCTCATCGCAATCTTTTAATTGTTTCTCTATCTTGTCATATATGCTTTTGTCAATGAAGTAGTCAAGGGTATTTTCATCATCTATATGTTTGTCATCGTCAACAAGATATTCAGTTTGTTCTTCTGCAGCATAGATTTCACAATCTGGATCACTATTGTAATCTTTATCCTGATTATGGTCATCTTCATCCTGATTATAACATGCCAACTCTGTAGTTTGAATTTTAGTATCTTCGTTATCAACCATCTCAAAAAAATCTATAATTTAACAAAATTAAAGAATAGCAACATTATTATAATGCTAAATGGCAAGAGAATTGAATATAACAAAAAATTTTAAAATTACAACTTCGGAAAGTAAATCGAACTTAAACCCAAAAAATTAAAGAATCAAACAATGCTTACAAGTACGGGTGTCCTACCGTACCGGTACACTCTATTTGGAATTAAATTATAGTAGCCATTTTTCGTACTGGTACACATTCAATACTGGTACGCTTAGACCCGTGTATCGGTACATATGAAACATCGAACTGGTACGGAAGCCAGATTGAGATTTAGGAATTTGGAATCGGATATGAGATTTAGGGTTCTAACATAAAAATTAGGGTTTTATTCCGGTAATTGAGGTTCTAACTTGGGAATTAGGGTACTCAATTTGGAAATTAGGGTTCTATATTGGCCTAATTTCAAAAATTAAGGTTAAGGTGGTGGTTAGGGTTTGGGAATTAGGGGATGCATGAACTGGGGATATCGGTTAAGGGGATGCTAAAATGGGTGGCCGACTGGACGGGGATACCGACGAGTGGCCGGTGATTGGCGACCAGAATCCTAAATCAAATTAAATTTATTTAGGTTTTGAATGGGGAATTGGGGATAAATTACCTTATTGCAAGAAAGGTTGAGAATGACGGTAGGGCTCAACGACGGCCACGGATGTGCGGCAACGGGGCGGTACAAATGTGGCCGGCGGCGGCAGCGGAGAATTTCAAAGAAAAAAAATTAGGGTTTTTTATTTATGGGTAGATATTTTGATCTAATTATATTTAAAAGAAAAATAAAAAAATAAAAAATGTATTTTAATCAATTTACCTTTTGATTTTCAAATGATTTATAATTATACAGTGAGTCTTTTAGATTTTAAATATTTATATATTAAATTAATAGTGTTCATCGGTGCTTTTCGTTAGTGGTGCTCATCGGTATTCGTCGAGCGTTGTAGAATTTTCCAAATATAAGCATCTTTATCCACTAGGCCAATTAGTGGATATATATAACTTAAGTTAGGATAAGTCTACCACGCTCGACAGGCACCGCTAAGCACCACTAACGATAAGTACTACTGAGCACCATTAAATTAATTTATAAAGATTAAAAATATAAAGGACTCAACGTATAATTATAACTTATTTGAACATATAATTATAAATTATTTAAAATAAAATAATACTTAAATTATTTTCTATATATAACATTTTAAATATTTTTAAAAATAATTGGATCAAATACCAACCTTAGATATATTGCCAGTGCCCTTGGCAAGCCTTTGTACACTGACAGAGCCACTGCTTTGAGGAAACAGTTAGAGTTTGCTAAGGTCTGTGTTGAGGTTGCTGCCACAGATACCATTCATGGTTCAATTTTGGTTGACTTAGGGGAGGGAGAGACGGTTGATATTGTTGTTGAGTTGGCATGGTCTCCCCCTTGTTGTGGGCACCGCTCTATCTTTGGGCATTTAGAGGAAAAATGTTCTAAGAAAGTTGTAGATGGCTCAATAATTGCAGCGTGTGGTGTTACGAAGAAGGTTCGAGTTTTTGGGGATGATGTTGGTAATATTGTTCTTGAACCTGTGATAGATGTTGAAGGTGATGTTGGGTCTGTTGATTCTGGTAATCTCGTGGTTTAGGGGTTGGACAAGAAAGCTGGTGATGGAGTTTATCCTTTGCCATTAAAGGAATATGCCCTCTCCTCTAGTGGTGGTGCCTTAGGCCTTACTGCTGGCCGTGTACAGTCTAAGGGCATATTAGAAAGTCCTAATAAATTTTCTATATTGTGTTCAGTGGCTGAGGATTAAAAGGGTAAAGGTTCTCCAAGAAAACCAAAGCTGCTGCTGGGGGAGTGGCTTAGTTGATGAACCAATTAAAGGGGAAATCAAAGAAGGTTAAAGAGGTAAAGGAAGCTAAGGGTAATAACAAGGGCAACAAGAAAGGGAACAAAATGAGTGGCGAAAGGGGGAGATTCTCCTTATTTTCAATGACTTTTCTTACTTGGAATGTTCAGGTGTTCAATGATCCCTTGATGAGTGTGCACTATTTTTCTTGCCCTTTTTTCTCATATTATTGTTAGACTTAGGCACATTTTAGTTGCATTATTAGGCATTCATGCATAATTTCCTAGTTCCCTTCATTATTGATCTTGGTATTGCATTTTAGTTGTTTTTGGTTGTTTTTCGTGGAAAGTCGCTGTTGGTGTGCTTATTTTGTGCATGTTAAGATTGTCGTGGCAAGTGCTACTTGCTGTGGCAATTAAAGAGAATAACTGAAGGGCTTGCCATGGCAAGTGAAGCTGATTTCTGAAGGACTTGCCGACCTGCTTGCCGACGATTCTGGATAAATCTGCCTAGTTTTGGATAAACTCAAAAAGTCAAGGATAACTCCCCAAAATCCGGATTTACAATCAGAATTTGATGGAGATAAAGACTCAGATTTGTGAGGAGTTCTTGGAGATAAAGATGGAAAAAAATTAATTATCTTTTATCCAAATTAAATCAAGTTTAATCATATCCTCATCAACAAGCATTATATGTAGAATTGAAGAGTTTAAAATCAGATGAGGATCCTATCTCCATGAAACACGAATACAATCCAATTTAAACTCATCCTCATCAACAATAAATCTAATCGCAACTTCTCCTACAAATAGAAGATCAAATCGCAGCTTTGGAGGAGAGAGTCGATTGGGATAGAGAGAGCAGATCACACGCACTTTCTTCATCTTCTTCATGCGATCCATGGCTGGAAACTCTTCCTTTGTATTTCTTTCAAACCCAACCATGAATTGATGTAAATTGGTCGAGGTTATTTGGGTTTTGTGGGTAATAAACGATTGGATGTTTTAGGTTTTTTGATTTCAATAAATTCAAAGTTTGTTCATTCTTGGTTTTTACTTTTGATTTCGAGTGAATTGAGAGATGATCTCGAGAATTATCCATTTATTTAGACTCAGGAGAGTTAGATTCAAGAAACGAATGAGCATGATCTTCATGCAACAAATCATTAATGGAGGTTAATCCACCTTAGGAATAAGAGTTGGATTTCAACGGCTAATAGGAGCGTAAGATCGGTTATTGCTCACCTAAGGTTAACGAAGGGATGTATCACCAAGGCATGCACAATTAACTAGTTCTTCGATTAGGGATAACTAGAAGACATTGAACAACGCTTCGTCGAGCTTTGAAGGAAGGAACCCAGTTGCCACGGCTATCGAACCAGTCCCAGTTGTCGCGACATAATTGAGTTGCCGCAGAATTCAATTGCCATGAAAATCCATTATGTAATTGCACCACTACTCACGATAACCTGACCTACTCTCTTAAATCGATTACTCCTTTCTATTTACTTTATTCTGTTTAGTTTATTTTACTTAATATTTATCACCTTCAATATTATTTCTTTTACAGTGTAATAACTTAAGCAAAGTGACCCAAGCCAATCCCTGCAAAGACAATACTCGATCCAAACAGAAACGAGTTGTTAAGTTGGTCAACAGATTGAAGATTGAGGTTCTTTGTTTATTAGAAACAAGGGTAAGGGAACATAATGCTAATGCTATTGTTCAGAGGTGGTTTGGTGATTGGAAGTTCTTTCACAACTATGAGTATCGTTCTAATGGTAGGATCTGGATTCTCTGTAAAAAAGGGTGGGATTTAGTGGTGGTTCAAAAGTCAGATCAAGTTGTTACGTGCTCTTTAGCTTGTAGGGATGATCATTTATTTTTCTCTGTTGTGTATGGCAGTAACAACAGGGATGGGAGAAGGCGTCTATGGCGTGATTTGGGTGGGGTTCAGGCTATTGTTGGAAATTCTCCTTGGGTGGTTGCAGGTGACTTCAATATCACCCAAAGTCCACAAGAGAGCTCTAATTATGATGAGAGTCAGAGTGTATCTGGTGCAATGTTGGATTTCCACAACTGTCAGGAAAGTATTCATGTGTTAGATCATTCTTTTATTGGGGGCCCTTATTCACTTGGTGTAATCTGCGTGAGAAGGCTCTTTTATCTCGAAAGTTAGACAGAGTGCTTGTGAATCAAGCTTGGCTCACTGTCTTTCCTTGATCTACTGTTGAGTTTTTGCCCCCTGGTTACTCAGACCATAGTCCTAGCTTTATGGTTTTACGTGCCCCTTTGCTTAGTCCTCCTAAGCCTTTCAAATTTTTCAATTTTTAGGCAAACCATGCTGGCTTCTTATCCATTGTTGAAGAATCCTGGAAGCTCCTTGTTGTTGGGGATCCTATGAAAGTCTTATTTACCAAGTTAAAAAGATTGAAGGAGCTATTGGGGAAGTTGAATAAGGAGGGATTTGGTGATTTACAAAACAAGGTGTTTACTAAGCAGCTTGAACTTGACAATATTCAGAAATTGATGTTGGTTAATTCCTCTGCGGAGAATGTTGCAAGGGAAAGGGCCACAACTAGGGAGCTAAGTGTTTTATTGAAGACATAAGAGCAATTTTTGCAACAAAAGTCAAGAGTTTAGTTTGTTAACAATGGGATCAGAATTCAGCTTTTTTCTTTAGACACGTTGCGGTTAGAAGAAAGGAAAATACTGTTCAGTGTTTCTAAATAGTCATGGGGAGAAACTGGAGACTTTTGAGGGCATCTCAAAGGAGTTGGTGGATTTATTTTCCAACTCTTTAAGAGCTGGTGACTCTATTGTGGTGGATGTGTCTGATGACCTGTTAAGGGACATTTTAGGGGTTGAGCTGTCTGGTGAAATAAAGGACAGTTTGGTAGCCCCCATCTCTTGAAAGGAGATCAAGGATGTTGTTTTTGCAATGAATGGAAATAAGGCACCCGAGCCCGACGGCTATTCGGCTCGGTTCTTCCAAGTAGCATAAAGAATTATTGGTGATAATTTCCTGCAGGCTTTGCAATTCTTTTTTCTGAGCAGTCGCTTACTGGATGCTTTTAATTCCACTATAATCACATTAGTGCCCAAGGTTGTAGCCCCTGTTCAAGCCACTGACTTCAAGCCCATCTCTTGCTACAACGCTTTCTATAAGTGTATTACAAAAATTCTTACTAATAGACTAAAGCTATGGTTGCCTTCCATTATTGTTCAAAATCAAAGTGCTTTCTTGACTAGTAGGGACTTGGTGGGACAAGGTCTTGTTAGAACAAGAGATTGTTAATGGATATGGTAGGAAGCATTTGTCTTCTCGTTTGGCTGTAAAGATTGATTTAAGGAAAGCATTTGATTCTGTTAGTTGGAGGTTTATTTTGCAGGTTCTGAGGGTCATGGGTGTCCCAGAGTTGTTAAGGGGATGGATTGCAGCATGTATTACCCATGCGAAGTTCTCAGTTAACTTGAATGGTGGGTTGGTTGGATATTTTTCAAGGGCAAAAGGGATCTGATAGGGAGATCCCCTTTCTCCTTACTTGTTTATTCTGGTGATGAATGTCCTCTCCTGTCTTTTGAATTGAGCTGCAAAGTTCAGGGTTCTTGATTTTCACCCTAAGTGTAAGAGGGTCCAGGTGACTCACTTATCGTTTGCTGATGATTTGCTGGTTTTTGCGAAAGGGAATGTGACTTATGTTATGGCAATTAAAGCTATTTTGGAAGATTTTTATATTGTGTCTGGCTTGCAAATCAATGCATCAAAGAGTGAGCTTTTTTGTGCTGGTATGGGTGAAGCAGAAGTGCAATTGATGTCTGCTCAATCTGGGTTTCGTCTTGGTACTTTACTTGTTAGATGTTTGGGGGTTCTCCTGGACACTAGGAATCTCTTATCTACTGACTGTGAGAGTTTGGTGGGAAAAATAGTGGGAAAAATAAGGAGCTGGGGTTCGAAATGCTTATCATTTGTAGGTAGGCTCCAACTCATTCAGGCTGTGTTCTTTAGTATTCAGAATTTTTAGTGTCGTATATTTCTTTTTCCTTTGAAAGTGTTAAAGAGGCTGAATCAGTTGTGCAATACTTTTCTGTGGAAAGGGGTGGAGGGTCATGCCCAAGGTGTTCGAGTTAGTTGAGACTCGGTTTGCCACCCAAAAGGTGAGGGAGGGCTTGGGATTAAGGACATCTCAATATAGAACAAAGTATGCATGATGAAGCGTTTATGGCTTCTTTTAGTCCAAGCTGGATCTTTGTGGGTAGCTTGGGCTAATGCATATATACTTAAGGGCTGCTCTGTATGGAATTTTCAAAAAGTTAGCCACAGTTGGGCATGGAAGAAGCTTTTCAAGCTTCGAGATGATATGACACTTGTGGAAGGGGTGTAGGGTGAATGCAAGGCTTGCACGGTTTGGGAGGTTTTGAGGCATAAACAACCTAGGGTCTCTTGGTCTAAAATTGTGTGGGGAGGGCTTTCTATCCCTCGACACTCGTTTATCTCCTGGCTTGTGGTGTTGGAAAGGCTGCCAACTAAGGAAAGAATGGTGAGATGAGGTGTGTGTTCTTTGTGAGGATGGTGTTGAGACTCGGGACTACTTGTTTATGGATTGTGAGGTTTCGAAACAGATTTGACAGCTCATTTTGCAGGCTTGTGGTTTGTTTGGGACTTATGATTGCTGGTTAGAGTTTATTTCCTGGATACAGACTCATGGTAAAGGGAGGTCAATGCAGTCCATTATTGTTCGACTTGCTTGGGGAGCTTTCAACTACTTCATTTGGCAAGAGAGAAATGGGAGGCAGCATGGGGCTCGGGCGAGATCAGTTCATGATATTTTTGCTCAGATTAAGTATATTACTAGACTAAAATTGCTGCATTGTGATAGGTTTGTTATCCCAAATTCTAGTTTAGCTACTACATAAGGATTAGTTGATTAGTTATTTCTTTGGATTATGGGCTGGTGTTTTTACAGGGGTTTCCTATGGTTACTGTATAGTTTCTTTGTACAAGTTGAGGTTCTTTTGGATGAATAAAAAGCTATTTATCCAAAAAAAATACCAACCTTGTCAATTTAAAAAATTCGAAACCCGAAATTCGAAACCCAAAACCATAAACCCAAAACTTAAAAATGTAAACCCTAATTTTTAAATTCAAATATTAAGTTTAGGCTTTAGGGTTTAATATGTAAGGTTTTGAATTTATGGTTTCTAATTTTGAGTTTAGTGTTTTGGGTTTCTGCTTTAGGGTCTTAGGTTTTGGGTTTAGGGTTCTGTGTTTCAGGTTTAGTGGTTTGTATTTGATCTAATTATTTTAAAAAATTAAAAAATTAAATATATGAAAAATAATTTAATTAATATTTTATTTTAAATAATTTATAATTATATATTTAGTCCTTGAAATTTTTAATCTTTACTAATAATTTAATGATGCTCAGTGGTACTCATCGTTAGTGGTATTTAACGGTGCTTGTCGAATGCTATAGAATTTTCCTTTAAGTTAGATGTATTTTGATTTTTTGCCACTATAAAGGAATAAATTTCTTATTAAAATGAGTAAATTTCAAACAAGGTGGCACTAAATAAGCAATAATTAGGTATTGCAATTTTGTCAAGACTCAAGTGAGCAAATTAACTTGATTTTGAGATAATCGAAATTTCCAAGAAACTATTATCAACCAATGGCAATAAACGACCTTTGGGCGTTCCAAAGTCGTATTTATCTACAACACACTCTTGTAAACAATCAATTTCTTCCCCGTCAGCCACGCTGCTTGTTCCATATATAAATACAGACGCAAAAAAGTAGAATTTAACACAAAAAATAATAGAAATAAATTAAAAGAAGAGCTTTACAACCATGCCGATGCAGAGATTGGAGATATGCGTGGGGATGCTGAAATTAGTGGTGGAGTTCGTGGTGGTCGTCGCCGAATCTGTCGGGATTGTCATTCACCAAAACGACAGTAACCGCCCCGTCGTAACGATGATGTCTCGCCGCTCTAATTCCGCCGTTCCTTCGGTTCCCGTTGTTGGGTTTTTCCCTTAATTTGAGCTCTCTGTTTATTTTCTTTTCCAAAGATACAGTTAATCCGTGTCTTTTGATTGTTTAGTTTTGTTTTTCTTTGCTTTCTAGGTTTTAGAATATGATGTCTTGTAAGAAGGATTTTGGTTGAGTCTTGAGATTAGTTTTTGTTGTTGTTGTGAATTTAATTATAAGTGCAGCATTGTTTGCATATCTGGTTTTGGCTGTGATTTAATTTGAGAGGCCATGGAAATAAAGGACTTTAAACTCTTGTGTTTTATTAAATTGTGTTACAATAATAATTTTAAGATATATACCAGTATTCGAATTCACACATAAAATGATGCGGATGAACATACCACTAGTTCAAATAAGGAATCTCACTTTAAACTCTGATTTTGATTTAAGGTTTTTTAAAAGGTTTTAAATACAATGGGAAAATTCTGCTTCTTCATGTATGTATAACATGATTATATTTTTGATACATAATGGGCGTAATTTTTTTCTACACAATTATTCTTTACAATCTAAAATTTAAAGTTCTAACCCTACCCTTAATCTTATGCACTACGGTCTATATACTTAAACTCTAAATCTTGTGTATAAAGTTTTTTCTTATATATGATAAAGATTATTTATGGGTAAAGAGGATACCGACCATGTTTTAATTTCACGTGCTCCATGTCTTCAATTGAACATTATCGTAGGGCTTGGGACATGATTTTTTCTGCCATAGAAGTAGTGGTATTAGAACTAGACCAGTTGATTGAATTGAAATTTAGTGATTTATTTGAAAGTGCAAAACTTTATATAGAATGAATTATTGAGAAAAAAAACTAAAAATTAAGATGATAACCGATTTAACAATTAATTGAATAAAAATCGATGATCTAATTGGCTAGATCAAATATCCAATTATTTCAATACCATATAAAAACCTTTTGGTTTACTATTTGATAACGTGAAAAAAACTATATTAATATAAAATGATATAAGCACACATCGATGATTTCTCCAAAGAGATATAAGCAATTTCCAATTCTTCTAAACATGTGTTCTTGCTCATGGGAGCTGGCATCGATTTAAGATCTTCGCATCATCTAGTTTCTTCGACCCAAATTTTTTATTCACAATGACAAGATTCGATTTTTAGACATTACTTAAATAACTTAGGTTAAAAGACTTTGAATTAATTCTTAATGAGTAATAAAACCACAATCTAAGGAAAAGGGAAAAATCTCAACTCAGAGTTTTTAACCATTTGTTCTCGTGATTGTTTACTACTAACCCATGTTAATAAAACCATATGTTTTCAAAGTCTTGTACTCAGCATTAGCAATATAAGATACAATTATTCAAGGGTAAACTACCTTAGAGATCATTAAATTATTGAGTTGATTCTATTTTGATCACCATAGAACATAAAATTGTCAATTAGATTGCTAAACTTTGAATTTGATTTCAATCAAGTCATTGACCATTAACTATTAATGGAACTGCTGACGTGGTTGTTAAGCAAATTTGTATAAAAACACATATGGTCTCATTACTTACACATTATATCAATTTGTCCTTATTGGAGGATTATTAAATTATTTCTAATTAAAATTAAGACCAAATCGATAGAATGTATAAGTAATGAGGATCAAATGTGTTTCTATACAAATTTGATTAACTGTCACCCCAACAATTTCGATAACAGTTGACAGTTAGTGACTTAATTGAAACCAAATTGAAAGTTTAGTGATTTAATTGAAAAAAATGTTGTTCAGTAATCAAAATAATACCAACCCAATAATTTATGATCTTCCTATTACTTTACCCATTACTAAATTACATGCAATCAAATAACTAATACACTTCATATTCTCTATGCCACAAATTACTGCCCTTTCCCTTGTTATATAATAAGCTTTCCCCCCAATTGTACGACATGTATCTATAGTATTAAATTTCGACTTCATGATTTTGAAGATCGTTGTAACTTTTTTTCAATGTTACCAATTTGCACAAATGTTGGCTCTAGGGATGTCAATTGGGCGGGAGGGTGCGAAGGGTATTCTTCTCACATCTATTCCCGTCAAGAATTTTCATCTCTATTCTCGCCCCACAACTCGTTGCAAATATAAAATCTATATCTTTGCCCCACAACCCGCAAGACTAAAACCATCATTGTCCCATTACCAGATGAGTCTTGAGACCCACCTAATTACCTCTTTACCCGCCTCGTAACCCTTTTATATAATATTTTTATAACTATCAGTTAAAAATATAAATCAAATTTATTATGAAAAAAGTATAAAATACCCGTCATTCGGACTTCCACTACGTAGTGAAATTATTCTAATTGTCACGATTTTTAAAAACAATAATATACGAAATTAAAATTGTACAATAAAAAAGTTTAGACTAAAAAGATACTAAAGTCTATTATAAAGGAGGGAAAATAGCATAAATAACATATAAAATAATATTTCAATGAGTTACAATGGAGTCCGGAGAGGGGAGAGCGGCAAACCATGGAGAAAGTCAGAAGAATCAGGAAACTCAGGAGGTGTCATTGTTTGTGAAAAATATACCTAAAAGGATGCACTGGAAAGGTCTGTGGCATATGTTTGCGAGGCATAGAGAGGTGACTGAGGCCTTCATTGCAAGAAAACTAAGTAGAGGAGGGAAACGCTTTGGATTCGTCAGATTCGAAAGCAGAATGGATGCGATGAGGACCATTAAGAGGCTGAATGGATTCTTATTGTTTGGATACAGATTAACGGTTAAGCTGGCTATACCAAAGAGGGACAAGTCAAATACGAAAAAAGAAGAGACCATGAGGAGAAAACAATTGGAGGTTACAAGTCGACAACCAAAACGAGTTCATAGTCTTGCAAAAGAGCCTGGAGAATCAAGCTCCCTAGAGAGTTTGGAGAAGAAGAAAATCATAAGTCATGTGGAGGATGTAGATTTATGGAAGATGAAGAGATGCCTAGTTGGTGAAATGGCGTCGGTTTGCAGCGTAAGAAGTATTACAACAAGACTGGAGGAGTGGGGTTTAGGTAACATTAAAGTGCAAAGAATGGGAGGGAAATCTTTCTTACTAGTTTTTGAAGATGATGAGTTGTTTATTATGCTAGAGGACCTAGATTGGTCCTACTTAAAAGAGATTTTCTGCAAGGTAAGTCCTTGGTCGGAGTCAAATAGAAGACCGGAGCGTGCGACTTGGCTGGAGGTGGTGGCTGTTCCTCTTCATTGCTGGAATGGCACCACGTTGAAGAGAGTGGCAGAGTTGTGGGGATCCTTCGAAGCACTAGGGGAGAACGCAAGGCATATACTGGATTTCGAAAAAGTCACTATATTGATAACCACGAATTATGCTAAACGGATTGAGGAGGTGGTGGAAACTGAGGTTGGTAATATGAAGTATGAGATTAACGTGGTTGAATTAGGTTTTAAGGATGAAACTTCTGACCCTTTGATTTCGAATGAAAAATGGAAGAAGCAGCAGTGCAATGGGAAAACATATTCTGGGAGCCAATCGAAATCTTCGTCGGAATCTGAAAGAAATCTCAGTCGGCGGTCGATCTGCACAACTGGAAAACTGAAGAAGAGGCATTGAATGCAATGTATGTTGGGAATGACTTCAATAACAGTTGTGACCAGAATGGGAGGGAAGCGAATAGACAAATTGGAGAAAAGGAAATATTGGGCAGTGTTTCAATGGAATTACCTTTAAAGAAAGCAGTATTTCAAGAGTCCTTACATGGGGATGAGAAGAATGAGCAACTTGCAGATGTAGGTGGTGGGTCCACAGATGATTTAAATAAGTCAAGTTGGGCTGATGTGGTAAATTCAGGTTCCAAGGAGGTTACAGACATGTCGGATGGAAATAAGAATACTGAAAATGCATGCTTGGATCTTGGTTTGTCTAGGGCCCATGAGGAAGTTAGAAATATGGGACTTACACCGTTCATGGGACAGGAATTGATTAAACCTCGCGCCCAAAAAGATGTTTAGGCTAGGATAGTTAATAATCAAGTCAACAAAGAGTTGGGTGACCAGATGACTACACAAATGAGAAAGTCCACAGTGATGAAGTTGATAGGGCTTTTTTCCCGAAATGGAAGATACAGAGCGTAGTACAAAGACCAAGGCTGATAAAAGGTATGGCTCCCTTCTGAATTTCCAGGATAAGGCATTAACGGAGCTTGAAGGAAAAAAGAGGGATAGGAGTTTTTGCAGGAATAAAATCAATAAGAAGACGTTGGAACACTATGATTTATTCGGACGCTCATTGTCAGATTCCGATCTTACGGAAAGATGAGAGATTATGACAAAGGAAGCTAGAAAAATGCTAAAACTGGGCAAGATACTTGGGATGCAGATTAAGGACATCGAACATGAGGTAGTGAGAGAATTGACTCTTCTGGAAGCCAACTAGAAGGGTGATTGTATTGGGTGAGTAAGGGCTGGGATAAAGAAGGCGAGATGAAAATTGCAACCTGGAATATACGTGGGTTGGGAGCGGACTTTAAGATTTCAGCAGTTAGAAAATTGGTTCGGGAATAAAAGATCGAGGTGCTACTTTTGCAGGAAACGAAGAAATTAACTTTGTCTAAAACTGAGATTAGTAAATTGTGGGTCCATGATGAGTTCGAGTTCAGAATAGCTACATCCGTTGGCCGATCAGGAGGCTTAGCTACAATTTGGGATAAAACTGTTTTCGTTTAGAGGGTGAAATTATAATTTCACGTTTCATCTTTGTAAGTGGTTGTTGGGTAAAAAAAGGTGCCAAGATTAATGTAGTGAATGTGTATGCTCCTTGCACTACAGCTGAACAATCGCAGCTTTGGGATGAGCTGATAAATTTAAAAGAATCATACTCCTCCTTCTGGCTAATAGGGGAGATTTTAATGCAACTAGAAACAGAAGTGAGCGTAGTGGATGCAGTGGATCTTCTTCAGGGAGTGCGGATTTTAATCGATTCATCACTAGTTGTAATTTTGTAGACTTGCCTATGTCAGGTATGAAGTTTACTTGGTTCGGGTCTCCAAACAAAAGTAGCAGATTAGACAGATTCCTCTTAGATGATTTTTGGCTATTGAACTATAATGACCTTGTTCAATCGGGATTAAAGAGAAGTGTATCTGACCATGCGTCAGTTCTGATCACGTTAGAGAATTTGGACTGAGGACCGAGGCCGTTTAAGTTCATCAATGGGTGGTTTCATTTACTAGAACCTTGCTGGATAAAGAATTGGATATGGTGGAAGTTTTGAATAAATTAGTTAGAGATTTTAAGTTGGTAAAGGGAGTGGATGATAAGATTAATTGGGTGAACGACAAGGCAGGGCTATTCTCGGTTAAAAAATTGTCACAATTGATGGTTAATACGGAGATAAAAGAGCCGAAGTTTAACTTTGGTAGGTTTTGAAAAATAAAAGTTCCTCCAAAAGTTAAAAATTTCTTATGGATGTTGAAATTGGATCGCATTCCTACTAAGGAATTCTTGAGAAAAAGAGGAATAGATTGCAAAGCAGAACATTGTAAGTGTTGCTGGTATGGTTCGGATACGGAGGATTCAAATCACTTGTTTTTGAATTGCGGATTTGTTTTTGGGTTTTGGAAACTTTCTGCCAGTGGTGGAAGATTCAATGGACTGATCCAAGTAATATTGGCGAGCTGTTCGAATTTTATTTTTCTTAAACTTACACAGGGTTGAGCAAGTGTATTTGGCTTGTAACAGTTGCTGCAGCTTTATGGAGTATTTGGCTAGCTAAAAATGATATGATCTTTAATGAAAAACGCTCAAATCTGAAAGATCTTTTGTTCTCTACAAAATTGAGGGCTCTTATTTGGTGGAAAGCGTCCAAAGATGGCTCGATTGGGGACTTTGAAGGATGGTGGGACAATCCCCTGGATTGTCTTCTATCTTCTAAGATAATTACAGCAGGTTATGGTTGTTCTCCTTTAGGATCAGTAAAGTTTAGTGTTGAAGGAGTAGTCCACTGTGGAAGAGTTGGTTGTGGGGGCGTGTTAATATCGAGGAAGGGGGAAATCAGAGCCTTGTTTTCAGGCCTTTTGTCAAATTTTGGTGTGGTCTTTGTAGAATTAACTGCTATAAAAGTGGCTTTAATCACCTTCATTGAAGCAAAGTATACTAATAAGTTCGAGCTAGTGGTTGAATCGAGATCTAACTTAGTGCTAGGTTTCGAAATCCTTTGCAACGACCTTGGCATTGGTGGGCGATTCTTACTGAGATCGATCAAGCTGCACATAGAATTGGGCAGGTATGTTTTATTCCCACTGCAGGTCTAGGAAATTTGACAGCAAAGTGATTGGCAAAGGATGAAATTATTAGACTGGAAATATTTAAAGCTTGGTGGTGATGTCCAATCTAGTTATGCTAGTAGTGAAATCATGATTGTTAATTGTTGGTTTATTTGTTAGCCTGCTTGTATGTTGCTGGGGTTTGTGAAAGTAGTGTGGCTGCAGCATGGTGTTTTGCTAGTTTTATATGTACTCTTTTCCTCCAACTAGGCTGAAGGAGGTTTTTAATGAGGCATACAATTGTAAGTTAAATAAACTATAATTAATCAATAAAATCATGCTTTATCGAATAAAAAAATAATATTTCAATTGCTTAACAAATAAACATTACAGAAAGAACTAAAAAACATAACAATTAAAAAACAACCTTAAAAAATAAGAACAAATACCAATAGAATCTAAATAACATACAATATTAAAAAAATAAAATTAAAAAGGAAGAATAACATATATATGGTGAAGACTGAAAAGAAGAAAAAAAATCTTAAAAAGAAGGCATAACGACAAACAACAATAAAGAATAAACCAATAAACATAATAAATATTATATATATATATATAAATTTTCATAAATATTTTAAGATAAGACAATGTAAATTATTTTAAATTGATGTATTAAAAAATATTTATAAATTTGATACGAGCAATTTCAAACTCAATTATTCATTGATATCCCAAGAAAAAGTCAATATAAATTATCTTAAATTTGACTATAATCAAACCGGTATTGTATTTTTAATAACATCTATAATAACATTTTATAAGATCTGTTGGGGCAGGTGGAGATGATGTGAGGCGGGTGGAGATGATGCGAGGCGGGTGAGGATGAGGCGGGTACAAAGACATATACACGCCTTCCCCACCACTCAAGACGAATCTAATTTTTATCTTCATCCCCACCCCACAACCCGCGAAATTTGTAATCATTCATGTTCAATGGAATGTGAAGTGGGACGAATCCCTGCGAAACCCGCTCTATTGACAACCCTAGCTGCCTGTGGTCGTACAGAGCAGAACCAGCAAATATCAACTTTAAACAAGCAGACAGCATCTAAAATTCACCAAAACAGTTTCTTCTAATATGGTCTCACATTTACGTAATTGAATTTAGCCTAGCAATTACCATTATAAAAGCAAAAATGCATGTAATTCATGTTGCTAACCATAAATGCATGTAATTAATCTAAGATCTGGACAAAAATCCTCCGCCCTTTTTCGGTATCTCTTTCTATGTCCCAACATTAAAAAATTAAATTTTAAGTTCTAACCTTAAATTCTAAATCCAAATCATAAACCCTAAACTCTAAAAATACACTATACCCATAATTCTTTAAATAATAAATCATAACCCTAAATCATAAACCTAATTTTTTAATGCGGGCATAGAAAGGTACACAAAAAAGAGTAAATTTCTATTCCTAAGATCTATAGCCAAATTGGTATATAAAAAAGTTGGACCGGTATTTTTCAATACATTAAAGAGATAAACATCGGTTGCAGGTTTGCCATTTTGCCTATCAGTAGATATACTGCTGTTAATAGCTTTCTTTGTATAGACTGAAATCTTGGATAAGGATTTAAATTGCTTTTGCTATCCAGGGTATATTCTTTGTTGTACAGATAGGAGAATTGTAGTACTCTATTCGTTTTGCTGTATAAATAAAACACACATTTATCTAAAAAAAACCAACAAAGTAATATGATGTTCGATCAACTTAAAATATTAAAGACGTAATTTTTTTTGATAAACTTTATCTAATCTAAATCCTACTTAGAGAAGAACGGGGATGTTCCTAGTAGGTGTAGAACCCACAACCTAAGGAAAATGAGGGAATAAAGATGAACAACTTGGCCAACCGGCTAAATGTGCTCGTTCCCTAAAGACATAATTAATTAAGATAAATTAGGTAAATTAGGAATTGGCAAACTGTGTTTTTATTAAGAGGAATTGTTGTGTTGCAAAAAAAATTTATTACCTGAAGAAAAATATAGTCATCGTTACAATCTTCTCATGTGTGATATATATAGTTCTTTATAACAAAAAAGAGTGAAGGCATTGAATTCATATTACCATTATTTATTCAAAATCGTGAAAAGAGAGCAGATTGTAATGACCCATTTTGTCCTGGGCCCTTAGACCTAATATCTGTAGCTATTGCTGCCCTTGTCTCTTCACCTCCACCGCGCGCGGTCACGCCTGGCTCTCTAATGCCTGCGTGAAGGCCACATACGCCACATTGGTTCGCCACCACCTTGTTATGCCTGGTCCACCGCTCAAATATGCAAAGAGGATTATTATCCCAAATATGCCGTGAATATCAGGGTAATTTTTAAATTGTCATGTATTTTAGAAATTAAAATTAAATTAACTCGAATTTTTATTCTTCTTAGTAAATACGATGCGAACCTGTAGGTACCAATTTTTGGGCGTTGTGGGGTGCTAATCTTTTCCCACGCGTAACCAACTCCCGGACCCAAATTTTTCTCTGATTTTATTTTCTGGTGTCTGGTCTACCCCTTTAAAGTGATCGGTGGCGACTCCAAACTTTCACAGGAAATGACCTTTCACAAAAAATAGTCGCTACAACATGGTGACTCCGCTGGGGACATCTTTTAAAAAGTAAAAAAGGGGGAGTTAAGCGTTAATTGGATTCACGTCGTAATTATTAAGGAAAATTTAAATTTAAATTCAATTTAATTTAATTTTTATTTTCAAAATTTCATTTGATATAAATTGACATCATGTATTAGTTTTAGAACCCTTAAGCGAGAGTGATTACTTCGCTTCATGGGGTTTTCACCTCCGTATGGTATAAGAGTCGTATTCCCCCGAATCGATGTCCTAGCGACAGTTCGGGTACCACTCACTTTAGAACTTAAACCGCATATAGTGGATCGTAGGAGCCCACCCATTTTAGAACCATATTGATATGCTGTCCGTTTAAAAATAACCCTTTTAGGTTTTGTTCCCTATATATTTACTTTTGTTTGTTGTACATATCCTTATATTATTAATTGACTATTTTATATTTTTTTAAGCACTTAATTTATTTAATTTGTTATTCGATAAATTCAGTATACTAACTTGTTTACTTTTTGTGTTGATTGTTTTTTTCCTTTTTATTGTTTCGCATCCAATTTGCAAGTCATACCATACATAGGTGTTGATTCGAGAAAAATTTGATTTAGAAGACATTCGATATGGAATGGAGGTTCTGTACAATCAAAAGCAGTAATGCTACAATATATGGATGGTCTGAGTGAATGTAGATGGAAAAAGTGGACAGCCTGTCGATAAACCATGTGTCAAAGGTCATCGAGTCCACTCTGATTGTTTCCAAGCAGAATAAACTTCATGAACTGGGGAAAATATGGCAGAGTTGGGATTCATATATGAAAAGAAGTCTTCCAACAGAAATTCGGTGACATAGCACTGTTGCTGAGTGCTCAGACTTATATGTATTTGGTTAGAGCCTTAACACAGTTTTGGAACCCAGGGTACTGTTGCTTTACTTTTGGCAAGGTAGATATGACCCCCACAATCGAGGAATATACGACCTTACTCCACTGTCTGAAATTTAAGGAAATAAAAGTCTATATCAAACCTAAAGACTCGCCGTCTTTCTTACAAAGTCTAACTAGCATCACTAGGATGGACAATGAATGGTTTCGAGGAAAGATTACGAGAAAAGGGAAATACCAATTGCATAGCTTGGCCGCATATTCGAGATTTCGGTTTTAGTATTTATGAGATGATTATCTTTCCAGTTTTGGGGTACATAGACTACGCCACAGCAGACATGTTTGACAAGCTTAAAAAAGGCATTAATCTAGCACAAGCCATCCTAGTAGAGACTTTTCGATCACTAAACGCATGCAGGAAAATGGGAGGAGGAAAATTCCTGGGATGTGTACCATTACTGGAGATCTAGATTCGAAGTCATCTCTAGGAATTGAAGTTTTCTTATCGGATGTGCCTTACCACCTTCTCTCCTATAAAAGTCTTTTTTGGAAGAATATCAAGCCGAAGCTATGACTGAAGATCAATGGATAGCCAGCTTTCGAGACCTCCGAGATGACACTGTTAGGTGGAAGGTACTGTGGTTAATTCTGAGTGAGTTCCTTTATCGTTTTGGAGAATATGACTGGGTTCCCTTGCCCGAAATTTGAAGAGGAATTGGATATTGTCCCTTGCTTGTGTCACGCCAATATGGCTTGATGCAGTTCATTCCTGCTATTTATAGTTTGAATACTTCTGATTTCAAACACGAAGGTGACGATTACAAAGCAGAAGTCTAAAAAATGAATCGCTTTTTGGAAAAGTATGCCTATGATCGAGGTTTATGATTCACCATTCACTTTAGGCTATGAGTAATAAAGACCTACCCGAGCCAATGATGTCATTCCTTCTGTAAACCAACGAAATGTTCGACCTATGAGAGAACATATGGAAAATGCTCCTTCAAATTTGTAGGAAGGCTAAAAGGGCCCATGAGAAAGAGGTACGCGCCTTATAAAAACGTATCTCTGACCTGGAAGCGGCAAATTATTTAGCCTCGATGGATGTGGAGAAATACAAGCGGCAAGAAAATGATTTCTAGAAACAAAAGAAAATACTCAAAAAAGACCACGATGAGTTGAAGGAAGATTGGCAGGAAATAAAGTAGAATTTGCGAAGGAATGGTTTAAGTACCACACCCAGAGAATTATCTACTAAGATCCTAAAAGAAAAAAAGAGGGCCGATAGCTATGCCCGAAAGTATGAAGCTGGCAAGAAGCAAGTAGATAAAAAGACAAAGGAGTTAGAAATAATTGCTCAAGAGTTGGTCGCTAGTCAAGCTTGAAATCAGGGACTAAGAGCTCATAATGAAGAACTTGAAACATAAATCATGCAGCTAGAGGAACTTCAACAGGATTACCACAACCAAAACAGTGTTTGAGATGATAATGAGTTACTAAAAGTAAGGGTGGCCGAACTTGAAGACGCTCTTTAGGAGTGCAAAAAGAGACTTGTCTCTTTTGGAGGAGCCTTGCAAGAAGATAATCGCCAGATAGTGTATGGACTTCAACAAGCTGGTTAGCTGATTCGAGACCAACATAGAGCAATGATGGACATCATGGTATAAGCACAGAGAGTTGCCTAACACATCCAAGGTTTGGCAATGGAAGCACATGATCTGTGTATGCGCGTCAGTCCAGAGACACCATTAGGGTCTCGAGTACATGCCTTACTTCAAGAAGTCGAGGTCTTAGGAATAGAAGCTAGACGCTATCTGTAGCGCGTTATGCTTGTTTTTTTTAATCAGACCTCTCCATCTAATGAAAGTCTTTCTAAGGACTGTTTAAGAATCAATGCCTCAATTGCATTCATTCTAATATAGCATAACATTTAACATTTATTTATACGTAGAGTAGCCAACCTAGAACGAGGCCAGAATGACCTTGAATCTCGTTTTGATCCGGCCAAACAGAACATTGGCGAAAAGATTGCCCAGTCACAAGCTGTAATTTTGGCTCAAATAGCTTCAATGCTGAGTAAAGATAAGATTTCAGATGACACCGTTGAAGAACTAGAAGACACTTCGATTGCATCTCACGTTAGGGTTCAACCAGAGACACCAATACCCCAAAAGAGAATATACATTAATACTGCTGGTACGTTTGCCAGCCAGTAAGAAGGAGCAACTGTGAAACAACCAATTGATCTGGAGACACTTCATGAGGAAGAAGTACCAGATTTGAACATAGTGGAAAAAATTAGAGCTGAGTTGGAAAATAAAAATGAAAAAGGTTCTGTCTCTTTGCAGAGCAATTCAGAGCTATGCTAGAAGTGAGCGAACAGGGGAATGAGGCTAGTGACTTGAGCCTCGTGTCAGATTTGGTTCTTTCATCAAAGTTCAAAACACTAGATTTTGATAAATACGATGGAACCACTTGTCCATCCGCTCACATAACCATGTACTGCAAGAAAATGACACCTTTTATAAAAATGAGAAGCTGTTGATCCACTGTGTCCAGGATAATTTGACTGGGTCGTCAATCTATTGGTACACGCAACTTAGTAAGGATAGCATTAAATTATGGAAAAACCTTTCCAGAGCCTTTATTGAACACTACAAACATGTTTCCGACATGACCTCCAGTCGAGCTATGTTGGAAGGAATGGAACAATAACCAAACGAAAGTTTGAGCCAATATGCTTAAAGATGGTGTGATGTAGCAACACAGATTCACCCGCCTATTCCTGAGCATGAGATCACTCAGACGTTTGTAAATACTCTAAGGAGAGCATTTTTTGATCGTCTAATAAAAAACACCGCTAAAACCTTTTCTGATTTAATAAGAACTAGGGAGTCGATTGAAGTAGCTATAAAAAATGGGAGGATTGATACCGGGGAAAGTTCTCGAAAACATTACAAGAAGAAGAATAACGAGGTGAATATCGCCAACACCTATAATGCCCCTACAAACTTCACTATTTTCAACCCCAGGCTTCTACTGGGAACACACAGGGCTCAAACAAGAAAGAAGATAGAGCCCCTAGGAAAGAAAAAGAGAAGATATCTTTTACCCCACTACCGATATCGTACACTGAGTTGTATTCTCAGTTGTATAAAGCTGACTTGGTTCTGCCCTACCCTGTTACGCCATTCAAGCCTCATTTTCCTGCACGGTATGATGAAAAAGCTCACTGTGACTATCACGCTGGCACCCCAGGACACACAATGGAGAACTGCATTACTTTTAAGAAATTTCTCCAGAATCTGATAAATATGGGAATTTTAAAATTTGATGACCCAAACGTGGCTGCTAATCCTCTACCAAACCACAAAAGGCGCAATGTGAATTCTATTGAAGATGGAAGTGATAGGAAAGCTAAGAAGAGTGTATATGAGGTTAAGTCCCCTCTTAGATGGGTGTTCCAGTAATTGTGCATGGCACATCTAATAGAAAAAGGGTATGGAAATAGTACAAGAAGGATGTGGGCCATATTGTATGTATCACAAAGAAGAAGGGCATGAGATCCAAAGTTGTGAACAGTTCAGGCAGTTGGTTCAAAAGATGATGGAAAATAAAGAAATTGAGTTCTTTGAAAAAGTTGAAGGAAGGAAACAAATGGACGTATGCGCATCGACAACCCCAGCATCAAATACAGCGTTGATCGACCCTTTTTCATTTCATCTAAGCCAAATGAGAATAATTTACCCCGAGTGGAAAATACAAAGGTAGTCCACAAGCTTACTATCTCAGCTCCAGCCCCTTTCCCGTTAAAAAACGCACAAAAAGTTCCTTAGGACTATGCCGCTCATGTTTCTATGTCAGGACCACAAAAAGAAGGAAAAATGTAAGTCAAAAAAGAATCCGCACAGAAGGGGAAAGTGGGGGAGTCAAGAGTTGAATTTATAAATAAGGTAGGACATTTTACTAGAAGTGGTCGATGTTACTCGCCAGGGACTTCGAAGGCCGCAGAGACCCGGATGGACAAGGAAGTGAATACCAAGCTTGAAAAAATATTTGGTGAGGAGCCACCCCCAAGAATAAACGAACCGGTGACTGAAGCACAAGTGAAAGAATTCTTGAAGTTTTTGAGACACAGCGAGTTCAACGTTGTTGAGCAACTTCGCAAACAACAAGCTAGAATCACAATACTTGAGTTGCTTTTAAGCTTAGAAAAACACCGTAATGCACTCATGAAGGTGTTAAATCAAACATTTGTTCTTGATGACATTTTTGTGGCCAAGTTAGACCGAATTGTGGGCCATATCACTATGGACAATTATATCACATGCAACAATGATGAAATCCCAGAAGGAGAAATGAGGTTCATCAAGGCATTAAACATCACTACCCACTGCAATGGGTACATTTTCCTGGAGTGCTTATTGATAATGGTTCTGCACTAAATGTGTTGCCGCTAGCCACTCTGCAAAGGTTACCAGTGGACAACTCCCACATGAAACCGTGCCATAATTCAGTAAGGGCCTTTGATGGAACTCAAAGGGAGGTAGTGGGGATGATTGAGATATCCTTACTGATTGGACCAACAGAGTATGTCGTTGACTTCGTGGTGATGGACATTAAGCTGACGTACAACTTCTTACTAGGGAAACCCTGGATTCATTCCGCTAGTGCTGTCCCTTCATCACTACATCAAAAGCTGAATTTTGTAATCGAAGGGAAATTGGTCAGCGTTGAAGCAGAGTAGGATATCATTGCTTCAGTGACATATGATGCCTCTTATATCCCACTTGATGAAGACGTCGTGGAATGTTCTTTCCGAGCTTTAGAATTTGTAAATGCAACTTTCATCGCAGAAGGAAGTAGGATCCCACGCCATAAGTTATCCAATTATACCAAGATGACTGTTCGAGAGACCTTGTGACGAGGGGCTAAGGCCAGAAAAGGTCTTGGAAAGAACTTACAGGGAAGCCTATGTGTAAAATGTGTTATTTTCAAGAAAGATCTATACGTGCTTGGACATGAGCCTAGTATGCTGCAAAGAAAAAATGACTATAGAAAGAGGGAGGAAAGAAGGAAAGCCAGGTTTAAGGGAGAAGACATCCCATGGAAGTCGATGACTTTGCCCCACCTTCAAGATAACTTCTTGTTCGTTGGGATTGTCAATGCTGAGCAGAAGGTACATAAAGCCAATCAAGAGAATGACAAGCTTAACAATGAGGATATATTCAGCGAATCGCTGGAAGAGATGCTTGTTAACATGATATCTGAGGGTGGAAACATCAACAAGTTTTGAACTGGGATCCACTCTTGCTTTCCGGGGGAGTCACTCAATAATTGAAGTAGTGCCGATCTGCATGTAGTTTTTATGACTAAATCAGAGTAATGCCTCGAGCCAACCCTTTTGCTTTTACCCGCGAACATTAAGGATCTTTTGTAAAAGGTATACTATGTTAACCTACATGTGTAATAAAAAGGATGTTTTCTATGTTTATCAAATAACAAACATTTCCAATATCTGTTTTTATATATATACTCTATATTTTATACAGATACATTCATTCTTTGTCCAAATACATATCTGCCTTTTTTACAGGGTCCTTACGTTTGACTGTATGAATAATTCTGAGTCTGATCCTGAGATAGATTTTGAATAGCCTATGTGTTCGGTGGAAATGGATGAAGAAGAGAAGGACGTGGAATATGAAGTCCCTGATGAGTTAACAAGGTTGATGGCAAGCGAGGAAAACCAAATCCTGCCTCAACAGGAGGGGGTAAAGACTTAATTTGTGGACCGATGAAGATAAGAGGCAAGTAAAGATTGGCACCACCCTCTCTTCAAGGACCAGACACGATTTGATAAATCTAATTCAAGAATTGAAAGACGTATTCTCTTGGACTTATCAAGATATGCCGGCTTTGAATACATATATTGTCGTGCATAAGTTACCAACAAGGCCTAAATGTAAGCCAGTTCAGCAGAAGCTTAGGAGGATGAGGACTGATATGCTGTTGAAAATCAGGGAAGAAGTGAGGAAACAATTTGATACTAGTTTTCTAAAAGTATCAAAGTACCAGAATGGGTCGCGAACATAGTCCCGGTACCAAAGAAAGATGGAAAGGTGCACATGTGTGTTGATTATAGAGATCTCAATAAAGCAAGCCTGAAGTATAATTTTCCTTTGCCTCATATTGACACTTTGGTTGACAATACGGCGGGGCATTCATGGTTATCTTTCATGGATGGCTTTTTGGGGTACAGTCAAATAAAGATGCACCCGAAAGACATGGAGAACACTACATTCATGACCGAATAAGGCACATTCTGTTACAAAGTAATGCCCTTCGGGCTTAAAAATGTTGACTTATCAAAGGGCCATGGTGACTCTCTTCTTTGATATGATGCACAGAGAAATTGAGGTGTATGTGGATGATATGATTGCCAAATCCCGAACTGAAGAAGAGCACATTCAGAACCTGAGAAAGCTATTCCAAAGATTAAGAAAGTATCAGTTAAAGCTCAACTCTATCAAATGCACCTTTGCAGTGACGTCCGAAAAACTCTTGAGATTTGTGGTTAGTAGAAGCCGAATCGAGATTGACCCTGACAAAGTAAAAGCTATTCAAAATCTTCCATCATCTCAGACACAAAAAGAAGTTCCAGGATTTTTGGGAAGATTAAATTATATATCTCAATTTATTTCTCAATTAAGTGACAAGTGTGATATTGTTTTTAGATTACTTAGAAAGAATAACCAAGAGTATGGGATAAGGAACCCCAAGAGGCTCTAGAATAGATCAAAAAGTATTTGACGAATCCCCCAATTCTAGTGGCACCAGTACCGGGTAGGCCATTGATCTTATACCTGACAGTTTATGAGAATTCAATGGGATGTGTATTGGGGCAACATGATCAGTCTGGAAAGAAAGAAAAAGCCATCTACTACTTAAGCAAGAAGTTCACCGACTGTGAAAGACGGTATCCACCAATTCAAAAACTATGTTGTGCTTTAGTGTGGGCCACTAAAAGGCTCAAGCAATACATGTTGTATCACACCACCTGGTTGATATCCAAGTTAGACCCGTTAAAGTTCATGATGGAAGCACCGACATTGACTGGAAAGATGGCCCGCTGGCAAATGTTGCTATCCGAGTTTGACATTATCTATGTAAGCCAGAAAGCGGTAAAAGGGAGCGCTATAGCTGATTTTTTAGCAAGTCGTGACTCAGATGATTATAAGTCCTTGAACTTTAATTTTCCTGACGAGGACCTGATGTGTATCACGACTAAAAAGGAGACTGCTCTAGAGGAGGAATCATGGAAACTATATTTCGATGGGGCATCTAATGCCCTTGGTCATGGAATATGTGCAATATTGATTTCCCCGAACGATGTCCACTATCCTTTCACGAGCAGATTAAAATTCTTTTACACAAATAACATCGCCGAGTATGAGGCTTGTGTTATGGGATTGCATGGGGCCATCAAAAGGAAGGTCAAGATACTCCAAGCTTTTGGAGATTCGTTTCTAGTGATTTATCAGTTTCGTGAAGAATGGGAAACAAGAGACCCAAAGTTAGTTAAATATCACGATTTAATCCAAGAGTTGATTAAAGGATTCAAGAAGGTTAGCTTTACCTACCATCCAAGAGAAGACAACTAAATGACAGACGCCCTAGCAACCTTAGCCGCAATATTTAAAGCAAGTACAAGGGCATAAACGAGGCCAATACGAATGCAAACTTTTGAAATGCATGCTTACTGTTGTAGCCTAGAAGAAGAAATGGATGGTAACCTGTGGTACTATAATATCCTACAGTATATCAAATTCCAAGCTTACCCTAAAGAAGTGAGCGAGAATGATAAAAGGACTCTTAGAAGAATGGCAGCTGGGTACGTCCTAGATGGTGAAGTCTTGTACAAAAAAGGCAAAGGCCAGATGCTGTTAAGATGTGTTGATTCTCGGGAAGCCAAGAATATTCTCGTAGAAGTGCATGATGGTTTGTGCGGGACACACGCCAATGGCTTTTTGATGGCCTGAAAGATCATGAGATACGGATATTACTGCTTAACCATGGAAGGACATTGCATTGACTTTGCCAAGAAATGTAAAAAATGCCAAATATATGCTGACAAGATTCATTCTCCGCCACTACCTTTGCATACCATGAACTCACCATGGCCTTTTTCAATGTAGGGTGATAAGTGTTCAAAAGTACTATTTTTCTTACCTTTTTTACTCATATTATTGTTAGACTTAGGCTCATATTAGTTGCATAATTAGCTATTCATGCATTAATCCATGTTTCCTTCCATCGTTGAGCTTGGTAGTTTTTGTGGAAAAGATGCTGATTTGGTGTGCTTTATGTGTGTATGTGCAGGATCACTTGCCAAAGCAATGCCGAGCTAGCTGCCAGGGAAATGCATGAAGGAGACGCCGAGCTAGTTGCCAGGGCAATGCATGAAGGAGACGCTGAGCCAGTTGCCATGGCAATTGTCGACAAGAGTAAAGGTGATATGGTAGTCGAAATTGATGACTAGACAAGCCCAAGATGATGTGAAGCAAAGCCCAAACCCAAAGGAATTTGATTGCCATGCAGAGATTAAAGAAGAATTAAATTCCAAGAAGATAGGAGAAGTTCTAGTAGGAATACAATTATAATAAAGAATTATATTCTTTAAAGATAATTTAATTCCAACTTAAACTCCTCCTCAAAGAAGGACTTTGGCCTAGACCTATAAATAGCAAGGAGATTTCGACAATCCAAGGAGAGAGAGCAAGAGGGAAATTTCGACAAGTCCAAGGAGGGCAAGAGGAGAGAATTTTCGACAAGCATCTAGGGCAAGGAGGATTTCGACAAGCCTCCTCATTCATCATTTTCTTTCTTGTTCGATTGGGTTCATGCTAGGGATTGTTTATCTTGTGTTTCTTTGGAACCTAGCCATGAACTAAATCTACTTGGCTATGGTTATTGTGTTTTGTGGTTGTGAGAAACTATTGGTTTTTGTTTAGGTAATAAGAGTTTGCACTTTTCTATTTCAAGGTTTATTCATTCTTGGTTCTTATTCTTGTTTGCGAGTGAATTGGGAGAGGATCTCGTGATTTCATCTATTTATCTAATATCGAGAGAGTTAGATTCAAGAAACGAATGAATATGATCTTTATTCAATCTAATGATGGTGAAGATTAATCCGGCTTAGGAATAAGTTAAGGATTTCAACGGCTAAGAGGAGCGCAAGATTGGTTGTTGTTCACCCTTGATTTACGCAGGGATGTATTATCAAGGCATGCACAAGTAGCTAGAGTTTCGACTTAGGGATAAGAAGAAACCATTGAAGAACGCTTTGCCGAACCTTGAAGGTTGCTGCCCAGACGCCCAAGTAGTTGCCCAACTAATTGCCCAGGCAACCATCGATTAGTTGCCAAGGCAACCCGTTGTACAAGTTGCCACGGCAACCGAGTTGCCCGTGCACTCTTTTACCAAAACGATCCAATCGGCTATCACACCTCAACTCACGATAACCTGGCCTATCTCTCTCTCATTTGAATTCATCTTTACTTTTACTTTATTGCTTTCTAGATTAGTTATTAGTTAAACTTCTATAATCCTTTATTTGTGTTTTTACTTTTTACAAAGATTGCAGAGACTAGATTCTTGAAGTAGCACCAATCCTGTGGAGACGATATCTTTTATACTATAACTTGCGACGTGTATACTTGCACATTTATGTAGCACTTATTACGCGCAACAACAAGTTTTTGGCGCCGTTGTCGGGATTGGCAATAGCGACTTTGTTTTTACTTTCTTGCACTTTCTTTTACTTTTCTTGTTTAAAATTCAAAGGGCTAACAAACTTTGGTTTTGCATTGGTATATGACCAGGGCGAGACCGACTTCACCGTAATATCCCTTTGATCCGTAAATCGAACGAACCGCATAAAAGACTTAGACGAAGGATAAGAGAAGCAATGACAAATCAAGACGGCAATATGAATCAAGATGTTCGAGCAGGAGGATGAGTGATTCTTGCACGAAACAGAACTATTCGAGACTATCTTGAAGAAGATCTTGATGGACTTAACCCAGGAGTTGTCGAACCTGAAATTGAAGCCGACCACTTTAGTTGAAACCGATAATGTTTAATATGATCAACACAATTGGTCAATTTGGCGGCTCAACAGCTGAGGATGCACGGCAACATCTGAAATCTTTCCTCAAGATTTGCAACTCGTTCAAGATACACGGAGTCACCCCCGATGTCCTACGATTAAGATTATTCCCCTATTCACTGAGGGATAGGGCGAAAGCATGGTTGAATAGCATTCCTGCCGGATCCATAGCATCTTGGACTGATCTTTGTCGTGATTTCCTTGCTAGATTTAATCCTACAAATTTGACTGATAAGCTTCGTAACGACAATACTTCTTTTCGGCAGGCCGATGAATCCATGTACGAGGCTTGGGAGCGATATAGAGAACTTCTACACAAATGCCCCCTACACGGATTCCCGGTGTAGACTCAAGTAACAATGTTTTACAACGCCGTGAATACACCAACAAGGATGATGCTAGATGCCTCGGCAAACGGCATACTCCTAGATAAGTCGCCGGAAGAAGCAATGCAAATCTTAAACAGGCTAGCCAAGAATAATTATCAATTCCCATCCACTAGAAGAGGAGGAGTTAGACGCCAAGCCACAATACATGAACTAGGATCATCCGATTCAATTTCGGCACAATTGGCCACTTTAACCAAGATGGTCCAGAACATGCAAAAACCAAACAACACACATGAAGTCAAGGTAATGGATTCTTTTTGTGAGTTATGTGGTGATAACCATAATTCTTCTGAATGTATGCATAATCCAGAATCCAGCTTCTATGTGGGGAATTACAATCGGAGCAATAACGTGATGTCCAATACATACAATCCAGCTTGGAAGAAGCACCCAAATTTTTCATGGAGTAATCCCAAAAATGCTCTAAACTAGAACAATAAGAATGCACAAGCATCGGGATTCCAGCAGAATATGCCACAGCAACAGATGCCGCAACAACAACTGACAACATCTAGTTCTTTGGAAAATTCTCTAAATGCTTTTATGATGAAAACTGAATCTTATATGGATGAGAATAATAATTTCATAAAAAGAACTGATGCTTTTATTAACAGGACCGAGATGAGATTGCAAAACCAAGAGGCGGCAATCAAATCATTGGAAAATCAAGTCGGGCAGTTTGCTCAAAATCTGAATACTAGACCACAAGGAGGTTTGCCTAGCGATACTGAAGTCGCAAGAGGAACTGGCCATGAGCAATGTAAGGCAATCACCACCAGAAGTGGCCAACAACTTAGAGGGGTTCAAACCCGCTCATCAAACAAAACTCCACAAAAAGATCAAGATGAACCTAGCGGCAAAGCCTCAGATGCTGAACCAGGAATTGACATGGCAACCGGCAATAAGCATGCCTCGGCAACCGACGACGCCTTGGCAACTTGCGATAAGCATGCCTCGGCAACCCCAGTTGATAATACCTCGGCAACTCCAGATGTCCCGGCAATACCGTCAATCAGATTTCAAACCAATGAAAGAATCGAAGATATCTGACTTCCACCACCATTCCTACAAAGGTTGAAGCGACAAAAGCAAGAATACCAATTCAAGAAGTTTCTTGATATCCTAAAGCAAGTCCACATCAACTTGCCACTGGTGGAAGCAATTGAACAAATGCCAAACTATGCCAAGTTTCTTAAAGACATTGTGTCCAAGAGAACAAGGCTAGGAGAGTTTGAAACAGTTGCCGCAACAGAGGGATGCATGGCAATGTTGCATAATCGTATGCCACCCAAGTTGAAGGATCCCGGAAGTTTCACAATACCCTGTTCCATTGGAAACCACTATGTCGGGAAAGCATTATGCGACCTTGGGGCTAGCATAAACTTGATGCCTAAATCGGTTTTCTAGAAACTAGGAATCGGGAAGGCAAGACCTACAACAGTTATGCTACAGCTAGCCGACAGATCCTATGTGCATCCAGAGGGAAAAATCGAGGACATACTGGTAAAAGTTGATAAATTTATTTTTCCCGCTGACTTTATTATCTTGGATTGTGAAGCAGATGAGCATGCACCCATCATTCTCGGGAGACCATTCCTAGCAACAGGGAGAACCTTGATCGATGTTGAAAAGGGAGAACTCACAATGAGGGTGAATGACCAGCAAGTTAAACTAAATGTGTTCCAAACACTAAGGCATGCCGATGATCCAGAAGAATGCCAACTACTTCATGCCAAGGCAGAGTTTAACTTCGATGAGAAATTTAGTTGCCTCGGTAACTACATTGCCGATCAAGAGGAACCTGAGGAGTATGAAGAACCGGTCGATGAGGAACAACAAGAAGAGGCAAATTGGCTAGTCAATCGACCAGGTACATACTTTGAACCACTGGATTACTCAGGTAAGGAAGTTAAACTCAAAAAACCCTCTATTGAACAACCACCGATTCTTGAGTTGAAACAATTGCTAGAGCAACTAAAATATGCATACTTAGGAACCGATAATACATTGCCTGTAATTATTTCTTCTAAGTTACAGTCTGAGCAGGAAAAGAAGCTGATCAAGATGTTGAAGCTACACAAAAAGACAATAGGGTGGACAATTGCCGACTTGAAGGGAATTAGCCCGGCAGTATACATGCACAAGATCTTGTTGGAAGATGATAAAAAACCTTCAATTGAGGCCTAGAGGAGACTGAATCATGCCATGAAAGGGGTTAGAATGAAAGAAATCATCAAGTGGCTTGACGCTGGCATTATATACCCTATCTCTGATAGTACATGGGTAAGTCCGGTACAATGTGTTCCGAAAAAGAGAGGTATAACGGTGGTAAGTAATGAAAACAATGAACTCATTCCAACCAGGACTGTGACCAGTTGGAGGGTTTGTATGGATTATCGAAAGCTAAACAAAGCCACTAGGAAAGATCACTTCCCATTACCCTTTATTGATCAAATGCTTGACCGTCTTGCAGGTAAACCCTTTTATTGTTTTCTTGATGGTTATTCAGGTTACAATCAAATTGCCATAGCACCAGAAGATCAAGAAAAGACAACCTTCACATGCCCATACGGTACTTATGCCTTCCGAAGGATGCCGTTCGGATTGTGTAACGCCCCGGCAACCTTCCAAAGATGCATGATGGCACTCTTTTCAGACATGGTCGAAGACTTCCTTGAGATCTTCATGGATGATTTTTCGGTTTTTGGTAATGACTTCGACGGCTGTCTCGGTAATTTAGAGAGGGTGTTGGCAAGATGCGAAGAAACGGATTTAGTCCTCAATTGGGAGAAATGCCATTTTATGGTAGATGAAGGAATAGTGCTCGGCCACAAGATTTCATCCAAGGTAATTGAAGTAGACAAAGCCAAGGTGGACGTGATCGAGAGATTAACCCCACCAAGTTCGGTTAAAGGAATTCGAAGTTTTCTCGGACATGCAAGTTTTTACAGGAGGTTCATTCATAATTTTTCTAAAATCACTAAAACCTCGTGTAATCTGCTTGAACAGGATAAAGTCTTCGATTTTGATGATTCTTGCACCCAAGCATTCGAAACCCTAAAGAAAAAGCTTGCCTCGGCACCCATTGTCGTTCCACCAGATTGGACGCTACCTTTTGAGCTCATGTGTGATGCAAGTAATTTCGCGGTAGGAGCAGTCCTAGGCCAACGCACAGGTAAGACCTTCCATGTGATTACGCTAGTAAAACTCTTAATGGTGCTCAAGTGAATTACACAACAACGGAGAAAGAGTTACTAGCTGTAGTTTTCGCATTTGACAAGTTCTGATCCTATTTAATTGGTACAAAGGTAATTGTTCATACAGACTATTTGACAATCAAATACTTATTTGCTAAAAAGGATGCTAAACCTCGTTTGATTCGTTGGATATTACTTTTACAAGAATTTGATATTGAAATTAAGGACATGAAAGGAACAGAAAATCAAGTGGCCGATCACTTATCACGTTTGGAACACAATAGGAAGGAGGACGCGGATCTAGAGATATGCGATGCATTCCCGGATGAACAAATTTTAGTTGCCTCGGCAACCCTAGATGCCTCGGTAACCCACGACGCCTCAGCAACCATGGATACACACACCTCGGCAACTCTCGACGCTGAAGCAGTCTTTGACGCGCACGCCTCGGCAATCTTGGGAGAAGTCGCCATGGCAGCACATGCCTTGGCAATACCCTGGTACGCAGATTTAGTTAATTTCCTTGTTTGTGGTATTTTTCCTTATGGCATTACTCACCAAGGGAAGAAGCGGTTCCGCCATGATGCTAAGCATTACTTTTGGGACGAGCCTCTTTTGTTTAAACAATGTGCAAATCAGGTTATACGCCGATGTGTCCCTGAAGAAGAGCAACAGAATGTACTCTGGCAATGCCATTCTTCACCCTATGGAGGACATTTTGGAGGAACTCGTACCGCAGCCAAAGTTTTGCAATCTGGTTTGTATTGGCCAACATTGTATAAAGATGCCCAAGACTTTTACAAGCAATGTGATCGTTGCCAGAGGACGGGCAATATCTCTAGACGACATGAGATGCCGCTCCAGAACATCATCGAGGTGGAATTGTTCGATGTATGGGGGATCAATTTTATGGGACCTTTCCCATATTCATTCGGCAGCCTCTACATTCTACTTGCCATCGACTATATGTCTAAATGGGTTGAGGCAGCTGCAGTTCCCAACAACGATTCCAAGACCGTGCAAAGATTCTTGCAGAAAAACATATTTACACGGTTTGGGATGCCGAGAGCAATTATCAGCGACGAAGGCAAGCATTTTGACAACAGAATAATTGCCAAGATGTTGCAACGCTTCGGCATATCACACAAGATCGCCACGGCATATCACCCACAAACCAATGGGCAAGCAGAAATTTCCAACTGGGAATTGAAGGGTATACTCGAGAAAGTCGTAAATCCCTCAAGGAAGGATTGGTCATTAAGACTAGATGACGCACTTTGGGCATATCGCACTGCATTCAAAACACCCTTAGGTATGTCCCCCTTCCGACTTGTCTATGGCAAAACATGTCATCTACCGGTGGAAATCGAGCACAAGGCATATTGGGCAATCAAGACCGTGAATATGGATTAGGAAAGTGCCGGACAAAAACGTTTGATGGATCTCAACGAGATAGAAGAATTTCGTGCGCTCGCCTATAACAATGCACGAATCTACAAGGAGAAAACAAAGCGATGGCACGACAAGAAACTATTGCCACGACAATTCACGCCAGGGCAACTAGTTCTCCTATTCAATTCTCGGCTAAAACTTTTCCCGGGAAAGCTGAAATCAAGATGGTCAGGACCATTCGAAGTCATCAAACCATTCTCCCATGGTGCTGTGATAATCAAGTCCATCTCTGACAACCATGAATTCAAAGTTAATGGACAAAGATTGAAGCACTACAATGGTGCCCATGTGGAACGTAACAAGGAAGTGGTTTTCTTTGTCTTCTTTTTCACAACAAGACTCACAACTACTATGCTAAGGAAATTTACTGCCGAGATCCTTGCCCCGACAACAAATGAAGAAGATGCCGCGACAACCTACATCGTGCCTGCACAAGCTGATGCCACGACAACCAACCCTGAAGATGCCACGACAACCAAAGCTAAAGACATCCCGGCAACAAGAAAACAACCATTGCGTTCAAGCAAGAAAATCAAGACAACGACCAAGAGGAAACTACTCATCTATGATTACGAACTCTCGGAGTAAGTCCTCGTATGCATTTTATTTTTTTGTTATTTTTATGCATGCATTGAGGACAATGCCTCACTCGAGTTTGGGGGGGATTGTTATTAGTAGTTACCATGTTTAGTTATATTCATCTTAAGGATACATAAATTGCTTGCCATGCCTTTAATTGGAACAAGAATTGCTTAGATTTGATGAATATTCGATGATGACTTTGCCAATGCACTTAATTGATAGAATTTTTATTCTAGGATAACCATGGAAAAACTTAGAATTTTACTATGATGCTAAATTTGATGAAACACTGTTGTGGTTTGATTGATTTAAGGAATTCTAGTGAACTTAGGTTGATAATTAACAAATTGAGGGATTAGAATAAAAATTGGATGAATGCTAGAGGTGCCCGAAATTGGCTCTAGCATGTGCTAAAAAAATTGATCACTAGAGGTGCCCGAAACTGGCTCTAGGATGTGTTAAAAATTTTAACTAGAGGTGCCCGAAACTGGCTCTAGTCGATTAAATTAACTTAAGAAAAATAAAAACAAAACACTAGAGGTGCCCAAAACTGGCTCTAGTTAAAACATGTTAAAAAGAACCCAATGAAGTAATTTGAAAACCTCTTGTTTGCATAGAATCCGAAAAATCAACTTCCACACAACTCTGCACACACTCACAAGCATTATAGTTTGATTCTGAGTAACTCCTAAGTTTTCTGAAAAATAAAAAGCCAATCATACTTTGTGCCCCGGTTCAGAGAACTGAAATCAAGTTCAAAGCTAAGTTTGTGAAAATTGAAGTCTTGGCAGGTAATTCTGAGTTTGCATTGCTTGAGGACAAGCAATAGTTCGAGTTTGGGGGTGTGATAAGTGTTCAAAAGTACTATTTTTCTTACCCTTTTTACTCATATTATTGTTAGACTTAGGCTCATATTAGTTGCATAATTAGCTATTAATGCATTAATCCATGTTTCCTTCCATCGTTGAGCTTGATTACATAACTTGGTAGTTTTTGTGGAAAAGATGTTGCTTTGGTGTGCTTTGTGTGTGTATGTGCATGATCACTTGCCAAAGCAATGCCGAGCTAGTTGCCAGGGAAATGCATGAAGGAGACGCCGAGCTAGTTGCCAGGGCAATGCATGAAGAAGACGCTGAGCCAGTTGCCATGGCAATTGTCGACAAGAGTAAAGGTGATATGGTAGTCGAAATTGATGACTAGACAAGCCCAAGATGATGTGAAGCAAAGCCCAAACCCAAAGGAATTTGATTGCCATGCAGAGATTAAAGAAGAATTAAATTCCAAGAAGATAGGAGAAGTTCTAGTAGGAATACAATTATAATAAAGAATTATATTCTTTAAAGATAATTTAATTCCAACTTAAACTCCTCCTCAAAGAAGGACTTTGGCCTAGCCCTATAAATAGCAAGGAGATTTCGACAATCCAAGGAGAGAGAGCAAGAGGGAAATTTCGACAAGTCCAAGGAGGGCAAGATGAGAGATTTTTTGACAAGCATCTAGGGCAAGGAGGATTTCGACAAGCCTCCTCCTTCATCCTTTTCTTTCTTGTTCGATTGGGTTCATGCTAGGGATTGTTTATCTTGTGTTTCTTTGGAACCTAGCCATGAACTAAATCTACTTGGCTATGGTTATTGTGTTTTGTGGTTGTGAGAAACTATTGGTTTTTGTTTAGGTAATAAGAGTTTGCACTTTTCTATTTCAAGGTTTATTCATTCTTGGTTCTTATTCTTGTTTGCGAGTGAATTGGGAGAGGATCTTGTGATTTCATCTATTTATCTAATATCGGGAGAGTTAGATTCAAGAAACGAATGAATATGATCTTTATTCAATCTAATGATGGTGAAAATTAATCCGGCTTAGGAATAAGTTAAGAATTTCAACGGCTAAGAGGAACGCAAGATTGGTTGTTGTTCACCCTTGATTTATGCAGGGATGTATTATCAAGGCATGCACAAGTAGCTAGAGTTTCGAGTTAGGGATAAGAAGAAACCATTGAAGAACGCTCTGCCGAACCTTGAAGGTTGCTGCCCAGACGCCCAAGTAGTTGCCCAACTAATTGCCCAGGCAACCATCGATTAGTTGCCAAGGCAACCCCGTTGTGCAAGTTGCCACGGCAACTGAGTTGCCCGTGCACTCTTTTACCAAAACGATCCAATCGGCTATCACACCTCAACTCACGATAACCTGGCCTATCTCTCTCTCATTTGAATTCATCTTTACTTTTACTTTATTGCTTTCTAGATTAGTTATTAGTTAAACTTCTATAATCCTTTATTTGTGTTTTTACTTTTTACAGTTCAAGAGACTAGATTCTTGAAGTAGCACCAATCCCTGTGGAGACGATATCTTTTATACTATAACTTCCGACCTGTATACTTGCACATTTGCGTAGCACTTATTACGCGCAACATAGGGTATATATGTTATTGGACAAATTTATCTATAGGCTTCCAATAGACATCGTTTCATCCTAGTGGCTATTGATTATTTCACTAAGTGGGTAGAAGAAACCTCCCACGACAATATCACTAGGGCAAAACTTTGCAATTTCATAAGGAAGGAAATCATTTATCAGTATGGCTGGCCAGAAAGGATCATCACTAACAATGCTTCCAATTTGAACAATAAATGATGACTGAAGTGTGCGAGCAGTTTAAAATAATGTACCACAATTCCACCATTTATCGCCCTAAGATGAATGGGGCAGTGGAAGCAGCAAATAAGAACATCAAGAAGATCATAGCAAAAACGACAGAAAATTTCAAAGACTGGCATGAGAAGCTAGCATTTGCTCTGTCTGCCTATCGAACGTCTATGCGTACATCGACAGGGGAAACACCCTATTCTTTGGTCTATGGGTCCGAGGCAGTATTACCCATTGAAGTAGAGATCCCGCCGCTTTGAATTTTGAGCGAAGGAAAGTTGGATGAAGCTGAATGGTTTAGGCTAGGTATGATCAACTGAATCTCATTGAAGAAAAGAGATTGAGAGCTATCTGCCATGGTCAAATGTATCAAAAGAGGATGATGCGGGCTCATGACAAGAAAGTTTGCCCAAGGGAATTTCGAGAAGGGGATCTAGCGCTTAAAAAGATCCATCCAGTTCAGAGGGACTTCTATGGGAAGTGGATGCCAAATTAGAAAGGGCCCTATGTCCGTTAATCCTAACAAAGATGGATGGGGGCGAGCTGAGCAATTCAGTAAACCGGACTCGGTCAAAAAGTATTACGCCTGAATGAAAATGAAAAAGAAAAAAAGAAAAAATAAATAAAAAAGAAAAAAAGAGAAAGATTAAGAAAAAAAGAAAAGAAAAAAGGGAAGGTTCAAGATGAAAAACCGAAAAAGGCTTCTTGAAACCAATAAGGGATTTAAGTTGAATTCCTATAAAAGGTGGCTCAAATGAATTTTGAGATAGGGCATCCAATAGGTAAACCCTCTCAAAAAATGCAGTGCTTTGTAGAAGAGTTCGAGTAAAATATTCTACCTATGGCGACGGGCTCACACATCATTCATACAGTGAATACCTAGGACTTTGTATCACCATTTGTTTTCTTTTGCCTCATGTTTTCCACGATGCTTTTAACTATACCATATTTACAAATAAAATACTATTTTTATCCCATTTTATTATTTTCTCGAACATATTGCAAGTGAGTTAACATAGATTCATGCTAAGCAAAAGATTTCTTGGCATTACTATGTTTTAGTTCTAGCCTACAAAGTACATGTGATTCAAGAGAAGAATCGACCTCGGTACAAATGATCCTATATGCCAAAGAACACTCACAAGAGGATCTCAAGCGCCAAGTTTTTCGAATACGCCAAAATGAGGCAATGAGTGTCATCTAAACGCAAACTTGTCCAAGAAGAAACAAGAAGATGACAACTACAAAGACATGAAGATTTCAAGGCAAAAACTTGAAAAAAGAAAAAGAGAGAGAAGAAAGAGAAAAAGAAAAAAAAGACAAAGAGGAAAACTCGAATAGAGGCACTTCACGGAAATAAATTTAAAGTGAAAACCTAGAAAAACACTTTAGAATAGACTCTTAAACTCAGAAGAGAGGGTCAAAAGGTTCAACTCGTATGTAAGATGGGGTGTCGCTATCACATGAAGAAGAATAATGAAATAGGAAGAAAATCAACATCGTCCGATCAAAGTAAAATGTCAGAACAATATCGGGATACCATTATCCATGCATCATATAAGATAGGCATCCCTAAGGTTAGGAGCACGCTATCTTATATTATTCAGGTATCTTGGCTATTTTCATGGCAGGTACTCAAGAATCAGAGGAAGACCAGATTTGCGCAATTGAAGAAGCAAATCTTAACAAAAAGCAAGAGTCAAACCTAACCAAGATATTCGATTAATGGTGCCAAGATAATCAGAAATCGGGGCATCATTTCGAATATTTCTATTCTCCAGCCCGTAGAAAGCGGTAAAAATTGCTGATACTTGCGACATCAGAGAACAGAGTGCTGATGTCGAAAGCGATTCTATACAGGAAGAACTCGTGCCTGCAAGACAAAAGATCTATATATGAATAACTAGTAATCTTAAGATTTTAGAGTAAGAAGTTCTATACAGGGAGAACTTATGAATCAGATACTCCAAGGTGAAAAAGTTCCATATAGGAAGAACTTGCAGCTTGAAGAATCTAGAGAGCGAAAGTTTCTATACAGGAAGAACCTATAGCTCAAAAGATTTTTAAGTAGAGAGTTTTATATAGGAAAAACATCTATTTCAAGATTTTGAGACGAAAAGTTCTATATAGGGAGAACACTCAGTTTGAAGAATCCACCCATGACACAGAAGGTTCTATATAGGGAGATCCTGCAGTGTTGATAATTGAAGGCGAAAAGTTCTATATAGGAAGGACTTGTAGCCCAAAGACTTCACCAAAGAGGAGCTGAATTCTGTATAGGAAGAATTCACTTCTCCAAGGATCCAAACAGAAGAAGAGTGAATAGTTTTATATAAGAACTTGTGACACTGAATCTCCAGTTTGATGACTTTGTCTCTCTAACAGATTACTCAATTTTGAAGATTTTGCCTCTAGTAGCGGCCAAATAGACTAATTGAAGTCCAAGGGATAGGCGGTGGCCAGAGGAAGAAACCCTGAATCCAAACCCACCAGGAAAAAAATGGTTCGTCTTTGCTCTATTCCCGATACACAACAATGAGCAAAGAGGGGCAACTGTAATAACCCATTTTGTCCTGGGCTTAGACCCAAGTTAAAACCCAAACATATTTAAAATAATCCATATTTTTTTTCAATCCAATTACAAACCAAATACAAGCCCAATACCAATACCCAAATATATACCCAAACCCAATTAAAATGACCCATTTAATTAAATTACCCACATACTCAAATTACTAGAATACCCATAACCCTAAAAATAATGAAACCCTAGACCTAATATCTGCAGCCCCCGCCACCCTTATGTCTTTATCTCCACCATACGTGGCCACCATGCGCGGCTCTCTAATGCACGCGTAAAGGCCATGCGCGCTACGTTGGTCCGGCACCAGCTTGCCATGCCTGCTCCACCGCCCAAATCTGCAAAAATAGAGGATTATTATCCCAAATATCATCATACTAGAGGCAAATCAACATTAAATGGAGATTTCTTTATATTTTTATGTGTATGAAAATGGGTATAAAAACCCATGCATGTAAAAGAGAAATGGGGTTCGAAAGGAAATAAAAAAGGGGGAGATTTCTAGATCAAAGGTTTCGAACACACAAAAAAGGGAGTTATATTTACTTCTTTTCTTTCGAATCTAAACAAAAAAATAAAAGAGAAATAGGGAATTTTGGCTTACCTTAGTTCGAATCTAAACCGTCTCCGCGGTGCATGGATACCACTAACCTTCGTTGCTCAGTCGGATCAAATGGGGTTTTAATTTTTAAGTACAAAAAGGAGGAATTTTAGTATCTTAGGGTTAAAAAATGAAAGAACATGGGAAGAAAGGGGAGTGGAACGGCTTTAGCAAAGAAAAGAAGAAAAAAATGAATCAGACTCTATTATTTTAGGTTATATACTAGGTTAAAAAAGTAGGTTAAATTACACAATAAACCCCTCCGCCCCAAGTCAATTTTCGCTTTTGCCCTTCTGCATGGTATATTCACCCCTATGGTCCCTTTAAATTTTTGGATCTTTCACTCGAGTCCCTTAATTACCTTTAATTTGGTTCCTTTAATCTATTTTTTATTCTTTAGTCCCTAATGCATGTTGTTGTTGTTATTATTATTACTTCTACTACTACTATTACTGTTTATATATTATATTACTATTACTAATTATTGTTATGATTATGTACTATTATATATTTATAGTACACATCATATATTATTACTATGATATTAACGTATTATCATTATATTCATTATATTATATTTTATTATCATTTTATTATGTTATTATTATTATTGTTATTATTTTTATGTTATTATCACTACTATGTTTATATTATAAATGATATGTTTATAATCATATTAACATATTGTGTAATAAAATATTGTATTAAATTAACTGTTTACGCTTATATTTTGAAATTGTATTGTAGATTCACCAATATATTATTATTGTAAATATATTTTGTTTCGAATTAATTGTTCATACGTATAACTGTTACATCTAGCGTAGGGCCTACTGTTCCGGTATTCTATTGGGAGTGGCATCCCGTTCTTCGGGTGTCATCTTCTTTGACTACCGTGAATATCAGTGTAATTTTAAATTGTCATGCATTTTAGAAATTAAAATTAAATTAACTTAAATTTTTATTCTTCTTAGTAAATACGATGCGAACCTGTAGGTACCAATTTTTGGGCGTTGTGGGGGTCCTAATCCTTCCCCACGCGTAACCAACTGTCAGACCCAAATTTTTCTCTGGTTTTTATTTCTGGTGTCCGGTCTACCCCTTTAAAGTGATCAGTGGCGACTCCAAATTTTCACAGGAAATGGCCTTTCACAAAAAATAGTCGCTACACAGATGATACCAATAATGGAGTTTCATACATATAAGAACTTTTTTTTGTTGATCATGCTACAATTAAAAGGAAATTGCAAACCCACTTAGAAAAGAAAAGGCAACAACGTTAAGTCTATGGTACTATTTAGTAGACTGGAACATTGGTGGAGGTGGCGACGAGTATTGAAATCCAATGTTTGGTCGAAATACAAGAGGTGGTGCAAGTTTGGCAATCGATGAAGGCGGGGATCGTACTGGTGGTGGCGGGGAGTGAACCGGTGGTGGTGAGTGGATTGGTAGGGGTAGAGAGAGATCATGTGGTGGTGGGGATGGGGAGAAAACTAGTGGTGGAGATTGAGCTAATACCGGAGGTGGAGAGAGAATTAATGGTGTAGAATGAACTTGTACCGGTGGTGGAGAATGGACTGGTACTAGAGGTAGGGAAGAAACCGGTCGTGGTAGGGATTGAACTTGTACCAGGGGTGGAGAAATGAATGATACATGAGGTGGGGATTGAACTGGTACCGAGGGTGGAGAATGGATTTTTGGTTGTGGTGAAGGAACCACATGTGTCGGTGGCTTAATAGGAGTCACCAAAGATTGATCAAATGGATTAGATGACGATTTTGGTTGTGGCTTCAGCGTTGTAGGAGCTTGAACCAGTGGTTATGGAGGAGATTGAACTTATACCGGAGGTGGAAATGGACTAGTACTGGAGGTAGAGAAGAAACTGGTCATGGTGGAGATTGAACTGGTATCGGGGGTGGAGAAGAAAATGGTCATGGTGGGGATTGAAACTAGTACCGAGGGTGGAGAAGGTATTGGTACTAGAGATGGGGGTTGAAATTGTGCCAGCGATGGAGAAGGAACTTGTTGTAACCCCCTTGACCCGGCCTAGAAGCAGGACCGAATTGAGCGAGCTACATTAGGTTTACCGAAGTCTACTGTAAAGGTTTAACTTAAAAACGCGACCTTTTTTTATTTATTTTGTCTAGATGCAAAATTATTAACCTATGTGTACATATTGGCAACGAGTGAAATCTCAGCCCAATCGGGCGTCGAAACGACATTCATTCGCAAGTAAAAGCAATATAGGGACCAAATTGCAATTCTGGAAAATTACATGGACTTAATCCATTTTAATGTTTCCAATCCTTAATTAAATATGTTTCATAGCCACATGTCAAAATTCAACTTGAATCGATCATCCAAACTCATGTAATTGCACTCACAACATTCAGTGACTAAAACGTAAAAACATAGAACCTTTAGAATGTGCCATCTAACTGAATTAACGACTACCATATCGATACACTTTGGCCCGTATCGGTACGGTAAACACCAATATCGAAACATGTACCAATACGCCGCCGTGTACCGAAATGTTAAGCCTTTTACTCAAGAACACGTACCGAAACTGTATCTCGCGTATCGAAATGCCAAGCCTTTTACTCAAGAAGACGTACCGAAATAGTATCCCGCATACCGAAACGATAAGCCTTTTACTCAAGAACACATATAGAAATGGTATCCCCCGTACCAAAATGCTAAGCCTGAAATGGCTTACCCATACCGAAATACAGGTACGCGTACCGTTACGCCTGGGCCTGAAATGCCCAATTTATCTGGTTTAACATGCCTTTGAGGATACCAAAAAACCCTATCATGCTTCTAACATTTTTCCAACATAAACACAAGGCAATCCACAACCTAACATGTCAAAATCATCAACAATTCATAGCATCAAACTTCCAAAGGTAAACTATAGGCATGCTTACTATAACCAATCCAAGCAAAGTTCCAAAAACCAAACCAAAGCAAAAACCAACTATTAGAGGCCATTTACAAGTCTAAAACAACAGCACAAACTTGCTTAAATAGGGAGTATAACCAAAACACCTCCCCAAACACAACGGAGGCCCGGCCCCCCATTGCCCTTATTACATATAGTCTAATTGAAAATATACTTTCAAATACCGTAGTCCTTTTCGAATCCCTTACTTCCCAGCAGCCCTAAAGCCTTTAATTCTTTGCATTCATGGAAAAAGAGAGCATAAGCACACAAGGCTTAGTGAGGAGTGCTCAAAGGCAATACGCCATCAATGTAATTAAAACCGGTTTCAAAGTCACCTTAAAATCTCATTTCAAACCACATTTAAATCATCATTTAAACCATCATGCCTCGAAAACCATGCACTTAATCATTTCAAAAACTAGCATATTAAACCATATGCAACATGTATCATATATCAACAACGAATTCCATTGCTAACCTTAATTTAAGCCTTCAATGCATACATACCGTATGCAAGGTTCAAAGGGTAAACATGTATAAATCCTATTTTACATCACATGATACATCGACAATCATATTGGCTTACAAGTGATCATTAACCAAGTTTATTTCCAAAATAATTCATCGGATACACGGATTCAACAAGTGTTCTCACAACACTTCAAGCCATCATAACCGGGATATTAACACAATTAGATGCTTAACCCACTAACGAGAGACGGGACCATAACCTCCTCAACCGTTAGGGTACTTGGATGGAGACAGGACACCAACCTCTTCGACATCCAAGGCAACTTATTTATAGTGCAATCAATCCTATAGCTGGCTAACTATATCCGATAACATTTTTAAACTATATCACTTGCCAATATAATTCATTTTAATCGCATACCTCACTGTTTTCAAAAGCATTAACATTAACCTTTTTCCAAAGCATTAAACCATGCTTTAATTACAAGTATAAATCATATACTTACAAGGATCACTTACCATGTGCATCCTTCATCATTTCATGATTAAAATCAGTCTCTCACATACTTTAAACATGCTTAAATAGTAGGTAATCATAAAATCAACACAAGTGCATAAAACCATTTATAAAGCACAACCAAGAGAGAAAACCACTTTATACTTACCTTTGAACTTAGATAAGCATTTCAAGCTCAAATCTAAGTTCCCAAACCATCTTCAAACCCTTTAAAAAGCTGTAGGTTTCTACCTCACTCACCAACACGCAAAACTTCAATTCGCCGACGCGAATCAAACGTCCAAAGCCTCTAACGCTTCAACGGTAGCTAACGAATTGACCTTCCCTGTTTTTAACCACATCAAAAAAGAGGATTAATGCATCATAATTCACTCAAAAACCTAGTAAGCAATTCCTCAACGTTGCCTTGCTAAAAGCTACCAAACGCCTATCCGAAACAACCGAAAGCAACGTCAATTGATCTCCAAACTTAACCCAGCAAAAACCTAACACTTTCTACCATCAATTAACAACAAAAGACATCTAAAAACAATCTAGTAACATCTTCATACTTCCAACAACCATTACACCTCGATAACTCTCCAAAAATACATAACTATCAACCTAAACAATTAGAGATTCTTATAGTTTCGGGATTCCAATGTTAAAACCATTATCTCTACATTATTAAACATAAAAATAATTATTAGAATTAATCAAAAACCCAGCAAAATAGACTCAATCCGAAAATCACATAAATCCTTCAATTAAACCTCAATTTAATCATATTCTTCAATTAAATCATAAAACCTCATTAGAAAACATATTTAAAGAGTCAAAACTTGGGAATATCAATAAAGAACCTTACATTAAAGAAGAAGAACAAACCTTACCTCTAATGTGTGAGTTTCACCTTAATTGGATGTTTTTTTCTTGAAAAACAAAGAGATTTAATAAGATCTTTGGAAAACAAATTGAATAATCATTTAAGAAATCAAAGAGTTAAGAAATCAAGATCATTACCCTAAATCTGATGAAAAAGAATATGTTTGGCTGAAGGGAAATGAAGAGAAAACTTAAGAAATGGAAGTTACGTCAAATTGTGTTTTTAGAAGATAGCCACCTTCCTTAATTAAATCTTTTTAACCCTTTTAATTAAAACACATTTAAAATAAGCCCAATTAAGGAAAAAAACTCAGATTAGACCAAATGGAATAATAGCTCTTTAAAGATTCAAAGTTTTGACTCTTTACAAAACAGTTTTAAAACTTTACAATTTGGTCACCAGTCAAAATGTCACAAATCTAAACCTCATTTCCTAAAATTGATTTTACCAGTAATTATTAAATATTAAATAAATATTTTTAACCATTTTCCATATTTTCATTTTGGATAAAAATATTCAATCCTGACTCCGAATCGAATCTCTAACTCGGTCCAGTGGACCGTCTAACTAACCCACAAACCTCTAGGCCCAAAACTGGGGCGTTACAACTCTTCCCCACTTAAAAAATTTGTCCTCGAAATTTTTCCTGAAGGAAACAAATGTGGAAATTGTTTCAACATGTCCATTTTGCTTTCCTACGTGGCCTCCTCGACTCCTCGATGCCGCCACAACACCTTTACAAGATCAACCGTCTTGCCTCAAAAGACTTTACTGCTAGAATCAAGGATTTCCCTCGGTTCCTCATCATAGGACAAATCTGACTGTAACTCAATATCCTCCACTGGCATAGCATGCGTGGGATCCGACTGATACCTCCGCAACATCGACATATGAACCACATCATGAATTTTTTCTAACTCGGAAGGTAACCTCAAATGATATGCAACATGACCAACACGTTCCATGATCTCATAAGGTCTAATAAACCTCGGACTAAGCTTACCCTTACGTCCAAATCTCATCACCTTCTTCCAAGGCGACACCTTAAAAAACACATGATCACCAACTGCATACTCAATCTCCCTACTCTTCAAATCCGCATAGGTTTTCTGCATACCTGAGGTAGCTTTCAGACGGTCACAGATAAGCTTCACTTTCTCGTTTGTGCTTTTCAACACATCAGGCAAAGAAACGTGCTTTTCACCAACTTCGACCCAACACAAAGGCGTACGAAACTTCCTACCATACTAAGCCTCATACAATGCCATCTGAATACTAGCCTGAAAGCTATTATTATAAGCAAACTCTACCAAAGGCAACCGCTTCTCCTAGGTTCCTTGAAATTAAATGATGCAAAATCTCAACATATCCCCTAAGACCTGGATCACACGCTTAGACTAGCCATTCGTCTGAGGATGATATGAAGTACTAAAATTCAACCATGTACCCAAAGCTCGATGTAAACACTCCCCAAACCTCGCCATAACCCGCGGATCTCTATTCGATACTATAGACTTGGGCACTCTGTGCAATCGCAGGATCTCAAAAATATACAATTCCGCCAACTTATCCAAAGCATATGTCGTATGAACATACACAAGATATACACACCTCGTAAACTGATCAATGTTAAGTGTCTAAAAGTACTATTTTATTCACCCTTTTTATTCATATTATTGCTAGACTTAGGCTCATATTAGTTACATTATTAGCCATTCATGCATGTTTGCATAGTTTCCTTGGTGGACAAGCTTGATTTCATATTTTGCTTAATTTTGTGGAAAAAGGGTGCTGCCGATAGTTGTTTGTGTGTGTGCAGAATCACTTGCCTAAGCAAGGCTGAAACCATTTGCCAGGGCAATACAAGAAGTAGATGCCGACGCAGTTGTTGGTTTCTAGTTAGCTTCATGTTTAGTTGCATTCATCTTTAGCAATCACATATAGGTTGCATATGTTACTTGCCATTCCTTTAATTGGATTTAATTGCTTAAGACTTGTTGAATATCCAATGATGAATTTTTGCCACTGCACTTAATTGAAAGAACCTTTAATTTTAGGATTGCATGAAAAGAACTTAGAATTTTACTATGATGCTAAATTTTTTTACACGGTTGTGGGTTGTTGATTGAAAGAAACTTAGTGAACTTAGGTTGCTTAAAATTTGGGTAAATTTAAAATTGAAAATTAAAAGTTAATTTCTTGCTAGAGGTGCCCAAAACTGGCTCTAGTAGTAAATGCACTTTCTTGCTAGAGGTGCCCGAAACTGGCTCTAGTAGTTAATGCACATTAAAGAATCGCTAGAGGTGCCCAAAATTGGCTCTAGACGACTAAAATAAAATGAGAAATTGCTTACTTTTCTAGAGGTGCCTGAAATTGGCTCTAGTGAAAATAAAAATAAATGCCCCAGTAATTAAATTGATAAAAGCCTATTGTTCACATAGAATCTTGAAAATCAACTTGTACACAACTACGCACACACATTGTCACGAGCAGTATAGTTTGGTTCCGGGTAATTTTTGTGCTATCCGAAAAAATTAAAAGGTGATCATACTTTGTGCCACGGTTTCGAGGTTTGAATTCAAGTTTGAAGCATGTCGTTGATGATTAAAGTCTTGGCAGGTAATTGTTAGTTCGCATTGCTTGAGGACAAGCAATAGTTCCAGTTTGGGGGCGTGATAAGTGTTCAAAAGTACTATTTTTCTTACCCTTTTTACTCATATTATTGTTAGACTTAGGCTCATATTAGTTTCATAATTAGCCATTCATGCATTAATTCATGTTTCCTTCCATCGTTGAGCTTGATTACATAAATTGGTAGTTTTTGTGGGAAAAGATGCTGCTTTGGTGTGTTTTGTATGCAGGATCACTTGCCAAAGCAAGGCTAGAGCTAGTTGCCAGGGCAATACATGAAGGAGACGCCGAGCCAGTTGCCAGGGCAATTGTCGACAAGAGCAAAAGTGATATGGTAGTCGAAATTGATGACTAGACAAGCCCAAGATGACATGGAGCAAAGCCCAAACCCAAAGGAATTTGATTTCCATGCAGAGATTAAAGAAGAATTAAATTCCAAGAAGATAAGAGAAGTTCTAGTAGGAATATAATTATAATAAAGAATTATATTCTTTAAAGATAATTTAATTCTAACTTAACTTCCTCCTCAAAGAAGGACTTCTAGCCCTATAAATAAGATGGAGATTTCGACATTCCAGAGAGCAAGATGAGGGAAAATTTCGACAACCCCATAGGGCAAGAAGAGAGAAATTTTGACAAGAGAGCAAGGGGGAGAGAGTTCGATTTCTTCTTCTTCTTCTTTGCTTCCATTAGATTCATGGTTTGGGGATTATTCTATGTATATCTTTTGAACCCAACCATGAACTAACTTGATTGGTTGGGGTTATTGTGTTTTGTTGTTGTGAGAAACAATTGGATTTTGTTTAGGTAATAAGAGTTTGCACTTTTCTATTCAAGGTTTATTCATTCTTGGTTCTTATTCTTGTTTGCGAGTGAATTGGGAGAGGATCTCGTAACTTCATCTATTTATCTAATATCGGGAGAGTTAGATTCAAGAAACGAATGAGTATGGTCTTTATTCAATCTATTGATGGTGAAGATTAATCTAGCTTAGGAATAAGTTAAGGATTTCAATGGCTAAGAGGAGTGCAAGATTGGTTGTTGTTCACCCTTGATTCACACATGGATGTATTATCAAGGCATGCACAAGTAGCTAGAGTTTCGACTTAGGGATAAGAAGAAACCATTGAAGAACGCTCTGCCGAACCTTGAAGTTGCTACCCAGACGCCCAAGTAGTTGCCCAGCTAGTCGCCCAGGCAACCATCGATTAGTTGCCAAGGCAACCCCGCTGTGCAAGTTGCCACGGCAACTGAGTTGCCCTTGCACTATTTTACCAAGACGATCCAATTGGCTATCACACCTCAACTCACGATAACCTGGCCTATTTACTCTGTTTTGATTTCATCTATTCTTTTAGTTTATTGCTCTTAGTTTACTCGTTAATTACAACTCCTATTATCAATTGTGTTTTTACTTTTCACAGTGCAGTAACTTAAGCAAAGTGGCCCAAACCAATCCCTGTGGAGACGATACTCGATACTCATATCACTTTATTACTTGCGACGTGTATACTTGCACATTTGCGTAGCACTTATTACACGCAACAAGTTTTTGAACCAACACCCCCAAACTCGAGAGAAGCATTATCCTCAATGCATGTAAGAGTGAAACAAAATTTAAAAGAAACTAAATGAAATTAGTTAGTCGGAGAGGTCGTCACCTTGAGTGATAAGTTTCCTTCGTGCCGTTTGCTTGATTCATTTTTCAGTCGGTGGTTGAATGCTGGTGCCGCGTGAATAGCATTGCTTTGATTTGATCCATGTTTGCCGATGTAGGTTCACTGACATGGGCATCAGTAGTTGCTGAAGCCATTGTTGTTGCCTGTGCATCGCCAGTTTCTGTTGTGGTTGCTGTGGCAGGTAGTCGGCAGTGAATTTCCTTAGCATGGTGGTTGTGAGTCTTGTTGTGGAAAAGAAAACCTGGAAACTAAAGATAATGAAGAAAAATAAAATATATCCTAAAAAAAAAGAGAGAAAAAAAATAACAGAAAATAATAGAACAAAATAGTTCAAAAAATAAAAATAAAAATAAAAAAGAAAATATCAAAGGAAGAACATGCTTATGCATTTCCTAAGGTGTCAACTTCTTTATTACGTTATACATGGGCACCGTTGTAGTGCTTCAATCTTTGTCCGTTAACTTTGAATTCATGTTCGTCAGTGATGGACTTGATTATCAAGACACCATGAGAGAATGGTTTGACAACTTTGAATGGTTAGGAAAAGTATTAGCCGAGAATTGAATAAGAGAACTAGTTGCCCTAGCATGAATTGTCGCGGCAATAGTTTCTTGGCGTGCCATTGCTTTGTTTTCTCCTTGTAGATTTGTGCATTGTTATAGGCGAGTGCACGAAATTCTTCTATCTCGTTGAGGTACAACAAACGCTTTTGCCCGGCACTTTCCCAATCTATATTCACGGTCTTGATTGCCCATTGGTTTGTAGGTGATATTGCCCGTCCTCTGGCAACGATCAGATTGCTTGTAAAACTCTTGGGCATCTTTGTACAGTGTTGGCCAATACAAACTAGATTGAAAAACTTTGGCCGCAGTACGAGTTCCTCCAGAATGTCCTCTATAGGGTGAAGAATGGCATTGTCAGAGTACATTCTGTTGCTCCTCTTTAGGGACACATCGGCGTATAACCTGATCTGCACATTATTTAAACAAAAGAGGATCATCCCAAAAGTAATGATTAGCATCATGGTGGAACCAGTTCTTCCCTTGGTGAGTAAGGCCATAAGGTAAAATACCACAAACAAGGAAATTAACTAAATCCGCGTACCAAGGTATTGTCGAGGCATATGCTGCCATGGCGACTGCTCCCAAGTTGCCGAGGCGTGTGCGTCTAGAGTTGCCAAGGCATACGCATCCATGGTTGCCGAGGCGTGCGTATCAGTGGTTGCCGAGGCATGCGCATCCATGGTTGCCGATGCATGCTTTTCCTTTAGGGTTTTGAATGCTTGGGTGCAAGAATCATCAAAATGGAAGACTTTATCTTGGTGGGGGTAATCTCTCGATCACGTCCACCTTGTCTTTGTCTACTTCAATTCCCTTGGATGAAATCTTGTGGCCGAGCACTATTTCTTCATCTACCATAAGGTGGCACTTCTCCCAATTAAGGACTAAATCGGTTTCTTCACATCTTACCAACACATTCTCTAAATTGTCGAGGCAACTGTTGAAGTCACTACCAAAAACGGAAAAATCATCCATGAAGATCTCAAGGAAGTATTCGACCATGTCTGAAATGAATGCCATCATGCATCTTCTAATGTTAGTGCATATCTGAGAAAACTTGAGGATGGTCGTTTTCGATACTTCTTATAGTCTATTCGTACCCTCCATCGGGTGACAATATTGCCCAAAAAGAGTTTGGCCAATGTGCTTGCCACTACTCCCTTTTGCGTTACCATGGTGGAGGTGTCTTTCTTCTTTGTTCGCTTGTAGTCCATGTATACTCTCCACCTTGCTACTATTCCTGAAGGCACAACTATATTAATAGGAAAATTATATCTATTCTCAACCATTCAATTACCTCATTCTTGTCGACTTCTATCATGGTTGGATGTAGCCTTTGTTGTCGTGGAAATTGGTGCTCAAGCCAATTGTCGTGGCAATCAGTTGCCAAAATTTGCTGTAAGTCAAGGGAAGAACCAATTTTTTGAAAAGCTTTATGAATCCAAACACCGTTTTCTTTTGGCCTCTTAAACATCTCCATCAGTAGAGATTTCAATGGCTTCAAATCTACCAACCTTGGTTCCTCAAGACATACCTGCAATGGACGAGGTGAGTTTTTAAAGAATTCGAAAGGTTCAACCATTACCTGCTCATATTCCATTGGAAAAGTATTATCATCTCGTTGATCTTGCATGTGGTCGTGTAATTGCCGTGGTAATTGTAGATGAGAGCAATCTACAGATTCCTGCTTCAACATCAACGTTGTAACCTTCTGGGCATCAGGTTCCTCAGAATTTGCTGTAGTATTGTTGTTCTCAGCTTCACTGACTGTTGTCGCGGCATTGCTCTGTTTAGGCTCCTCAATCATTGCCGAGGCAATTTGTTGTTCAGGCTCATCATGTGTTGGGCAGTCTCTCTCATTGGCATTCTCTTGACTTTGAGGTTCCAGTTGTTCCTCACACATCGGAGAGCTTTCTTTGCATTGCTCCTTATCCTCTTGCCTTGGGACGTCAGTATCCCTAAGAATGAATTGTTGGTGCATGTTATCCATGGCATATGTGGATCTCCCCAATTGATCTTCTGAATCCCCTAAGGTTGCATCCCACTGAGCTATCCTCGTATCCATAGATTTTGATAGCTATCGAATCTCTTCAATTGATCCATCATGTCTAGCCAATGAAGCTAGTAACGTTTCCTCCAAGGAATTGGAATGCTCTTGAAAAGGACTATATTGCCATGGCATATCTGTTGTTGCGACAAAATTGTTATGGTAAAAAAAATTTTGAGCTTTTTGACCATACCATGAAGAATTTTGCTGCTGGTTCCCTCTATGGTCCTCCATGTAGTTATATGCACCGAAAATGTGAGGACAATTTTCAAACACATGATGTTCTCCACACATAGCTCAAGATTTTTCCACGGTATAAATTCTTTGGGCTTTTCTCGGTTGGTATAGGTAATCATCAAAGGGTGCAAGAAACTCTTGATTGGATTGATTCATATCTTCTAACATCATCTCTTGAATAGATCATCTTTTATTTCCCGACATGTTGATGTCCCTTAGCTTGTAGCGCACCTAATTATTTTTTGATAAAACAAACAAAAAGAAAAGTTAGTAAAACTAAGAGAAAAAAATGCAATAACAAAATCAACTAACACCAATTGCCAATCCCCGGCAACGACGCCAAAAACTTGTTGCGTGTAATAAGTGCTATGAAAATGTGCAAGTATACACATCGCAAGTAATAAAGTGATATGAGTATCGAGTATCGTCTCCACAGGGATTGGTTTGGGCCACTTTGCTTAAGTTACTGCACTGTGAAAAGTAAAAACACAATTGATAATAGGAGTTGTAATTAACGAGTAAACTAAGAGCAATAAACTAAAAGAATATATGAAATCAAAACAGAGTAAATAGGCCAGGTTATCGTGAGTTGAGGTGTGATAGCCGATTGGATCGTCTTGGTAAAAGAGTGCAAGGGCAACTCAGTTGCCGTGGCAACTTGCACAGCGGGGTTGCCTTGGCAACTAATCGATGGTTGCCTGGGCGACTAGCTGGGCAACTACTTGGGCGTCTGGGTAGCAACTTCAAGGTTCGGCAGAGCGTTCTTCAATGGTTTCTTCTTATCCCTAAGTCGAAACTCTAGCTACTTGTGCATGCCTTGATAATACATCCCTGCGTGAATCAAGGGTGAACAACAACCAATCTTGCGCTCCTCTTAGCCGTTGAAATCCTTAACTTATTCCAAAGCCAGATTAATCTTCACCATCAATAGATTGAATAAAGACCATACTCATTCGTTTCTTGAATCTAACTCTCCCGATATTAGATAAATAGATGAAGTTACGAGATCCTCTCCCAATTCACTCGCAAACAAGAATAAGAACCAAGAATGAATAAACCTTGAATAGAAAAGTGCAAACTCTTATTACCTAAACAAAATCCAATTGTTTCTCACAACAACAAAACACAATAACCCCAACCAATCAAGTTAGTTCATGGTTGGGTTCAAAAGATATACAAAGAATAATCCCCAAACCATGAATCTAATGGAAGCAAAGAAGAAGAAGAAGAAATCTAACTCTCTCCCCCATGCTCTCTTGTCGAAATTTCTCTCTTCTTGCCCTATGGGGTTGTCGAAATTTTCCCTCATCTTGCTCTCTGGATTGTCGAAATATCCATCTTATTTATAGGGCTAGGCCAAAGTCCTTCTTTGAGGAGGAAGTTAAGTTAGAATTAAATTATCTTTAAAGAATATAATTCTTTATTATAATTATATTCCTACTAGAACTTCTCCTATCTTCTTGGAATTTAATTCTTCTTTAATCTCTGCATGGAAATCAAATTCCTTTGGGTTAGGGCTTTGCTGCACGTCATCTTGGGCTTGTCTAGTCATCAATTTCGACTCCCATATCAGCTTTGCTCTTGTCGACAATTGCCCTGGCAACTGGCTCGGCGTCTCCTTCATGTATTGCCCTGGCAACTAGCTCTAGCCTTGCTTTGGCAAGTGATCCTGCATACAAAACACACCAAAGCAGCATCCTTTCCCACAAAACTACCAAGTTATGTAATCAAGCTCAACGATGGAAGAAAACATGGATTAATTCATGAATGGCTAATTATGCAACTAATATGAGCCTAAGTCTAACAATAATATGAGTAAAAAGGGTAAGAAAAATAGTACTTTTGAACACTTATCAGTAGTGCATGAAGGAGATGCCGAGTTAGTTGCAAGGGTAATTGTCGATAAGGGATAAAATGATATGGTAGTCGAAATTGATGACTAGATTAGCCCAAGATGACGTGGAGCATAGTTAAATCCAAAAGGAGTTTGATTTCCATGAAGAGGTCAAAGAGAAATTAAATCCCAAGAAGATAGAAGAAAATCTAGAAGGAATTTAAATATAATAAAAAATTATATTCTTTTAAAGTATTTAATTCCAACTTAACTTCCTCCTCAAGAAAGACTTTGACCTAGCAATCTCCTATTTAAAGGAGACCAAGCCGTCAAACTCCAAGAGAGAGCAAAGGGGAGAGATTTCGACAAGGGCTTTCAACCATTCTTCATCTTTTTCTTTCTTGTTCGATTTAAGTTTATGTTAGGGATTCTTTGTTTTGTGTTTCTTTGGAACCTAGCCATGAACTAAATCTATTTGGCTAAGGTTATTGTGTTTTGTGGTTGTGAGAAACAATTGGATTTTGTTTAGGTAATAAGAGTTTGCACTTTCAATTCAAGGTTTACTCATTCTTGGTATTTATTATTGTTTGTGATTGAATTGGGAGGGGATCTCGTAACTCAATCTATTTATCTAATATCGGGAGAGTTAGATTCAAGAAACGAATGAGTATGGTCTTTATTCAATCTATTGATGGTGAAGATTAATCCAGCTTAGGAATAAGTTAAGGATTTCAACGGCTAAGAGGAGCGCAAGATTGGTTGTTGTTCACCCTTGATTCACGAAGGGATGTATTGTCAAGGCATGAACAATTAGATAGAGTTTTGACTTAGGGATAAGAAGAAACCATTGCAGAACGCTCTACCGAACCTTGAAGTTGCTGCACAGCCGCCCAAACAGTTGCCCAGGCAACCGTCAAATAGTTGCCAAGGTAACCCCGCTGTGCAAGTTGCCACGGCAACTGAGTTGCCACGGCAACTGAGTTGCCCTTGCACTCTTTTACCAAGACTATCCAATTGGCTATCACTCCTCAACTCACGATAACCTGGCCTATTCTCTCTCTTTTGATTACATCTTCTTTTACTTTATTGCTTTCTAGTTTAGTTGTTAGTTAAAACTCCTACAATCGTCTATTTGTGTTTTTACTTTTTACAGTGCAAGAGACTAGATTCTTGAAGTGGCACCAATCCCTGTGGAGACGATATCTTTTATACTATAACTTGCGACGTGTACACTTGCACAATTGCAGAGCACTTATTACGCGCAACAAGTTTTTGGTGCCGTTGCCGGGGATTGGCAATAGCAACTTTGTTTTATTTTCTTGCATTTTTTATTTTATTGTTTAAAGATTCGAAGGGCTAACAAACTTTGGTTTTGCATTGGTATATGACCAGGGCGAGACCAACTACATTAATCCCTTTGATCCTGAAATCACATGAACCTTGCAAAGACTCAGACAAAGGTTAAAAGTAGCAATGGCTAATCAAGACGGCAATATGAATCAGGATGTTCCAGCAGGAGGAGGAGTGATTCTTGCACGAAACAGAACTATTAAAGACTATCTTGAGGAATATCTTGAAGGACTTAATCCAGGAGTTGTCACACCTGAAATTGAAGCCGGCCACTTTGAGTTGAAACCGGTTATATTCAATATGATCAACACAATTGGTCAATTTGGCGGCTCAGCAACTGAAGATGCATGACAACATCTTAAATCTTTCCTCGAGATTTGCAATTCATTCAAAATACAAGGAGTCACCCCCGATGTTTTACGACTAAGATTATTTCCCTATTCACTAAAGGATAGGGAGAAAGCATGGTTGAATAGTATTCCTACCGGATCAATAGGATCTTGGACCGATCTTTGTCATGATTTCCTTGCTTGATTTAATCCTACAAATTTGACTGATAAGCTTTGTAACGAAATTACTTTTTTCGGCAGGCAGATAATGAATCCATGTACGAGGCTTGGGAGCGATATAGAGAACTTCTACACAAATGCCCCATACACAGATTCCCAATGTGGACACAAGTAACAATGTTTTACAAAGCTGTGAATACACCAACAAGGATGATGCTAGATGCCTCGGCAAATGACATACTCCTAGATAAGTCGTCGGAAGAAGCAATGGAAATTTTGAACAGGCTTGCCAAGAATGATTATCAGTTCCCATCTGCTAGAAGAGGAGGAGTTAGACGCCAAGCCACAATACATGAACTGTGATCATCAGATTCAATTTCGGCACAATTGGCCACTCTAACCAAGATGGTCCAGAACATGTAGAAACAAAACAACACACATGAGGTCAAGGTAGTAGATTCCTTTTGTGAGTTATGTGGGGGTAACCATAATTCTTCTGAATGTATGCAGAATCCAAAATCCAGCTTTTATGTGGGGAATTACAATCGGAACAACAATGTGATGTCCAACATATATAATCCAGCTTGGAAGAAGCACCAAATTTTTCATGGAGTAATCCCAACAATGCTGTAAACCAGAACAATCAGAATGCACAAGCATCAGGATTCCAGCAGAATATGCCACGGCAACAGTTGCCACAACAACAACCGACAGCATCTAGTTCTTTGGAAAACTCTCTCAATGCTTTTATGTTGAAAACTGAATCTTATATGGCTGAAAATAGTAACTTCATAAAAAGAACTGATGCTTTTATTAACAGGACTGAGATGAGATTGCAAAACCAAGATGCGGCAATCAAATCATTGGAAACTCAAGTCGGACAATTAGCTCAAAACCTAAATACTAGACCGCAAGGAGGTTTACCTAGCGATACTGAAGTCGCAAGAGGAAATGGCCACGAGCAATGTAAGACAATCACCACTATAAGTGGCCGACAACTTAAAGAGGCTCAAGCTCGCTCATCAAACAAAACTCCACAAAAAGAACATGATGAACTCAGCAGTAAAGCCTCAGATGCTGAACCAGGAAATGCCACAACAACCCTAGTTGACGGTGCCGCGACAACCAGGAAATGAGCACGCCGCGAGAACCAGCGATAAGGATGCCACGGCAACACCAGTTGATGATGCCTCGACAACTCCATTTGCTCCGAAAATACCGTCAATCAGGTTCCAGACCAATTAAGGGATTGAAGATATTCGACTTCCACCACCATTCCCACAAAGGTTGAAGCGACAAAAGCAAGAATATTAATTCAAGAAGTTTCTTGATATCCTAAAACAAGTCCATATCAACTTGCCATTGGTTGAGGCAATTGAACGAATGCCGAACTATGCCAAGTTTCTGAAAGACATTGTGTCCAAGAGAACAAGGTTAGGAGAGTTTGATACAGTTGCCACAACAGAGGGATGCATGGCCATGTTGCACAATCGCATGCCACCCAAGTTGAAAGATCCGGGAAGTTTCACAATACCATGTTCTATCGGAAACCACTATGTCGGGAAAGCATTATGTGACCTTGGAGCAAGCATAAACTTGATGCCTAAATTAGTTTTCTAGAAACTAGGAATCGGGAAGGCAAGACCTACAACATTTATGCTACAGCTACCCGATAGATCCTATGTGCATCCAGAGGGAAAAATCGAAGACATACTGGTAAAAGTTGATAAATTTATTTTTCCCCTGACTTTATTGTTTTGGATTGTGAAGCAAATGAGCATGCACCTATCATTCTCGGGAGACCCTTACTAGCAACAGGAAGAATCCTGATCGATGTTGAAAAGGGAGAACTCACAATAAGGCTGAATGACCGGTATGTTAAACTAAATGTGTTCCAAACACTAAGGCATGCCGATGATCCGGAAGAATGCCAACTTCTTCATGCCACGATAGAGTTTAACTTCGATGAGGAATTTAGTTGCCTCGGCAACTACATTGCCGATCAAGAGGAACATGAGAAGTACGAAGAACCGATCGATGAGGAACAAAAAGAAGAGGCAAATTGGTTAGTCAATCGACCAGGTACATACTTTGAACCACTGGATTACTCAGGTAAGGAAGGTAAACTCGAAAATCCCTATATTGAACAACCACCGATTCTTGAGTTGAAACAGTTGCCAGGGCAACTAAAATATGCTTACTTGGGAGCCGATAATACATTGCCTGCAATTATTTCCTCTAAGTTACAGCCTAAGCAGGAAAAGAAGCTTATCAACATGTTGATGCTACACAAGAAGGCAATAGGGTGGACAATTGCCGACTTGAAGGGAATTAGCCCGGCAGTGTGCATACATAAGATTTTGTTGGAAGATGATAAAAAACCTTCGATTGAGGCCCAGAGAAGACTGAATCATGCCATGAAAGGGGTTGTAATGAAAGAAATCATCAAGTGGCTTGACGCCGGCATCATATACCCTATCTCTGATAGTACATGGGTAAGTCCGGTATAATGTGTACCGAAAAAGGGAGGTATAACGGTGGTAAGTAATGAAAACAATGAACTCATTCTAACTAGGATTGTGACCGGTTAGAGGTTTTGTATGGATTACGAAAGCTAAACAAAGCCACTAGGAAAGATCACTTCCCCTTACCCTTTATTGATCAAATGCTTGACCATCTTGCAGGTAAACCCTTTTATTGTTTTCTTGATGGTTATTCAGGTTACAATCAAATTGCTATAGCACCAGAAGATCAAGAAAAGACAACCTTCACATGCCCATACGATACTTTTGCTTTCCGAAGGATGCCGTTCAGATTGTGTAATGCCCCGGCAACCTTCCAAAGATGCATGATGGCACTCTTTTCAGACATGGTCGAAGACTTCCTTGAAATCTTCATGGATGATTTTTTCGTATTTGGTAATGACTTTGACAGTTGCCTCGGCAATTTAGAGAAGGTGTTGGCAAGATGTGAAGAATCCGTTTTAGTTCTTAATTGGGAGAAGTGCCATTTTATGGTAGATGAAGGAATTGTGCTTGGCCACAAGATTTCATCCAAGGGAATTGAAGTAGACAAAGCCAAGGTGGACGTGATCGAGAGATTACCCCCACCAAGTTCGGTTAAAGGAATTCGAAGCTTTCTTGGACATGCAGGTTTTTATAGGAGGTTCATTCATAATTTTTCTAAAATTACTAAACCCTTGTGCAATTTGCTTGAACATGATAAAGTGTTCAATTTTGATGATTCTTGCGCCCAAGCATTCGAAACCCTAAAGAAAAAGCTTGCCTCGGCATCCATTGTCGTTCCACTCGATTGGACGCTACCTTTTTGAGCTCATGTGTGATGCAAGTGATTTTGCGGTAGGAGCAGTCCTAGGCCAACGCATAGGTAAGACCTTTCATGTGATATACTACGCTAGTAAAACTCTTAATAGTGCTCAAGTGAATTACACAACAACGGAGAAAGAGTCACTAGCCATAATTTTTGCATTTGACAAGTTCTGATCATATTTGATTGATACAAAGGTAATTGTCCATATAGACCATTCGGCAATTAAGTATCTATTTGCTAAAAAGGATGCCAAACCTCGTTTGATTCATTGGTATTGCTTTTACAAGAGTTTGACATTGAAATTAAGGACATGAAAGGAATAGAAAATCAAGTAGCCTATCACTTATCACGCTTAGAAGGCAATAGGGAGGAGGACGCGGATTTAGAGATATGTGATGCATTCCCGGATGAGCAACTGTTAGTTGCCTCGGCAACCATGGATGCGCATGCCTCGGCAACCCCTGATGCCTCGACCTTGGTAACCCTCGACTCCTCGACAACTCTAGACTCGCATGCCTCGGCAACCCTTGACGCGCACGCCTCGACAACTCCAGACGCACATGCCTCGGTAACCCTTGACACGTATGCCGCGACAACTCTAGACGCGCACGCCTCGGCAACCACGGAAGCAGTTGCCACAGCAACCACAGATGCCTTGACGATACCCTGGTACGTGGATTTAGTTAATTTCCTTGTTTGTGGTATTTTCCCTTATGGCCTTACTCACCAAGGGAAGAATCGGTTCTGCCATGATGCTAAGCATTACTTTTGGGACGAGCCTCTTTTGTTTAAACAATGTGCAGATCAGGTTATATGCCGATGTGTCCCTGAAGAGGAGCAATAGAATGTACTCTGGCAATGCCATTCTTCACCCTATGGAGGACATTTTGGAGGAACATGTACCACGGCCAAAGTTTTGCAATCCGGTTTGTATTGGCCAACATTGTACAAAGATGCCCGAGAGTTTTACATGCAATGTGATCGTTGCCAGAGGACGGGCAATATCTCTAGACGACATGGGATGCCACTCCAAAACATCCTCGAGGTGGAATTGTTCGATGTATGGGGGATCGACTTTATGGGACCTTTCCCATATTCATTCGGCAACCTCTACATTTTACTTGCCGTCGACTATGTGTCTAAATGGGTTGAGGCAGCTGCAGTTCCCGCCAACGATTCCAAGACCGTGCAACGATTCTTGCAGAAAAATATATTTACACAGTTTGGGATACCGAGAGCAATTATCAATGATGAAGGCAAGCACTTTGACAACAGACTTATTGCCAAGATGTTGCAACGCCCCGGCGTGTCACACAAAATTGCCTCGGCATATCACTCACAAACTAATAGGCAAGCAGAAATTTCCAACCGGGAATTGAAGGGTATACTCGAGAAAGTTGTAAATCCCTCTAGGAAGGATTGGTCAGTAAGACTAGATGATGCACTTTGGGAATATCGCACTGCATTCAAAATACCCTTAGGTATGTCTCCCTTCCGACTTGTCAATGGAAAAATATGCCATCTACCGGTGGAAATCGAACACAAGGCATATTGGGCAATCAAGGCTGTGAATATGGATTGGGAAAGTGCAGGGCGAAAGCATTTGTTGGACCTCAACGAGATAGAAGAATTCCATGCACTCGCCTATAACAATGCACGAATCTACAAGGAGAAAACAAAGTAATGGCACGACAAGAAACTATTTCCGCGGCAATTCATGCCAGGGCAACTAGTTCTCTTATTCAATTCTCGGCTGAAACTTTTCCCGGGAAAACTGAAATTAAGATGGTCGAGACCATTCGAAGTTGTCAAACCATTCTCCCATGGTGCCGTGATAATCAAGTCCATCACTAACGAACATGAATTCAAAGTTAACGGACAAAGATTGAAGCACTACAACGGTGCCCATGTGGAACGTAACAAAGAAATGGTCACCTTAGGAGATGCATGAGCATGCTCTCCTTTCGATATTTTCATTTTATTTTTATTTTTTTGAACTATTTAATTTTTTATTATTTATTAATTTTGGTTATTTCTCTTTTTAGGATAGATTTATTTATTTTCTTTAAGATTAAGACTACATATTTCTTTCATATTTATCTAATTGTTTTTAAATTTTAGGTTTAAGAATTTCTTTGCACATCTTTATTTATTTTCTTTTATTAGTTTATCTTTAATTTTAATACTTATTTTATTTGTTTTTGAATTGTAGGAAAAGAGTTCAAGATAAAGAGGATTTTGATTCAAGAATGAAGCTTCTTCAACAAGGAAATTAATGGGCTAAATCTAAGGCTTATATTAAGCCTCCAATTTACCCTAAATAAACCCTATTAGCCGACCAAACCCTTCCCCTTCCCCTTCCCCAAATCCCTTAGCCGTCCCCTTCCCCCAATCAAAACCCTTGTTTTCTTTCTTTCCAATCAATCTCACCCACCATATTTACTACCTATCTTTTCTATATAATCCATCACCCTTAACTTCCAACAAACCTATTCCTACTTTTCACATTGCAACTCTTTAGTTTCTTTTGCTTTATTTTCTTTGTTTCTACCAAACTCACAACCAAGATCATCCATGGCATCCAAAATCGAATTTTTGGTTCATCCAAGTTCCTCCAAAGAACCAAGATACAATAAGTTTGCTACACTGGTGGTTCAAGAAAGATTCATTCCAAGCTTGAAAGCTGGAAGATTTGCGAAGAACAAGACTTCGAATACTCCAACTCTTATCAATATTTCGGCCTTGAACCATTCATATTCCAAAGGATTGCACATCAAAAGTGGAAAATCTTTTGCCATCAATCGGAACCGGGTAACATCTCATGGGTAAGAGAATTCTATGCTCATTCACTTAACCCGGATAATCCTTATGTTTTTGTTCGTGACAAGGCTATACTCATAAGCCCCGAAAGCATCAACACCTTTTACGGGTTTTACATTGAGAATGACGAGCATCAAGCCTTTGTTGATTAACTCACGCCCAAGCAACTCGACAAGGTGCTTCAAGAACTCACTCTACCGGGAACTCATTGGAACGACGGTAAATACAAGGGCACGGTAAATCACCTTCGGCTTAAACCCAAAGCAAAATTATGGAATAAGTTTGTTAAAACTTCTTTAATGCCCACAACACACAATACTACCGTTGATACACCTCGTCTTTTGCTCATACATTCTACTTTGCATAATCGCATCATTAACATTGGAACAGTTATTTGTGATGAGATTTTTGTATGTAGCACAAAAGACAAGGGTTCTTTTTTCTTCCCTTGCTTAATTTCCAATCTTTGCAAGGAGATGCATGTCCCAAGTGAGTCAACCGATGAAAAGGCCCTACCAAAGTTCGGTTGGATTCGAGCACAAATCCGAAAGCTAATGGGAGAGGCACCGGTAAAATCCCCAACGCCTTCAATTGCCGCAGCAACTCCTAATGCTCAAGCAACTGATGGCCAGGCAACTCGGATAGCAACCTCGGGACAACTTGAAGCACTCTTATAACCGTTGGAGAACAACCTTAGGAAAATTGAAGACCTGCAACTAATGTTCATGCGGTACATGAAGGATCACAAAAATGCCATCACCCAAGTCATCCTGGAAAAGTACCCGGACAGCCACGTGTTGTTCCTCATCTTTCTTGCCGAAATCTTTTCCAAGACAACCAATAAAGCAGTTGCCACGGCAACCGAAACAGATGATGCCACGACAACCTACACTGCGCCTGCCCAAGCAGTTGCCACGACAACCAACACTGAAGACACCCCGCCAACCACTGCAAAAGCCAAAGGTAAAGCGCCTATGCCCGAATCAACTCATATTGAATCATTATCCGATTTTTCAGATTCAGACAAGTCCTTCATTGCACCAACAATGACCGCACCAATCGAATCCTCCAAGCCCAAGCGAAAGGCCAATGACATTGATGATGAGGACACACCCGTACGAGGATCGATTCCACCATCAGCAACAAGGACGCAACCACCACGTTCAAGGAAAAGAATCAAGACACCGTCCAAAAGGAAACTAATCATCCACAATGACGAACTCTCAGAGTAAGTCCTCATTTGCATTTTACTTTTCTTTATTGTTATTTTCATTTTTATTTTTCTTTTTTGCATGCATTGAGGACAATGCCTCACTCGAGTTTGGGGGGATTGTTATTAGCTAGTTACCATGTTTAGCTGCATTCATCTTAAGTATTGCATTTAGGATACATAAATTGCTTGCCATGGCTTTAGTTGGAACAAGAATTGCTTAGATTTGATGAATATCCGATGATGACTTTGCCAATTCACTTAATTGATAGAATTTTTTATTCTAGGATAACCGTGGAAACACTTAGAATCACACTATGATGCTAAACTTAATGAAACACTGTTGTGGCTTGATTGATTTAAGGAATTCTAGCGAACTTAGGTTGATAGTTAAAAAATTGAGAGATTAGAATAAAAATTGGATGAATGCTAGAGGTGCCCAAAATTGGCTATGTGTTTAAAATTGATTGCTAGAGGTGCCCGAAACCGGCTCTAGTCGAATATTTTTTTTATTAACTTAAGAAAACTAAAAAACACTAGAGGTGCCCAAAATCGGCTATAGTTAAAACATGTTAAAAGAACCCAAGGAAGTAATTTGAAAACCTCTTGTTTGCATAGAATCTGAAAAATCAACTTGCACACAACTCCGCACACACTCACAAGCATTATAGTTTGATTCTGAGTAACTCCTAAGTTTTTCGAAAAATGAAAAGCCAATCATACTTTGTTCCACGGTTCTGAGAATTGAAATCAAGTTCAAAGCTAAGTTTGTGAAAATTAAAGACTTGGCGGGTAATTATTAGTTTGCATTGCTTGAAGACAAGCAATAGTACGAGTTTGGGGGTGTGCTAAGTGTCTAAAAGTACTATTTTATTCACCTTTTTTATTCATATTATTGCTAGACTTAGGCTCATATTAGTTGCATTATTATACATTCATGCATGTTTGCATAGTTTCCTTGGTGGACAAGCTTGATTTCATATTTTGCTTAATTTTGTGGAAAAAGGGTGTTGCCGATAGTTTTTTTTGTGTGTGTATAATCACTTGCCTAGGCAAGGCTGGAACCAGTTGCCAGGGCAATACAAGAAGGAGATGCCGATGTAGTTGCTAGGGCAGTGCATGAAGGAGATGCCGAGTTAGTTGTCAGGGCAATTGTCGATAAGGGATAAGATGATATGGCAGTCGAAATTGATGACTAGATAAGCCCAAGATGATGTGGAGCAAAGTTAAATCCCAAAGGAGTTTGATTTCCATGAAGAGGTCAAAGAGAAATTAAATCCCAAGAAGATAGGAGAAGATCTAGAAGGAATTTAAATATAATAAAGAATTATATTCTTTTAAAGTATTTAATTCCAACTTAACTTCCTCCTCAAGAAAGAATTTGACCTAGCCATCTCCTATTTAAAGGAGACCAAGCCGTCAAACTATATGAGAGAGAAAAGGGGAAAGATTTCGACAAGGGCTTTCAACCATTGTTCATCTTTTTCTTTCTTGTTCGATTAGGTTTATTTTAGGGATTCTTTTTTTTGCGTTTCTTTGGAACCTAGCCATGAACTAAATCTATTTGGCTAAGGTTATTGTGTTTTGTGGTTGTGAGAAACAATTGGATTTTTTTAGGTAATAAGAGTTTGAACTTTCAATTCAAGGTTTACTCATTCTTGGTTTTTATTCTTGTTTGCGAGTGAATTGGGAGAGGATCTCATAACTCTATCTATTTATCTAATATCGGGAGAGTTAGATTCAAGAAACGAATGAGTATGGTCTTTATTCAATCTATTGATGGTGAAGATTAATCCGACTTAGGAATAATTTAAGGATTTTAACGGCTAAGAGGAGCACAATATTGGTTGTTGTTCACCCTTGATTCACGCAGGGATGTATTGTCAAGGCATGCACAATTAGCTAGAGTTTTGACTTAGGGATAAGAAGAAACCATTGAAGAACGCTCTGCCGAACCTTGAAGTTGCTGCCTAGTCGCCCAAACAGTTGCCCAGGCAACCGTCGATTAGTTGCCAAGGCAACCCGCTGCGCAAGTTGCCACGGGAACTGAGTTGCCCTTGCACTCTTTTACTAAGACGATCCAATTGGCTATCACTCCTCAACTCACGATAACCTGGCCTATTCTCTCTCTTTTGATTACATCTTCTTTTACTTTATTGCTTTCTAGTTTAGTTGTTAGTTAAAACTCCTACAATCGCCTATTTGTGTTTTTACTTTTTACAGTGCAAGAGACTAGATTCTTGAAGTGGCACCAATCCTCATGGAGATGATATCTTTTATACTATAACTTGCGACGTGTACACTTGCATGATGGCACGTGTACACGTGTACACTTCCTAGTTGGCGTCGACGGCAACTCGAACACAAAATCCATGGTGATTCTCTCCCCTTTCCATCCTAGTATTCTCAATGGTTGCAACAACCCGGAAGGAAGCTAATGTTCAGCCTTAACACACTGACAAACCACACGTTTAGCGACAAAATCAACTACATTTTTCTTTATACTAGCTCAATGGTACTCACCCTTCAACCCTTGATACATCTTAGTACTACCGGGATGCAAAACAAAAGAACTAACATAAGCCTCGATCAAAATCATGCGCCTCAACTCACTATCACTAGGCACAACTATCTGATCCTTAGAACACAATACTCCATCATCATTAAAATGAAAATCTGATAGATTTCAATCCATAAATTCGTTAACATGCAATAACAATGCATCATCAAAAGATCACTTTTCTTTTATCAACCGCGACAACGATGAATTTACTTACAACTTGACCATCAAGCCTCCATCACGCGATACACTCAACCGCGTAAACATCACCCTTAACTCCATTGCAACCTTCCTACGTGAAGCATCGGCTACAACATTAGCCTTCCTCAGATGATACTCAATCATCAAAACACAATCCTTAAGCAACTCCAACCATCTAAGTTGCCAAAGATTCAAATCCTTTTGAGTCATCAAATATTTCAAACTCTTATGACCTGTTTACAAAACACACTTCTCACCAAAGAGAGTGTCTCCAAAACCTTTAAGCAAACACAACCACGACAAACTCAACATCATACGTAGGACCATTGCGCTCGTGCACCTTCAACTGTCTAAATGCACACTACAAATTCGCTAGCAACACAACAATCTTAGAGTATTCTTCAACAAACCTCGATATCAGACAATTGAATCTAGAAAACCCACGAACCTTTAACTTCAACCTTGGTTGCTTCAAACTATCACAACCAAACTTTCAAGAACCAATCTTTAACACACTTAAGAATTCCAAAGAACCACATTACTAAAGCTACTCACCGAAGCTACCTTGCTTACACCATCACTACATCGGCTTTTGAACAGTCATCCATAAGTGTGAACATATGTATGCATGATAACTTATATGCCCTCATAGATGTCTATGTATATGTATGCAAAACCTCTAATGTCATGCCCAAATACATGCATGTAATGGCATATTTATATATATACATATAAGTGTTTTTGCACTATGCATGTTAAACTGTTCACACTTATTAATAACGTTCACAAAACCAAAATTCCTTCCAACATACCCTAAAACTCACACTTCCTGAACAAAAAGCAAACATTCGCTCCTCCACAAAAACCTACCAAATCATTCATACTCGTCAACCAAAATCCTTCTCGTTACCTTTGTACACGAAAATTTCACCTATAAACGCAACAACAAACTGATCCAAAATCCCTTGGAAGACCCGATTCATCATATCCATGAACACAACCGATGCATTGGTCAAACTAAATGGCATCACCAAGAACTCACAATGCCCATACTTCATACGAAAGGCAATTCTAAGCACAACTATATCTTTTACCCTCATCTGTAATTATCCAAACACTAAATCAACCTCAATAACACCGAAGCACCTCTAAACTGGTTAAACAAATTATCAATCTGTGACAAATGATACTTATTCTTAATCATCAACTTGTTCAGTTGCCAATAATAAATACACATGCCATCCTCCTTTTTCAAAAACAACACCGGCGTACCCCACGACAAAACACTAGGCCTAATAAGCCCTCGATCAAGCAACTCCTAAAGTTACATCTTCAACTCTTTTAACTCCTTCAGAGCCATACAATAGGGAGCAATAGACATTGGAGCTATATTTTTATACAACTCGATGCCAAACTCAACCTCTCTATTCAACGGCAAACCAGGAAACTCCTCCGGAAAAACACCCGGAACACTCACATACCATATGCATGTCCTAAACACACACATCCTTCGATCCTGGATTCATAACTTAGGCTAAGAATGCCTCACAACCAGAATCCAACAAACAACTCGCTTCCAAAGCCGATACAACATTGGGTAAGAACTTAACATTCTCACCTATGATTACTACCTCGTAATCATCAACACGTTTCAAGGTAACTCACTTGAACTCAAAACCAACCACAGTTCTATGCACAGACAACAAATCCATACCCAGGATTACATCAAGATCATAAAATAGCAACTTCATTGCATCAACCACAAACACATGACCTTAAACCATCATAAGACATTTCTTAAACAACCTTCTCGCAACAATCGTCTCAACGTAAGAACTAGATACCTGCATTCCCACATCTAAAACTTCTGAGACGACCGTTCAAACCACAACTTTCGTAAGCGTTAGCAACACCAGGTGCAGAAGTCCATACCCCATGAATCAAATGTAAATAATCCCACCTCATGTGATTACACGATCCACATACCAAAAAAGTATTAAAAGTCAATATAATCTGGGTACCCTGTGTAACCCCCTCGACCCGGCCTAGTCGCAAGACATGACTGGACGAGTCACACAGGGAGTATTGGAGAAAAACCTGAAAGTTTCCCTTCAATAAATGACCCTTTTTTTCTTTTTCCTTTTCTAGATGCAACATTATTAGCCTATGTGTACAAGCTAGCAGCGGGTGAATTTACAACCCAATCAGGCATCGATTCGACATCCAATTGCTCCGGTTATCATTTAGGGACCATTTTGCAAAAATGATAAAATTAAGGGACTTATTGTAAAATTAAAGCAACCAATATTTAACTAGTCAAGTTTCATACTCACAAGTCAAATTTCAACTCAATTTGATCATCCAAACAAGCTCAATTGCACTCACAACCTTCAGGGACTAAAATGCAAGAAAATAGAACATCAAAAGATTCCAAATAAACGATTTACCTAACACCGTATCGTTACGTTTGTTCCTCGTATCGGTATGCAAACTGACAGTTTCACTTTTAGCACAACATCGTATCGATACGGCCCCATGTACCGATACGCCTAGCTTTTTCCTCTAAAACTGTACCGGTAAGGGTCTATCCGTACCGATATGCTAAGCCTATTTTGGCCTACCCGTATTGATACAATATCCCGCATACCGATACATCTGGGCCTGTAATGTCTCATTTTGCTGTAAAAACACACCATAAAAGATACTCAAGCCATTCTAACATGCTTTCTAGGCAACCACAACATAATCAAAGATCAAACCTCAGCCAAATGCACTAGAAACAACATCAAAACATGGTCACCTAATAGAAAGGGAAATCTATAGGCATGCATCCTATTGCCAAGCCAAGTTAAACACCAAAAACTATACCAGAGCTCAATCAAACTTTAAAGGCCGTTTACAAAACCAAAAAGGCAATTCAAACTTGCCACAAACTGGGGAGTTAACAACACACTCTCCCAAAACATAAAGGGACCCTCCCATTGACAAATTTATTACTATTGATTAGTTCAAAACCATACTTGAGCAATGAAAACTTCTTGGACTTCCACTCTTGCCTTCTTGCTGCCCAACGAGCTACTTATCTGCATTGTTAAGAAAAGAGAGCGTAAGCAATAAGCTTAGTGATGGACGCTCAAAGGAAAAACCATTTACAATGCCCTTGAAAACCTTTTTCTTAACAAGTCATTTCACATCATGCTCAAATATAATCTCATGCTTAAAAAATCATCAAAGCAAAGTCATTTACTTTTCAAAACACATGTATCATTTAGCTCATGCATTAAATCCAATGCAGATCTCTATGCCACTTCTCATGCTTGAACATTATAAAGCATTTCTCAAAATAGGATCTCATGTATAAATTCCATTATAAAAAACCATTTTAAAACAATGATACATGTAGTCTCATATATTGGCTCTCAAGTGACCGGAATGGCTACAACCACATTCCCGGATGGCTACGACCTCATCCCCGGATGGCTATGACCCCATCCTTTAAAAGTCCGGATATGCGGACACCTTGATGGCTATAACCCCATCAAGTCTCATGGTGATACAACCCACCATATTGCACACTTCGGCCGGGATAACACTGCCCCCATTACACGTGGTGATGGCACTACCCCCATCACTCTATACATTATAACCTGTGTTACTGAAGAATTTGGCTTACGTACGAATTTTGTATATATATATTATAGTGCACTCACATCCTATTGGTCGACCAATTATATTCGATTAAAATAAGCATCATCACTTGCCAATATACACTTTAAAAACCATGTTACCTTACGGTTTTCAATGCATAAACATAAACCATTACTCATCCCATTTTAAAATCAATAGCATTGCATAGCATTTACGCAAAAAGTTATAAACACTTTCAAAACTACATGTCTATCTCATGGGATCACATGAATCATTTTTCAATTCATAAAAACATGCATAACAGTAGGTAACAAATTCTATCTTTAACATGAGCATGATTGATCAAAACAATAGGAAAAGCCGAGAAATCGAGAGCGAATTTAATCATACTTACTTCAGAGTTTAAACCAGCATTTTAAGCTTAATTTAAACCCCCCAAAATCACTTTCAAACCTCTTTAGAGCTGTAAAACTCATTTCCACTCACCAACACCCCTCGCTTGCTTTGTGCCGATGCGATTCAAGCCTCCGGATCAACCGAACACTCTTCCAAAGCTATTGGAACCAACTCCCCTGCTTCTAACCAAGGAAAAAAGAGGATTAAATGCACATCCTTGCATTAAAATCCCCAGAATCTCAACACCATCCTTTCCCTACTCATCTATCAACATTTCGCTATCCGAAAACCACCGAAACATCGGCAAAAACACTCTAATTGATCTCCAGCCTTTTCCAAATGAGATCAAAAATAAAATATCATCACGATACAAGTAAAAAATCACCTCAACACCAAGATATCATCAGCCATCAATTAACCACATAAACAAGCCAAAAAACTCCAAGATCTCACCCTAGAAATCAAACAATTTACCTAGTTCCGGGATTACCACATTAAAATCCATTAATCCACAATATCAAACATCAAAATTATGACAAAACTCAATCATAAACCTAGAATTAACAAATAAAAATAGATCTTAATCAATTTCACCCATTAAACTTCAATTAAACCAATTTTCCATGATTGTACCATCAAAACCCATTAGAAAACATTCATAAAAGATCAATAACTTGGGAATTTCAATAAAGAAACTATCATTAGAGGATAAGAACGAAACTTTACCTCTAATGATGACTTTTCCCTTCAATTATACAGATTTACATGAGAAAACAAAGATAAAACAATAAGATTTTGCTAGGAAAACATTAAGAAATCATTTAGGATTGAAAAGATGGATTAAATCAAATGTTTACCTAAAATCTTTGAAGAGAAATGGATGTTTGGCTGGAGAGAATTTGAGAGAAAATGGTTGAGAGAAAAGTTGGTTATGTGAAATATGTTTTAAGAAAAGAATGAGTAATTAATTATCTCCATCCTTTTTACCAATTAAAAACCACTTTAAAATCAGTCAATTAAGAGGGAAAAAGTCAGAATTAGACTCTTGGTCAAAAGCTCATTAAAGATTCAAAGTTCTGATCTTTTACAATTTAGTCACTAAAAACAATTTTTAAACTTTACAGTTTGGTCACTTGTCCCAAAATGTCAAACCTCCGAAATCCATTTTCCAAAATTGATTCCACCAAAATCATTTATATATTAAATAATGATTTTAAAGCATTTTCCCATATTTTATTTCCTCCAAAAACCTTTCAAATTAATTAAATCCCGAAACTAGCCTAAATCACCGAAACCGGTTCAACCGAACCGTCTAACCTAAATGTGGCTAACTCTTAGGCCCAAAATTGGGGCGTTACACCCTAGCCATTCGGTCCTCGCCCAGCACTACCACCATCTTGCGTCAACTCAGGGCGATACCTTTTTTTCACGATTCTTCTTGAACTGGCTACCATAAAAAAATAGAGTCCGCAATTCTCTTGCCAATGCCAAAACCTCCCACACAAACTAATGAACCCAGGTTCTACTCAATTTCATTCACCCGTGTAACCATCACATCAAAAACGGCGTAGACAAAGGCCAACATGTATATCCTAACATCTTGTACCAATCTGTAACAGAATCAGTCACAACGATGCCTCTCATCCAGTACCAGTTCATGAGCATACTGGCTCAACTGAACAAATTGTACCTTAAACTCGGCCACAAACATACTGCCTAAAATCAAAGCCATGAACTCCTATTTCTTTTCACCAAGTATCTAACTCTCAGATATTTCTTCTTAAGGACAATTCGAAAGAACTCCTAGGTTACGACACCAGGTTCCACGCTCGCAACCACCGTTGTCCACCAACTATAGGCACCATCTTGCAACAGGGATACAACACATCCTAACTTACGGGCGTCACTACACCCTATCGAATCTAAAAATTCATACAACACCGGCGGCCATCCACACCTCAAATGCCCTGATTACCAACCCATGGTACCCAAAACCTCTCAACTACGGAGACGTTCCAACGACAATCTCGTTTGCCCAACAGCTAGTGCAGACACACCGCTCCAAAAACACCAACTTACAAAAAAACTCAGAACATCGCCTATATCAAAGGCCCCACATCACCCAACACTGGCCCATTTGGCACATGTGATACTTACTTCGGGGTAGCAAACCCCCAAGAGATATAACATTCTCCTTAATTTCTTTCCCAACATAAACAACATCACGCTAGTTATACTTACATCGGCCATCCACACCTCTCTCGGTCGTAACATAATACATTTCTAAGGCATGATAGTTATACCAAAATAAAACAACCAGGCTAGCTTCAAGAAATGATCCAAGACTTCCATCAAAACATTTCAGACTACAGTGATAACGCAATGGGTTCCCCAAACTTTCCCTCCAACATGCCATTAAGAAATCAACATGTATATCACAAACATCGTGCATAACAAACAATAGAATACGATTCACATCATCATTACAACAACAACTTACCAATAACCTGACCTTTCGTAACCTGGCTTTGATACCACCAAATGTAATACCCTCGACCCGGCCTTGTCGTAGGACCGGACCGAGCGAGCTACATTAGGTTTACCAAAGTAAACCGTAAAGGTTTAACTTGAAAACACGACCTTTTTTATTTATCTTGTCTAGAAGCAAAATTATTAACCTATGTGTACATACTAGCAGCGGATGAAATCTTAACCCAATTGGGTGTCAAAACGACATCCAATCGCAAGCAAAAGTAATATAGGGACCAAATTGCAATTCTAGAAAATTACAAGGACTTAATCCATTTTAATGTTGCCAATCCTTAATTAAATAGGTTTCATAGCAACATGTCAAAATTTAACTTGAATCGATCATCCAAACTCATGTAATTGCACTCACAACATTCAGGAACTAAAACATAAAAAATAGAACATTTAGAATATACCATCTAACTAAATTAACGACTGCCGTATCGATACACTTTGGCCCGTATCGGTACGGTAAACACCAGTAGCCAAACATGTACTGATACGCCCCCGTGTACCGAAACGGTATCCCGCATACCGAAACGCTAAGCCTTTTACTCAAGAATACATATCAAAACGTTATCCCGCATACCGAAACGATAAGCCTTTTACTCAAGAACACGTACCGAAATAGTATCCCGCGTACCGAAATGCTAAGCCTAAAATGTCTTACACATACCGAAACACAAGTACGCATACCGATACGCCTGGGCTTGAAATGCTCAATTTATATGGTTTAACATGCGTTTGAGGATACCAAAGCACCTTATTGTGCTTCTAACATTTTCCAACATAAACACAAGGCAATCCACAACCTAACATGTCAAAATCATCAACAACTCATAGCATCAAACTTCCAAAGGTAAACTATAGGCATGCTTCCTATAACCAATCCAAGCAAAGTTACAAAAACCAAACCAAAGCAAAAACCAACCATTAGAGGCCATTTACAAGTCTAAAACGGAAACACAAACTTGCTCAAATAGGGAGTATAACCAAAACACCTCCCCAAACACAACAGAGACACCCCATTGCCCTTATTACATATAGTCTAATTGAAAACATACTTTCAAATACCGAAGTCTTTTTCGAATCCCTTGCTCCCTAGCTGCCCTCAAGCCTTTAAATCTCTACATTGATGGAAAAAGAGAGCGTAAGCACACAAGACTTAGTGAGGAGTGCACAAAGGCAACACACCATCAATACAATTAAAACCGGTTTCAAAGTCACCTTGAAATCTCATTTCAAACCACGTTAAATCATCATTTAAACTATCACGCCTTGAAAACCGTGCACTTAATCCTTTCAAAAACTAGCATATTAAACCATATGCAACATGAATCATATATCAATAATGAATATCATTGCTAACCTCAATTTAAGCCTTCCATGTATACATAACGTATGCAAGGTTCAAAGGGTAAACATGTATAAATCCTATTAAACATCACATGATACATTGACAATCATATTAGCTTACAAGTGATCATTAACGAAGTTCATTTCCAAAATAATTCATCAGATACACGGATTCAACAAGTGTTCTCACAACACTTCAAGCCATCATAACTAGGATATTAACACAATTACAATCACGGGGACAACAACCCCAACCAACAGTTAGATGCCTAACCCACTAACGAGAGACGTGACCATAACCTTCTCGATCGTTAAGGTACTTGGATGGAGATGGGACACCAACCTCCTCGACATCCATGGCGACTTATTTATAGTGCACTCAATCCTATAGCTGGCTAACTATATCCGATAACATTTTTAAACTACATCACTTGCCATTGTAATTCATTTTCATCACATACCTCACTATTTTCAAAAGCATTAACATTAACCTTTTTCCAAAGCATTAAACCATGCTTTAATTACAAGAATAAATCATATACTCACAAGGATCACTTACCATGTGCATCCTTCATCATTTCATGATTAAAATCATTATCTCACATACTTTAAACATGCTTAAACAGTAGGTAATCATAAAATCAACACAAGTGCATAAAACAATTTATAAAGCACGACCGAGAGAGAAAACCACTTTATACTTACTTCTGAACTTAGATAAGCGTTTCAAGCTCAAATCTAAATTCCCAAACCATCTTCAAACCCTTTTAAAAGTTGTAGGTTTCGTTCTCACTCATAGACACGCGAAACTTCAATTCGCCGACGTAAATCAAGCATCCAAAGCCTCTAACGCTTCACCGGTAGCTAACAGATTGACCTATCCTATTTTTAACCACATCACAAAAGATGATTAATGCATCATAATGCACTCAAAAACCCAATAAGCAATTCCTCAACATTGCCTTGCTGAAAGCTACCAAACACCCATCCGAAACAACCGAAAACAACGTCGATTGATCTCCAAACTTAACTCAACCAAAACCTAACACTTCATACCATCAATTAACATCAAAAGACATCTAAAAACAATCTCATAAAATCCTCATACTTCCAGAAACCATTACACCTCGATAACTCTCCAAAAACACATAACTATCAACCTAAACAATTAGAGCTTCTTATAGTTTCGGGATTCCAATGTTAAAACCATTATCTCAAAATTATTAAACATCAAAACAATGATAAGAATTAATCAAAAACCCTGCAAAATAGACCCAATCCAAAAACAACATAAATCCTTCAATTAAACCTTGATTTAATCATATTCTTCAATTAAATCATAAAACCTCAATAGAAAACATATTTAAAGAGTCAAGAACTTGGGGATTTCAATAAAGAACATTACATTAGAGGAGAAGAACGAAACTTACCTCCAATGTGTGAGTTTCCCCTTAATTGGATATTTCCTGCTTGAAAAACAAAGAGATTTAATAAGATCTTTGGAAAACAAATTGAAGAATCATTTAGGAAATCAAAGATTTAAGAAATCAAGATTATTACCCTATATTTTTTGATGAAAAAGAATATGTTTAGCTAAAGAGAAATGAAGAGAAAACTTGAGAAATGGAAGTTACGTCATTGTGTTTTTAGAAGATAACCACATTCCTTAATTAAATTCTTTTAACCATTTTAATTAAAACACATTTAAAATAAGCCCAATTAAGGGGAAAAACTCAGATTAGACCAAATGGAATAATAGCTCCTTAAAGATTCAAATTTTTGAATCTTTACAAAATAATCATTAAAATAGTTTAAAAACTTTACAATTTGGTCACCTGTCAAAATGTCACATTTTTGAACCTCGTTTCCCAAAATTGATTTCACCAGTAATTATTACATATCAAATAAAGATTTTAAGCATTTCCATATTTTTATCTTACATAAAAATATTCAATGTTGACTCCGACTAGAATCTCTAACCCGATCCACCAGACCGTCTAACTAACCCACAAACCGCTAGGCTCAAAACCGGGGCGTTACACTTGTGGTTGAGGTAAACGAACCACAAGTGTCAGTGGCCTAATAGAAGTCACCGAAGATTGATCAAATGGACTAGGTGATGGTTTTGGTTGTGGATTTTACGTGGTAGGAGCTTAAACTGATGGTTTTGGTAGAGGTTGAACTTGTACCGGTGGTGGAGAATGGACTGGTACTAGAGGTGGGGATTGAACTAGTATCAGGGGTGGAGAAGAAAATGTTCATGGTGGGGATTGAACTAGTACCGAGGGTGGAGAGGAGATTGGTATTGGAGGTGAAGATTGAATTGGTACCGGGGATGGAGAAGATACTTGTGGTTGAGGTGAAGGAACCACATGTGTCAGTGGCCTAATAGGATTCACCGAAGATTGATCAAATGGATCAGATGATAGTTTTTTTTGTGGTTTTAGTGTTGTATGAGCTTGAACTGGTGGTTTTAATGGAGATTGAACTTGTATTGGTGGTGGAGAATGAACTTTTACTAGAGGTAGGGAAAGAACTGGTCTTGTTGGGGATTGAACTGGTATTGAAGGTGGAAAAGAACTGGTCATGGTGGGGATTAAACTGGTATCAGAAATGGAGATGAAAATAGTGGTTGAGGTGAATGAACCATATGTGTTGGGTGAGGTGGGGATAAGACTGGTGGTGGAGATGATTGGACAAGTGGTGGCAAAGAATGGATTGGTACTAAATGTGAGAAAGGAATTGGTCGCAGTGGGGATTAAATTGGTACTAGGGATGGAGAGGGAACTTGTGATTGAGGTGAACCAACCACATGTGTCAGGTGGGGTGGGGATGACACTAGTGGTAAATGTGATTGGACATATGGTGGTGGGGAATGAAAAAACGTTGGTGGGGATGGACAATTAGTGGTGGGGAGAAGACTGGTGGCTGAGACGATTGGACAAGTGATGGTGAAGAATAGACTGGTACTAGAGGCGGGGAATGAACTAGTCGTGGTGGTGATTAAACTGGTACCGGGGATGGAGAAGAAACTTATAGTTGAGGTGAATGAACCACATGTGTCGGGTGAGGTGGGGCTGACATTGGTGGTGGATGCGATTGGATATGTGGTGGTGGGGAATGGAGAAATGGTGGTGGAGAATGGACAATTAGTGGCGGGGAGAAGACTAGTGGCTGATGCGATTAGACAAGCAGTGGCGAAGAATGGACTGGTACTAGAGGTGTGGGATAAACTATTCATGGTGGGGATTGAACTGGTACCGGGGATGGAGAAAGAACTTATGGTTGAAGGTAATGAACGACATGTGGTGGCGATTGAACCGGTATCAAGGATATAAAAAGAACTACTAGTTGAGGTGAAGGAACCACATGTGCTAGGTTGGGTGGGGATAAGACTAATGGCGGAAGTGATTGGACAGGTGGTGGGGAATTGGACAAATAGTGGTGAGGAATAGACAAATGGTGGCGGGGAAAAAACTGGTGGCTGAGACGAGTGGACAAGTGGTGGCGAAGAATGGACTTATACTGGAGGCGGGGAAAGAACTAGTCATGGTGGGGACTGAACTGGTACCGGTGATGGAGAATGAACTAATGGTCGAGGTGAAGGAACCATAGTGGTTGGGTGGGGTAGGGATAAGACTGGTGGTGGAGGCGAGTGGACAAGTGGTGGTAAGGAATGGATTGGTATTAGAGGCTGGGAAGAAACTTATCATGGTGGGGATTGATGTCACATCCCAAAAACCAGTCTAGTCAGAATTGGATTTTGGCGATCAAAAATCTTATTCCGGGAAGCTTAAATTTTTGCACCAATGTTGAATATATGATCCATTTTCTTAATGTTGAACCATAATTAAGTCTAATCTTTGAATTGGGACTTTATTGGAAAGTCAAAATGTTGAATCTGAGTTAAGGGTATCGATACAGAAGGTGCGTATTGGTACGGTATAACAGTTTTAACTAACTTTTGGATTTTTTCTTAGCCGTATCGATACAACCATGCGTGTATCGATACACACCCCTTACAGAAATGACATTTTATGCTTAAATCACAAAGACCGAGGGTGGTGATGACTCACCTGCCTATTGTTGTCGTCCCCATGTGAAAACAACCTGAAAAGATGACTAATGGTCATCAATTATCTTGAATTAAAGCAAATCCTATAGCCAAGGAAAGCTTTTTATTGGTCATTGATAAGGTGGGTTGGGATTAGTAAACCCTTAAGCATAGGAAAGATCCTTATTGGACCCTTGGGAGGTAGGGAAATGATTAAGTCTTGGTCTTGCTTTAAGTAACTAAGAAAAAGCTACTCTCTTTGTTTTGCAAATTAACCGGGAACCAATTTCTATCTTTGTCTTTGAAAAACAAGCAAGAACCTCCATTGACATCCATCCCCTTCACCAAGCAAGCACACACCTCTCCTATTGCACCCCTCAAGCTTGAGTTTCCTTGTTTTAAAAATATCAAATCGTCGTCACGGATTGGATAAGTGGAAACCCTAAATCCATTATTGATTCTCTCAATCATTGAATGTCTAATTTCAAGATGAAAGCTCCAAGCTAAGCTTTCGATCCTCAAATTCTAAACTATGAATTTGTCTAGTAGCTAATGGTTATCCTATTGATTCTAATAATCTTCTATTGTCCTCTCCTAGCTCAAGTATCGAAAGAAGCTAATCCATCGTCTTCATCAAAAGCTAGGGATAGAGGAATCGTTATCCGGGAGCCTCGTAGCCAAGGTGAGTGTAGTCGGTGTCTTAAGAGTTGGCTAGGTGCCCAGCTCGAATCATGGAACATTGAATTTGATATTACTAACCATTGAAATGAAGGTTTTTGCATAAGACATTATGGTAAGCTATGTTTGGTAAGTATGTGGTAAGTATTGTACTGAGTTCATAACCATTGAATGGATATGGTTATTATTGGAAGCATCGAATCATTGATATGTTTATTGTTATAGAAAATTTTTGATATTTGTTATGGCCACTACCTATCGATGTGAGTTTATTGAACTATTGTTATGAATTTGTTGTTATGGAACTATTGTATTGAATTATTGTGTTGCGCGTAATAAGTGCTCCGCAATTGTTCAAGTGTACACGTCGCAAGTTATAGTATAAAAGATATCGTCTCCACAGGGATTGGTGTCACTTCAAGAATCTAGTCTCTTGCACTGTAAAAAGTAAAAGAACACAAGTAGAAGATTGTAGGAGTTTTAACTAACAACTAAACTAGAAAACATAAAGTAAAAGAAGATGTAATCAAAAGAGGGGGAATGGGCCAGGTTATCGTGAGTTGAGGTGTGATAGCCAATTAGATCGTCTTGGTAAAAGAGTGCAACGGCAACTCAGTTGCCGTGGCAACTTGCGCAGCTGGGTTGCCTTGGCAACTAATCGACGGTTGCCTAGGCAACTGGCTGGGCAACTGTTTAGGCGACTGGGCAGCAACTTCAAGGCTCGGCAGAGCGTTCTTCAATGGTTTCTTCTTATCCCTAAGTCGAAACTCTAGCTAATTGTGCATGCCTTGACAATACATCCCTGTGTGAATCAAGGGTGAACAACAACCAATCTTGCGCTCCTCTTAGCCGTTGAAATGCTTAACTTATTCATAAGCCGGATTAATCTTCACCATCAATAGATTGAATAAAGACCATACTCATTCGTTTCTTGAATCTAACTCTCCCGATATTAGATAAATAGATGAAGTTACGAGATCCTCTCCCAATTCACTCGCAAACAAGAATAAAAACCAAGTATGAGCAAACCTTAAATTGAAAGTGCAAACTCTTATTACCTAAACAAAATCCAATTGTTTCTCACAACCACAAAACACAATAACCTTAGCCAAATAGATTTAGTTCATGGCTAGGTTCAAAAGAAACACAAAACAAAGAATCCCTAACATAAACCTAATCGAACAAGAAAGAAAAAGATGAAGAATGGTTGAAAGATTCTTTTCGAAATCTCTCCCCTTTTGTACCTCTTGGAGTTGTCGGCTTGGTCCTCAATTTATAGGGCTAGGTCAAAGTCTTTCTTGAGGAAGAAGTTAAGTTGAAATTAAATACTTATAAAGAATATAATTCTTTATTATATTTAAATTCCTTCCAGATCTTCTCCTAACTTCTTGGGATTTAATTTCTCTTTAACCTCTTCATGGAAATCAAACTCCTTTGGGATTTAACTTTGCTCCACGTCATCTTGGGCTTATCTAGTCATCAATTTCGGATGCCATATCATCTTATCCCTTATCAACAATTACCCTGGCAACTAGCTCGACATCTCCTTCATGCACTGCCCTGGCAACTGGTTCTAGCCTTGCTTTGGCAAGTGATTCTGCACACACAAAAATAACTATCGGCAACACCCCTTTTCCACAAAATTAAGCAAAATATTATATCAAGCTTAACAACCAAGGAAACAATGCAAACATGCATGAATGGCTAATAATGCAACTAATATGAGCCTAAGTCTAGCAATAATATGAATAAAAAGGGCGAATAAAATAGTACTTTTAGGCACTTATCATACCCCCAAACTCGAACTATTGCTTGTCCTCAAGCAATGCAAACTAATAATTACCCGCCAAGACTTCAATTTTCACAAACATAGCTTTGAACTTGATTTTAATCCTCAGAACCGTGGCACAAAGTATGATTGGCTTTTCATTTTTCCAGACAACTTAGGAGTTACTCGGAATCAAACTATAATGCTTGTAAGTGTGTGCGGAGTTGTGTGCAAGTTGATTTTTCGGATTCTATGCAAACAAGAGGTTTTCAAATTACTTCATTGGTTTCTTTTAACATGTTTTAACTAGAGCCGGTTTTGGGCACCTCTAGTGTTTTGTTTTTAGTTTTCTTAAGTTAATAATTTTTTTATTCGACTAGAGCCGGTTTCGGGCACCTCTAGTGATCAATTTTAAGAACATACTAGAGACAATTTTGGGCACCTCTAGCATTGATCCAATTTTTATTCTAATCCCCTAATTATTTAACTATCAATCTCAGTTCACTAGAATTCCTTAAATCAATCAACCCACAATAGTGTTTCATCAAGTTTAGCATCATAGTAGGATTCTAAGTGTTTCCATGGTTATCCTAGAATAAAAAGTTATATCAATTAAGTGCATTGGCAATATCATCATCGTATATTCATCAAATCTAGGCAATTCTTGTTCCAACTAAAGGCATGGCAAGCAATTTATGTATCCTATATGCAATACTTAAGATGAATGCAACTAAACATGACAACTAACTAGTAACAATCCCCCCCAAACTCGAGTGAGGCATTGTCCTCAATGCATGTAACAAAGAAAAATAAAAATAAAAATAAAGAAAAGTAAAATGCAAACGAGGACTTACTCTGAGAGTTCGTCGTCGTTGATGATTAGTTTCCTTTTGGTCGGTGTCTTGATTCTTTTGCTTGAACGCGGTGGTTGCTTCCTTGTTGCCAATATTGGAATCGATCCTCATACGGGGGTGTCCTCATCGTCCTCTTCCTCAATGTCATTTGTTTTTTTCTTGGGCTTGGAGGATTCGATTGGTGTGGTCTTCGTTGGTGCAATGGAGGACTCGTCTGAATCTAAAAAATCGGACAATGATTCAGTACGAGTTGTTTCAGGCATAGGTGCTTTACCTTTGTCTTTTGCAGTGGTTTTCAGGGCGTCTTTAGCTTTGGTTGCCGCGGTATCATCTGTTGCAGTTGCCGTGGCAACTGCTTCATTGGTTGTCGTGGCAAGGATTTCGACAGGAAAGATAGGGAACGGTACGCGGTTGTCCGGGTACTTTTCCAGGATGACTTGGGTGATGGCATTGTTGTGATCCTTCATGTACCACATGAACATTAGTTACCGGTCTTCAATTTGCTTAAGGCGGTTCGCCAACGGTTGTAAGAGTGCTTCAAGTTATCCTAGGGTTTCTGGCCGAGTTGCCCGGGCATCGGTTGCCTGGGCGGCAGGGGTTGCCGAGGCGGCAGGAGTTGTCGCGGCAACTGAAGGCACTGGGATATTACCGGTGCTTCTCTCATTAGCTTTCAGATTTTTGCTCGATTCCAACCGGACTTTGGCAGGGCCTTTTCATCAGTGGACTCACTTGGGACATACATCTCCTTGCAAAGATTGGAAATTAAGCAAGGGAAGAAAAGAGAACACTTGTCTTTTGTGCTCCATACAAAAATCTCATCACAAATAATTTTTCCAATGTTAATGATGCGATTATGCAAAATAGAATGTATGAGCAAAAGACGAGGTGTATCAACGGTAGTATTGTGTGTGGTGGGAATTAAAGAAGTTTTAACAAATTTATTCCATAATTTTTCCTTAGGTTTAAGCTGAAGGCGGTTTACATGCCCTTGAATTTACCGTCGTTCCAATGAGTCCCCGGTAGAGTGAGTTCTTGAAGCACCTTGTCAAGTTGCTTGGGCGTGAGTTGATCAACAAAGGCTTGATGCTCGTCCTTCTCAACGTAGATCCCGTAAAAGCTATTGATGCTTTCGGGGCTTATGAGGATAGCCTTGTCACGAACAAAAACATAATGATTATCTGGGTTAGGTGAGTGAGCATAGAATTCTCTTACCCATGGGATGTTACCCGGTTCCGATTGATGGCAAAAGATTTGCCACTTTTGATGTGCAATCCTTTGGAAGATGAATGGTTCAAGGCCGAAATCTTGATGAGAGTTGGAGTATTCGAAGCCTTTTTCTTCGCAAATCTTTCGGCTTTCAAACTTGGAGTGAAATCTTTCTTGAACCGCCGGTGTAGCAAACTTCTTGTAGCTTGGTTCTTTGGAAGAACTTGGATGCACCAAAAACTTGATTTTGGATGCTATGGACGATCTTGGTTGTGAGTTTGATAGAAACAAAGAAAAGAAAACAAAACAAAAGAAACTAAAGAGTTGTAAGGTGAAAAGTAGGAATAGGCTTCTTGGAAGTTAAGGGTGATGGGTTATATAGAAAAGATAGGTAGTAAATATGGTGGGCGAGATTGATTGGAAAGAAAGAAAACAAGGGTTTTAATTGGGGGAAGGGGGCGGCAAAAGAAATTTGGGGAAGGGGAAGGGTTTGGCCGGCTTTGTGGGTGAATTAGAGTAAATTGAAGGCTTAATATAAGCCTTAGATTTAGCCCAATGGTTTCCTTGTTGAAGAAACTTCCTTCTTGAATCAAATTCTATTTTATCTTGAACTCTTTTCCTTAATTCAAAAATAAATAGAATAAGGATAAAAAATAAAGATAAACTAATAAATAAAATAAAAATAAATAAATAAAGATGTGCAAAGAAATTCTTAAACCTAAAATTCAAAATAATTAAATAAAGATGAAAGAAAGATGTAGTCTCAATCCTAAAGAAAATAAATAAATCTATCTTAAAAATAAATAAATAACTAAAATTAATAAAAATATAAATAAAATAAAAATAAATAAATAAATCTATCTTAAAAATAAATAAATAACTAAAATCATCCATGAAGATTTCAAGGAAGTCTTCGACCATGTCTGAAAAGAGTGCCATCATGCATCTTTGGAAGGTTGTTGGGGCATTGCATAATCCGAACAGCATCCTTCGAAAGGCATAAGTACCGTATGGGCATGTGAAGGTTGTCTTTTCTTGATCTTCTGGTGCTATGGCAATTTGATTGTAACCTGAATAAACATCAAGAAAATAATAAAATGGTTTACCTGCAAGACGATCAAGCATTTGATCAATAAAGGGGAAGTGATATTTTCTAGTGGCCTTGTTTAACTTCCGGTAATCCATACAAACTCTCCAACCGGTCACAGTCCTGGTTGGAATGAGTTCATTGTTTTCATTACTTACCACCGTTATACCTCATTTCTTTGGTACACATTGTACCGGACTTGCCCATGTACTATCATAGATAGGGTATATGATGCCGGCGTCAAGACATTTGATGATTTCTTTCATTAAACCCCTTTCATGGCATGATTCAGTCTTCTTTGGGCCTCAATCGAATGTTTGTGATCATCCTCTAACAAAATCTTATTCATGCACACTGCCGGGCTAATTCCCTTCAAGTCAGCAATTGTCCATCCTATCGCCTTCTTGTGTAGCATCAACATGTCGATCAGCTTCTTTTCCTGCTCAGGCTGTAACTTAGAGGAAATAATTACAGGCAATGTATTATCAGTTCCCAAGTAAGCATATTTTAGTTGCCCTGGAAACTTTTTCAACTCAAGAATCGGTGGTTGTTCAATGGAGGGTTTTTCGAGTTTGCCTTCCTTACCTGAGTATTCCAATGGTTCAAAGTATGTACCTGGTCGATTGACTAACTAATTTACCTCTTCTAGTTGTTCCTCATCGATCGGTTCTTCATACTCTTCAGGTTTCTCTAAATCGGCAATGTAGTTGCCGAGGCAACTAAATTCCTCGTCAAAGTCAAACTCTGTCGTGGCATGAAAAAGTTGGCATTCTTCTGGATCATCAGCATGCTTTAGTGTTTGGAACACATTCAGTTTAACTTACTGGTCATTGACCCTCATTGTGAGTTCTCCCTGTTGCTAAGAAGGGTCTCTCGAGAATGATATGTGCATGCTCATCTGCTTCATAATCCAAAACAATAAAGTCAGCGGGAAAAATAAATTTATCTACTTTTACGAGTATGTCTTCGATTTCCCTCTGGATGCACATAGGATCTATCGACTAGCTGTAGCATGACTATTGTAGGTCTTGCCTTCTTGATTCCTAGATTCTGGAAAATCGATTTAGGCATCAAGTTTATGCTTGCTCCAAGGTCACATAATGCTTCCCCGACATAGGGGTTTCTGATAGAACATGGTATTCTGAAACTTTCAAGATCTTTCAACTTTGGTGGCGTGCGATTGTGCAACATGGACATGCATCCCTCTGTTGCGGTAACTGTTTCAAACTCTCCTAGCCTTGTTCTTTTGGACACATTGTCTTTAAGAAACTTGGCATATTTCAGCATTTGTTCAATTGCCTCAATCAACGGCTAGTTGATATGAACTTGCTTTAGGATATCAAGAAACTTCTTGAATTGATATTCTTGCGTTTGTCACTTCAACCTTTGTGGGAATGGTGGTGGAAGTTGGATATCTTCGATCCTTTCATTGGTCTGAAACCTGATTGACTGCATTGTCGGGGCAACTAGAGTTGCCGAGGCATCATCAACTGGGGTTGTCGTGGCATGCTTAACGCTAGTTGCTGAGGCATGCTTATCGCTGGTTGTCGAGGCACGCTTATCGCTGGTTTTCGCAGCATTTCCTAGTTCAGCATCTGAGGCTTTGCCGCTAAGTTCATCTTGTTCTTTTTGTGGGGTTTTGTTTGCTGAGCGAGCTTGAGCCTCTTTATGTTGTTGGCCACTTCTAGTGGTGATCGCCTTACATTGCTCGTGGCCAGTTCCTCTTGTGACTTTAGTATCGCTAGGTAAACCTCCTTGTGGTCTAGTATTCAGGTTTTGAGCAAATTGTCCGACTTGAGTTTCCAATGATTTGATTACCGCCTCTTGGTTTTGCAATCTCATCTCGGTCCTGTTAATAAAAGCATCAGTTCTTTTTATGAAGTTACTATTCTCAGCCATATAAGATTCAGTTTTCAACATAAAAGCATTGAGAGAATTTTCCAAAGAACTAGATGTTGTCAGTTGTTGCTGCGGCAACTGTTGCCGTGGCATATTCTACTAGAATCCCGATGCTTGTGCATTCTGATTGTTCTGGTTCAGAGTGTTGTTGGGATTACTCCATGAAAAATTTGGGTGCTTCTTCCAAGCTGGATTATATGTGTTGGACATCACATTGTTGTTCCGATTGTAATTCCCCACATAAAAGCTGGACTCCAGATTCTGCATACATTCAGAAGAATTATGGTTACCACCACATAACTCATAAAAAGGAATCTACTACCTTGACCTCCTATGTGTTATTTTCTTTCTGTATGTTCTGGACCATCTTGGTTAGAGTGGCCAATTGTGCCAAAATTGAATTTGATGATCCCAGTTCATGTATTGTGGCTTGGCGTCTAACTCCTCCTCTTCTAGCAGTTGGGAACTGATAATCATTCTTGGCGAGCCTGTTCAGAATTTGGATTGCTTCTTCCGGTGACTTGTCTAGGAGTATGCCATTTGCCGAGGCATCTAGCATCATCCTTGGTGTATTCACAGCATTGTAAAACATCATCACTTGTGTCCACACTGGGAATCCGTGTAGGGGGCATTTGTGTAGAAGTTCTCTATATCGCTCCCAAGCCTCGTACATGGATTCATCATCTGCCTGCCAAAAAGAAGTAATTTCGTTATGAAGCTTATCAGTCAAATTTGTAGGATTAAATCGAGCAAGGAAATCACAACAAAGATCTGTCCAAGATCCTATTGATCCGGTATGAATACTATTCAACCATGCTTTCGTCCTATCCCTCAGTGAATAGGGGAATAATCTTAGTCGTAAAACATCTGGGGTGACTCCTTGTATTTTGAATGAGTTGCAAATCTCTAGTAAAGATTTAAGATGTTGTCGTGCATCTTCAGTTGCTGAGCTGCCAAATTGACCAATTGTGTTGATCATATTGAACATCATCGGTTTCAACTCAAAGTGGTCGGCTTCAATTTCAGGTGTGACAACTCCTAGATTAAGTCCTTCAAGATCTTCCTCAAGATAGTCTCGAATAGTTCGTGCAAGAATCACTCCACCTCCTGAACATCCTGATTGTTGTTGACATTCATATTACCATCTTGATTAGCCATTTCTATTCTTAACTTTTGTTTGAGTCTTTGCAACCGTTCGTTTGATTTCTGTATCAAAGGGATATTCTGGTGTAATCGGTCTCGCCCTGGTCATATACCAATGCAAAACAAAAGTTTGTTAACCCTTCGAATCTTAAACAATAAAAATAAAAAGTGCAAGAAAATAAAAACAAAGTCGTTATTGCCAATCCCCGGCAACGGCGCCAAAAACTTGTTGCGCGTAATAAGTGCTCCGCAATTATGCAACTGTACACGTCGCAAGTTATAGTATAAAAGATATCGTCTCCACATGGATTGGTGCCACTTCAAGAATCTAGTCTCTTGCACTGTAAAAAGTAAAAGAACAAAAGTAGAAGATTGTAGGAGTTTTAACTAACAACTAAACTAGAAAGCATAAAGTAAAAGAAGATGTAATCAAAAAAGAGGGAATAGGCCAGGTTATCGTAAGTTGAGGTGTGATAGCCAATTGGATCGTCTTGGTAAAAGAGTGCAAGGGCAACTCAGTTGCCGTGGCAACTTGCGCAGCTGGGTTGCCTTGGCAACTAATCGACGGTTGCCTGGGCAAATGGCTGGGCAACTGTTTGGGCGGCTGGGCAGCAACTTCAAGGCTCAACAGAGCGTTCTTCAATGGTTTCTTCTTATCCCTAAGTCGAAACTATAGCTAATTGTGCATGCCTTGACAATACATCCCTGCGTGAATCAAGGGTGAACAACAACCAATCCTGCGCTCCTCTTAGCCGTTGAAATCTTTAACTTATTCCTAAGCCGGATTAATCTTCACCATCAATAGATTGAATAAAGACCATACTCATTCGTTTCTTGAATCTAACTCTCCCGATATTAGATAAATAGATGAAGTTACGAGATCCTCTCCCAATTCACTCGCAAACAAGAATAAAAACCAAGAATGAGGAAACCTTGAATTGAAAGTGCAAACTCTTATTACCTAAACAAAATCCAATTGTTTCTCACAACCACAAAACACAATAACCTTAGCCAAATAGATTTAGTTCATGGCTAGGTTGAAAAGAAACACAAAACAAAGAATCCCTAACATAAACCTAATCGAACAAGAAAGAAAAAGATTAAGAATGGTTGAAAGCTTTTTGTCGAAATCTCTCCCCTTTTGCACCTCTTGGAGTTGATGGCTTGGTCCTCAATTTATAGGGCTAGGTCAAAGTCTTTCTTGAGGAAGAAGTTAAGTTGGAATGAAATACTTCTGTAATCACTCATTTTTGTTCGGGTTTTAGTTTTATTAGTATTATTGTAATAATATTACTATTAATGTAAAATTAGGAAAAAATTAATGTAAAAAAATTAAATTAAAATTTTAAAAAAGAAAAAAAATGGGAAAAAGTGCTTGGAGCACATAACTCCACGTCATCATTGAATCCCCCCAATTGCCTATATAAAGACATGAAATGGGGGGCAATTCATAGACAAACAAGGAGTCGGTCAAGGCAGCCACATAAGAGAGCAGTGCTCTCGGCTAACCCGGGGCCAAGGTAGTTCCCTTGGTCCTACCCGGTTCGACCGGGTCCTATTTTGGATCTGATCTAGTTAATTTTTGGAGAGGTCGTGGTAGATCTCGGTGGGGTTTAGTCGGGGTTTGTCATTCGAGCTCCTAGTTAGGTATATTTTCTTCCTTTTTTATTTGTGTTGTAATTTTTATGATTTAATGAAGTATTAGTTAATTTAAAATAGTGTTTTTTTTAGTTTGTATGTTTATTTATATTTTAGATTAGTATTTATTTATGTTTTAAATGAATGTTTTTATTTATGTTAGATTTGTTTTTATTTATGTGTAAGATTAATATTTATGAATGTTTTAGATTAGTATTTATTATGTTTTAAATTTACGTTTTATATTAATATTTTATTTATGTTAAATTTGTTTTTATTTATGTGTTAGATTAATATTTATGAATGTTAGCATTTTATTTATGTTAGATTTGTTTTTATTTATGAGTTAGATTAATATTTATGTATGTATGTTTTAGATTAGTATTTTATTTATGTTAGATTAGTATTTTATTATGTTAATTGTTGCTTGTAATAAGTGCTACACAAATGTGCAAGTATACACGTCGCAAGTAATAAAGTGATACGAGTATCGAGTATCGTCTCCACAGGGATTGGTTTGGGCCACTTTGCTTAAGTTACTGCACTGTGAAAATAAAAACACAATTGATAATAGAGGTTTTAATTAACGATTAAACTAAGAGCAATAAACTAAAAGAATAGATGAAATTAAAATAGAGTAAATAGGCCAGGTTATCGCGAGTTGAGGTGTGATAGCCGATTGGATAGTCCTGGTAAAAGAGTGCAAGGGCAACTCAGTTGCCGTGGCAACTTGCACAGCGGGGTTGCCTTGGCAACTAATTGATGGTTGCATGGGCGACTAGCTGGGCAACTACTTGGGCGTCTGGGCAGCAACTTCAAGGTTCGGCAGAGCGTTCTTCAATGGTTTCTTCTTATCCCTAAGTCAAAACTCTAGCTACTTGTGCATGCCTTGATAATACATCCCTGCGTGAATCAAGGGTGAACAACAACCAATCTTGCGCTCCTCTTAGCCGTTGAAATCCTTAACTTATTCCTAAGCCGGATTAATCTTCACCATCAATAGATTGAATAAAGACCATACTCATTTGTTTCTTGAATCTAACTCTCCTGATATTAGATAAATAGATGAAGTTACGAGATCCTCTATTAAACAAAACCCAATTGTTTCTCACAACAACAAAACACAATAACCCCAACCAATCAAGTTAGTTCATGGTTGGGTTCAAAAGATATACAAAGAATAATCCCCAAACCATGAATCTAATGGAAGCAAAGAAGAAGAAGAAGAAGTCGAACTCTCTCCTCTTGCCCTTCTTGGAGTTGTCGAAATTCCCCTCTCTTTTGCTCTCTTTGGATTGTCGAAATCTCCCTCTTATTTATAGGGCTAGGTCAAAGTCCTTCTTTGAGGAGGAAGTTAAGTTGGAATTAAATTATCTTTAAAGAATATAATTCTTTATTATAATTATATTCCTACTAGAACTTCTCCTATCTTCTTGGAATTTAATCTTCTTTATTCTCTTCGTGGAAATCAAATTCCTTTGGGATTGGGCTTTGCTCCACGTCATCTTGGGCTTGTCCAGTCATCAATTTCGACTACCATATCACATTTGCTCTTTGTCGACAATTGCCCTGGAAATTGGCTCGGCATCTCCTTCATGTATTGCCCTGGCAGCTAGCTCGGCATATCCTTCATGTATTGCCCTGGCAACTAGCTCTATCCTTGCTTTGGCAAGTGATCCTGCACATACACACAAAACACACCAAAGCAGCATCTTTTCCCACAAAAACTACCAAGTTATGTAATCAAGCTCAACGATGGAAAGAAACATGGATTAATGCATGAATGGCTAATTATGCAACTAATATGAGCCTAAGTCTAACAATAATATGAGTAAAAAGGGTAAGAAAAATAGTACTTTTGAACACTTATCATACCCCCAAACTCGAACTATTGCTTGTCCTCAAGCAATGCAAACTCATAATTACCTGCCAAGACTTCAATTTTCACAAACTTAGCTTTGAACTTGATTTCAATTCTCTGAACCGGGGCACAAAGTATGATTGGCTTTTTATTTTTCAGAAAACTTAGGAGTTACTCGAAATCAAACTATAATGCTTGTCAGTGTGTGCGGAGTTGTGTGAAAGTTGATTTTTTGGATTCTATACAAACAATAGGTTTTCAAATTACTTCATTGGGTTCTTTTTAACATGTTTTAACTAGAGCCAGTTTTGGGCACCTCTAGTGTTTTGTTTTTAGTTTTTTAAGTTAATTTATTCGACTAGAGCCGGTTTCGGGCACCTCTAGCGATCAATTTTTTTAACACATACTAGAGCCAGTTTCGGGCACCTCTAGTGATAAATTTTTAGCACATGCTAAAGCCAATTTCGGGCACCTCTAGCATTCATCCAATTTTTATTCTAATCCTCCAATTTGCTAATTATCAACCTAAGTTCACTAGAATTCCTTAAATCAATCAAACCACAACAGTGCTTCATCAAATTTAGCATCATAGTAAAATTCTAAGTTTTTCCATGGTTATCCTAGAATAAAAATTCTATCAATTAAGTGCATTGGCAAAGTCATCATCGGATATTCATCAAATCTAAGCAATTCTTGTTCCAACTAAAGGCATGGGAAGCAATTTATGTATCCTAAATGTAATACTTAAGATGAATGTAACTAAACATGGTAACTACTAATAACAATCCCCCCCAAACTCGAGTGAGGCATTGTCCTCAATGCATGCATTCAAGAAAAATAAAAATAACAAAAAATAAAATGCATACAAGGACTTACTCCGAGAGTTCATCATCGTAGATGATTAGTTTCCTTTTGGTCGGTGTCTTGATTCTCTTGCTTGAACGCGATGGTTGTTTTCTTGTTGCCGGTGGTGGAATCGATCCTCGTACGGGGTTGTCCTCATCGTCCTCTTCATCAATGTCATTGGCTTTTCGCTTGGAGGATTCAATTGGTGCGGTATTTGTTGGTGCAATGGAGGACTCGTCCGAATCTGAAAAATCAAAAAATGATTCTGTAGGAGTTGATTCAGGCATAAGTGCTTTACCTTTGGCTTTTGCAGTGGTTGCCGGGATATCTTTAGCTTTGGTTGTCGTGGCATCTTCAGGGTTGGTTGCTGTGGCATCAGCTTGTACAGGCACGATATAGGTTGCCGCGGCATCATCTGTTGTGGTTGCCGTGGCGACTACTTCATTGAGTGCCGGGGCAAGGATCTCGGAAGGAAATTTCCTTAGCATAGTGGTTGTGAGTCTTGTTGTGGAAAAGAAAACAAAGAAAACCTGTAAACTAAAGATAATGAAGAAAAATAAAATATCTCCTAAAAATAAAAATGAAAATAAAAAGAAAATATTGAAAGGAGAGCATGCTCATGCATCTCCTAAGTTGACCACTTCTTTGTTACGTTCCACATGAGCACCATTGTAGTGCTTTAATCTTTGTCCATTAACTTTGAATTCATGGTTTTCAGAGATGGACTTGATTATCACAGCACCATGGGAGAATGGTTTGACAACTTCGAATGGTCCCGACCATCTTGATTTCAGTTTTCCCGGGAAAAGTTTTAGCCAAGAATTGAGTAGGAGAACTAGTTGCCCTGGCGTGAATTGCCGCGGCAATAGTTTCTTGTCATGCCATTGCTTTGTTTTCTCCTTGTAGATTCGTGCATTGTTATAGGCGAGTGCATGGAATTCTTCTATCTCATTGAGGTCCAACAAACGCTTTTGTCTGGCACTTTCCCAATCCATATGCACGGTCTTGATTGTCCAGTATGCCTTGTGTTCGATTTCCACCGGTAGATGGCATGTCTTGCCATAGACAAGTCGGAAGGGGGACATACCTAAGGGTGTTTTGAATGCAGTGTGATATGCCCAAAGTGCGTCATCTAGTCTTAATGACCAATCCTTCCTAGAGGGATTTACAATTTTCTTGAGTATACCCTTCAATTCTCGGTTGGAAATTTCTGCTTGCCCGTTGGTTTGTGGGTGATATGCCGTGGCAATCTTATGTGATATGCCGAAGCGTTGCAACATCTTGGCAATTAGTCTGTTGTCAAAATTCTTGCCTTCATCAATAATAATTGCTCTCGGCATCCCAAACCGTGTAAATATGTTTTTCTGCAAGAATCGTTGCACGGTCTTGGAATCGTTGTTGGGAACTGCAGCTGCCTCAACCCATTTAGACACGTAGTCGACGGCAAGTAGAATGTAGAGGTTGCCGAATGAAGATAGGAAAGGTCCCATAAAATCGAGGATTGTCGAGGATTGTCGAGGCATGCGTGTCCATGGTTGCTGAGACAACTAAAATTTGTTCATCCGGGAATACATCTCATATCTCTAGATCCGCGTCCTCCTCCCTGTTGCGTTCTAAACGTGATAAGTGGTCGGCCACTTGATTTTCTGTTCCTTTCCTGTCCTTAATTTCAATATCAAATTCTTGTAAAAGTAATATCTGATGAATCAAACGAGGTTTAGCATCCTTTTTAGCAAATAGCTATTTGATTGTTGAATGGTCCGTATGAACAATTACCTTTGTACCAATCAAATAGGATCGGAACTTGTCAAATGCGAAAACTACAGCTAGTAACTCTTTCTCCATTGTTGTGTAATTCACTTGAGCACTATTAAGAGTTTTACTAGCATAGTATATCACATGGAAGGTCTTACCTGTGCGTTGGCCTAGGACTGCTCCTACCGTGAAATCACTTGCATCACACATGAGCTCAAAAAGTAGCGTCCAATCTGGTGGAACGACAATGGGTGCCGAGGCAAGCTTTTCCTTTAGGGTTTCAAATGCTTGGGTGCAAGAATCATCAAAATCGAAGACTTTATCCTGTTCAAGCAAATTGCACAAGGGTTTAGTGATTTTAGAAAAATTATGAATGAACCTCCTGTAAAAACATGCATGTCCAAGAAAACTTCGAATTCCTTTAACCGAACTTGGTGGGGGTAATCTCTCGATCACGTTCACCTTGGCTTTGTCTACTTCAATTCCCTTGGATGAAATCTTGTGGCCGAGCACTATTCATTCAACTACCATAAAATGACATTTCTTCCAATTGAGGACTAAATCAGTTTCTTCACATCTTGCCAACACCTTCTCTAAATTTTCGAGACAACTGTCAAAGTCATTACCAAAAACAGAAAAATCATCCATGAAGATCTCAAGGAAGTCTTCGACTATGTCTGAAAACAGTGCCATCATGCATCTTTGGAAGGTTGCCGGGGCGTGACACAATCCGAACGGCATCCTTCGGAAGGCATAAGTACCGTATGGGCATGTGAAGGTTGTCTTTTCTTGATCTTCTGGTGCTATGGCAATTTGATTGTAACCTGAATAACCATCAAGAAAACAATAAAAGGGTTTACCTGCAAGACGGTCAAGCATTTGATCAATAAAGGGTAATGGGAAGTGATCTTTCCTAGTGGCTTTGTTTAGCTTTCGATAATCCATACAAACCCTCCAACCGGTCACAGTCCTGGTTGGAATGAGTTCATTTTTTCATTACTTACCACCGTTATACCTCTTTTTTTCGGTACGCATTGTACCAGACTTACCCATGTACTATCAGAGATAGGGTATATAATGCCAGCGTCAAGCCACTTGATGATTTCTTTCATTACAACCCCTTTCATGGCATGATTCAGTCTCCTCTGGGCCTCAATTGAAGGTTTGTGATCATATTCCAACAAAATCTTGTACATGCACACTGCCGGGCTAATTCCCTTCAAGACGGCAATTGTCCACCCTGTTGCCTTTTTGTGTAGCTTCAACATCTTGATCATCTTCTTTTCCTGCTCAGGCTGTAACTTAGAAGAAATAATTACAGGTAATGTATTATCGGTTCCTAAGTATGCATATTTTAGTTGCTCTGGCAATTGTTTCAACTCAAGAATCGGTGGTTGTTTAATAGAGGGTTTTTCGAGTTTACCTTCCTTACCTGAGTAATCCAGTGGTTCAAAGTATGTACCTAGTCGATTGACTAGCCAATTTGCCTCTTCTTAATGTTCCTCATCGACCGGTTCTTCATACTTCTCAGGTTCCTCTTGATCGGCATTGTAGTTGCCGAGGCAACTAAATTCCTCGTCGAAGTTAAACTCTGCCGTGGCATGAAGAAGTTGGCATTCTTCTGGATCATCGGCATGCCTTAGTGTTTGGAACACATTTAGTTTAACTTGCTGGTCATTCACCCTCATTGTGAGTTCTCCCTTTTTAACATCGATCAAGGTTCTCCCTGTTGCTAGGAATGGTCTCCCGAGAATGATGGGTGCATGCTCATCTGCTTCACAATCAAAAACAATAAAATCAGTGGGAAAAATAAATTTATCAACTTTTACCAGTATGTCCTTGATTTTTCCCTCTGGATGCACATATGATCTGTCGGCTAGCTATAGCATAACTGTTGTAGGTCTTGCCTTCCCGATTCCTAGTTTATGGAAAACTGATTTAGGCATCAAGTTTATGCTAGCCCCAAGGTCGCATAATGCTTTCCCGACATAGTGATTTCCAATAGAATAGGGTATTGTGAAACTTCCGGGATCCTTCAACTTGGATGGCATACGATTGTGCAACATTGCCATGCATCCCTCTGTTACGGCAACTGTTTCAAACTCTCCTAGCCTTGTTCTCTTGGACACAATGTCTTTAAGAAACTTGTCATAGTTTGGCATTTGTCCAATTGATTCCACCAATGACAAGTTGATGTGGACTTGCTTTAGGATATCAAGAAACTTCTTGATTGCTTTTGTCGCTTCAACCTTTGTGGGAATGGTGGTGGAAGTCGGATATCTTCGATCCTTTCATTGGTTTGAAACCTGATTGACGGTATTGCCGGGACAACTGGAGTTGCTGAGGCATTATCAGTTGGGGTTGTCGAGGCATGCTTATCACAAGTTACCGAGGCATCTTTATCGTCGGTTGCCGAGGCATGCTTATTGTCGGTTGCCATGGCAATTCCTGGTTCAGCATCTGAGGCTTTGCCGCTAGGTTCATCTTGATCTTTTGTGGAGTTTTGTTTGATGAGCGGGTTTGAGCCTCTCTAAGTTGTTGGCCACTTCTAGTGGTGATCGCTTTACATTGCTCATGGCCAGTTCCTCTTGCGACTTCAGTATCGCTAGGTAAACCTCCTTGCAGTCTAGTATTCAGATTTTGAGCAAACTGTCCGACTTGATTTTCCAATGATTTGATTGCCGCCTCTTGGTTTTGCAATCTCATTTCGGTCCTGTTAATAAAAGCATCAGTTCTTTTTATGAAATTACTACTCTCAGCCATATAAGATTCAGTTTTCATCATAAAAGCATTTAGAGAATTTTCCAAAGAACTAGATGCTGTCGGTTGTTGCTGCGGCAACTGTTGCCGTGGCATATTCTGCTGGAATCCCCGATGCTTGTGCATTCTGATTGTTCTGGTTTAGAGCATTGTTGGAATTACTCCATGAAAAATTTGGGTGCTTCTTCCAAGCTGGATTGTATGTATTGGACATCACATTGTTGTTCCGATTGTAATTCCCCACATAGAAGCTGGATTCCATATTTTGCATACATTCAGAAGAATTATGGTTATCACCACATAACTCACAAAAAGAATCCATTACCTTGACCTCATGTGTGTTGTTTGGTTTTTGCATGTTCTGGACCATCTTGGTTAAAGTGGCCAATTGTGCCGAAATTGAATCTGATGATCCTAGTTCATGAATTGTGGCTTGGCGTCTAACTCCTCCTCTTCTAGTAGATGGGAATTGATAATCATTCTTGGCCAGCCTATTTAGAATTTGCATTGCTTCCTCCGGTGACTTATCTAGAAGTATGTCGTTTGCCGAGGCATCTAGAATCATCCGTGTTGGTGTATTCACGGCATTGTAAAACATTGTTACTTGAGTCCACACCGGGAATCCGTGTAGGGGGCATTTGTGTAGAAGTTCTCTATATCGCTCCCAAGCCTCGTACATGGATTCATCATCTGCCTGCCGAAAAGAAGTAATGTCGTTACGAAGCTTATCAGTCAAATTTGTAGGATTAAATCGTAAGACATCGGGGGTGACTCCGTGTATCTTGAACGAGTTACAAATCTCGAGGAAAGATTTGAGATGTTGCCGTGCATCTTTAGTTGCTGAGCCGCCAAATTGACCAATTGTGTTGATCATATTAAACATTACCAGTTTTAACTCAAAGTGGTCGGCTTCAATTTCAGGTGCGACAACTCCTGGATTAAGCCCATCAAGATCTTCTTCAATATAGTCCCGAATACTTCTGTTTCGTGCAAGAATCACTCCTCCTCCTGTTGGAACATCTTGATTGATATTGACGTCTTGATTAGCCATTGCTACTCTTATCCTTCGTCGAAGTCTTTGTAAGGTTCGTTCGATTTCTGGATCAAAGGGATATTCTGGTATAGTCGGTCTCGCCCTGGTCATATACCAATGCAAAACCAAAGTTTGTTAGCCCTTTGAATCTTAAACAAGAAAATTGAAAAGAAAGTGCAAGAAAATAAAAACAAAGTCGCTATTGCCAATCCCCGGCAGCGGCGCCAAAAACTTGTTGCGTGTAATAAGTGCTACGCAAATGTGCAAGTATACACGTCGCAAGTAATAAAGTGATATGAGTATCGAGTATCGTCTCCACGGGGATTGGTTTGGGCCACTTTGCTTAAGTTACTGCACTGTGAAAATAAAAACACAATTGATAATAGAGGTTTTAATTAACGATTAAACTAAGAGCAATAAACTAAAAGAATAGATGAAATTAAAATAGAGTAAAAAGGACAGGTTATCGTGAGTTGAGGTGTGATAGCCGATTGGATCGTCATGGTAAAAGAGCGCAAGGGCAACTCAGTTGCCGTGGCAACTTGCACAGCGGGGTTGCCTTGGCAACTAATTGATGGTTGCCTGGGCGACTAGCTGGGCAACTACTTGGGCGTCTGGGCAGCAACTTCAAGGTTCGGCAGAGCATTCTTAAATGGTTTCTTCTTATCCCTAAGTCAAAACTCTAGCTACTTGTGCATGCCTTGATAATACATCCCTGCATGAATCAAGGGTGAACAACAACCAATCTTGCGCTCCTCTTAGCTGTTGAAATCCTTAACTTATTCCTAAGCCGGATTAATCTTCACCATCAATAGATTGAATAAAGACCATACTCATTCGTTTCTTGAATCTAACTCTCCCGATATTAGATAAATAGATGAAGTTACGAGATCCTCTCCCAATTCACTCGCAAACAAGAATAAAAGCCAAGAATGAGTAAACCTTGAATAGAAAAGTGCAAACTCTTATTACCTAAACAAAACCCAATTGTTTCTCACAACAACAAAACACAATAACCCCAACCAATCAAGTTAGTTCATGGTTGGGTTCAAAAGATATACAAAGAATAATCCCCAAACCATGAATCTAATGGAAGCAAAGAAGAAGAAGAAGAAGTCGAACTCTCTCCTCTTGCCCTCCTTGGAGTTGTCGAAATTCCCCTCTCTTTTGCTCTCTCTAGATTGTCGAAATCTCCCTCTTATTTATAGGGCTAGGTCAAAGTCCTTCTTTGAGGAGGAAGTTAAGTTGGAATTAAATTATCTTTAAAGAATATAATTCTTTATTATAATTATATTCCTACTAGAACTTCTCCTATCTTCATGGAATTTAATTCTTCTTTAATCTCTTCATGGAAAACAAATTCCTTTGGGATTGGGCTTTGCTCCACGTCATCTTGGGCTTGTCCAGTCAGCAATTTCGACTACCATATCACCTTTGCTCTTTGTCGACAATTGCCCTGGCAACTGGCTCGGCGTCTCCTTCATGTATTGCCCTGGCAACTAGCTCGGCATATCCTTCATGTATTGCCCTGGCAACTAGCTCTAGCCTTGCTTTGGCAAGTGATCCTGCACATACACACAAAACACACCAAATCAGCATCTTTTCCCACAAAAACTACCAAGTTATGTAATCAAGCTCAACGATGGAAGGAAACATGGATTAATGCATGAATGGCTAATTATGCAACTAATATGAGCCTAAGTCTAACAATAATATGAGTAAAAAGGGTAAGAAAAATAGTACTTTTGAACACTAATCATTAATATTTATTTGTATTTTTATTATATTTAAATTATTTGCCATTTTTTATATTTTGCTATCTAAGATTGCATATCGAGATATATAAATTGTCAATGTGGTGCCCTTTAATCCGAGCGTAATGGGGTCAGTATTAGGCGTAATGATGGTGGTTTGGGCGTTTACCCTCGGATAATGGGGCTTTTAAAATTTACCCGCACTTATAACCAAATTTTAAATTAATCGTCAATTTAATCCGGAAAGTTTAATATTAATAAAGCGGTAATTATTAAAGTACCAATTTTGGGCGGTGTGGGGGTGCTAATCCTTCCCCATCCGTAACCGACTCCCGAACCCAATAGTTTTCAAATATCTGGTTTTATGGTGTCCGGCCTACCTAAGTGGCCGGTGGCGACTCCATTTTAATAAATAAACTACAGTTTTTAAAAAACCCCACGGAATAAACATTTTAATACCCGAAATACCACAAACACCTCAAAAGACTTCGAAACCTCATTTTTTTAGCGAAAGGGATATTACTACAGATGGCGACTCCGCTGGGGACCATTTTTGTTTTTCAAAAAATAAAGAGAGTCGAGCTTTTTTAATAATAATTACCGCTTTATTAATATTGGAAGTTCCGAATTAAAGTGACTATTAAACTAAAATTTGGTTATGATTGCGCGCTTATTTTAACGCATTTAAAATTTGGCATATAAACCCGTCCTTTTAAGTGGGGGGGAAACGCTAATGCTTTCGTGAGGATATCGTTCCTCCGTGTAGGCCTAGCAAGTACCTTCGGGGCTCGAGTACCTTATGCTTTCGTAAGGATATTGTTCCTTTGTGCATGCATAAGCGAATGGGTCCCCTGAATTGAACCCGGTTGAAAGGAACCTATAATGGGTGATGATCGGGGGCCTTGCTACTCTTAGTACAGGACAACAAGGACAATTCGGGTACCTCCTAGCACCAACACTGCATGTAGAGAACATATAGAAACCCACCCCTTTAGAGCCACGCGGATAACCTTAGGTGTTTTAGACGGGATAAATAGGGTTGTTCTGTTTGTTTACCTTATTTAATTTGTCTTTTTATTTATGTATATTATTTATTAACTCATTTCCTTTTGTGTTTTATTTTTATTTTTATTTTACATATACTTTTGTTGCATTATCATTGCATCCACATTACATAGAGGCGTTGATTCAAGTGGTTTGCCCGATTAGAAAATCTTTCATCATGGAAAAAATGTGTCTTAAGAAGGATGACATCGATCCAGTCGTACAAAATTGGTCAGAGATTAATCAACAAATCTGAGGTAACAATTTGCCGAGAAAGCGTGTAGTGCCAAAGTATACACACGAGACCCTGATGGTGGACATACAACGAGTTACAAGGCGTGAGAATGACTTAGCTACCGAAGCCACGGCTCTCCGACCTTTCGTAACCCCGGACATGGAAGAAGCACCAAGGTTTATCAAGTTGCTCAAAGCTATCAAGGAGCTAGGAGGTAGAGCTAGGGCTTATGTGTAGAACTTTGTTTTGTAATTAAGACTTTTTGTAATAGGGACTCCTTTTGTAATGTGGACCCTTTTTGTAATCTGGTCCCTTTAGTTCCCATGAAAGTCGTTCGAAAGGGTGATTACCAGCGGAATCAACGCCTTTATTTGCCTTCATGTTGCATATCATGACATGGTGTTGATTCAAGAATAGTTCATTAAAAGGCTTTCAAAATAGAAAAAGTTTGCTTTGCTGGAAACGATAATATTACAGTATCAAGTTAGGCCGAGCAAAGACCAATCGATAAAGAAGACGGTACGATAGTAAGGCACATGCGACGCAGAAGATTCAGTCAGGGCCGCAGAACCTCAATTTTAAATCTTCACATTTAACCCTTTTGTAAAAATCTCAAAGATTTTAATTTAACTCCTTTAAAAAAATTAAAAATATTATTATTTTGCTTTGAATCTTTTTCCCTCCTAAAACTTTTAGAATAATAATAATAAAAAAAAGAAACCTAAAAATTTTATTTTTTAAGTAAGTTAAAACTTTTTGATAATAAAAAAGGGGGAAATTTTTAAACCAAATGATCCTTGAGAATTTTAATTTAAACCCCAAAAAGTTTTAAAGTACTCTCCTAGGATCAATAGAATCCATCCCTGTTTAGACGTATTATTCGTTTGCACCCAGATCTACAGAAGAAAAGATCTTGTCTGCATGCACTTGTTGATGTCCTTTTCAGAAGCCACAAAAATAAAGATCATGACGTCACGAGTCCATGGAATAGAATAAGACGAGAAGACGAAGTCATCCATCATCCTGAAGACAACGTCGAGACGTGGAGAGCACAGGTTTTGCTTTCCGAAGTCAAGGTCTCCAGAATAAATCCAACTGTTACCCGTAATTCATTATTAATTTCTTGCAAACAGACATTTTCTCTATTGAAAGTTTTTTAAAGACTGTTTGAGGATCAACACCATATTTGCATGCATTATGGCATTTATAGGGTATTAATTCCCAAAGTGGTTTCTCAAATCTCAAAAATCGTTCATAATTGGCAAAGGGTCATCTGGTCAGATATTAGAGGGCACGGATCCAGGGTTTTGTCCCAGAACAAGATCAGCGACAATAGAAGAGGAACCATCTGAAGACTTTGGGTCAGACACGGTAATGAGACACAGTACTGGTAATGAGCAAAGTAAAGTGCAAGAGTTGAAAAAAGCAGAGGGAAGAAGTAATGAATCAGATGAATACTTTGACGAAAGGTAAGCGATCCATCGAATCGAAAGAAGAATTGATTAAGGATCAGAATAAAGAGCGGGATAGTCAGAATTCTACCTCCAAGCCAGCCAAATACGACAAATTGAACCCTTTTGTGATCTACATCAATAAACAGGCGGAAGGTATGTCTGAGTCAGGCTTTCAAAAAGTAGAGCTCGGTCTAGAAGAAACCCGAAAAGCAAGTAATGAAAAGAAGTACATCTCGATTCCTGTGAGGTATACCGAACTACTCATAATGTTCATCGAGAAGAGCCTTATTACCTCGGTGGAGTCTCTAGCGAGGAAACCGTCTTATCCAAGAGATTATGACACACGTGCTAGAGGCAGTTACCATTTAGGAAGTTTGGGTCACAGTATTGAGGATTGCGGGGCCCTGAGGAACAAGTTCAAGATCTTATCGCGATGAGAATTTTGGGTTTCGAAGACGGAGTTCCCCAATTCTATAGGAGCTAACAATCACCTGAGGGGCAAAGTCGAGGAAGAATCGATATCCAGGACAAAGTTCGAGTAATACCGAAGTTGGTCACTCAAGCGAGTTAAATTTGAAGATCGGAGATAGGGGCATCCCAGGAGAGGGATATTCTTTCGAGTTCAGCCAGCTCAGATAAGAGAAAGATAACTTGGATAAAATTGAATTTGCAGAATGATCACTATAAGCTTTACTGAGTGTTTAAGAATATTAGATTGGGTCACCTTTAAAGAATAGATGAACGGTGTTGTTCAATTGAAGGATGACTCAGAATATTGGAAGAAGAGAAACTAGTCAAGCGAGAATCAAGTCAGGCTGTTATCAGGTAAGTTTGAGGAAATTGGGAATAGGTACGACAGTCTCCAGAGATGAGCTACAGAATAACTTAGCCATTAACAAGAGTTTTGGAAACAAGTTTACGACAGAGCAATGACAATCCAACACTCTTCAGTTGGAAAGTAAGGAGTAAGTGGAATAGCTCAAGACTTCTTTGCGTGAATACGAGGTTCGTGTAGAAGTTAACAAACAGGTTGCTGCTGAAAATGTTGTAGGGACAACTTCCAAGCTGCGAAAGACTAAGCAGGGGATAGATGAAGACCCAAAGATCGATATTACCCGAGCAGGTAAGGTGGCTCAACAAGGTGGCAGGCTTAGTCAGAACATGGACCAAGTGTTGGACCACGGAAGCAAGCTGACTGGACTACTGGATAAAGTTAAGAAAGTAGGCACTAAAGCTTATCAGTAACTATAAATATCTAATATCTGATATAATGAAACCTTTTGTCCTCAATGAACGTCATTCTATGGGGATCACTTTTGGAATCAATACCTTACTGCATTCATGTTTATATTTTAGGATTGCATTCCATTACATTGTACAGTCATGGCATATTTTACATAATATTATCATTACCTTGCATAAAATTTTTGGGGGTAATCCAAAGAACAATTAGAGTTTTATCGTGAATAAAAGAATTGAACACACTTAAAAATCAAGATTCGAGCAGTTAGAAGATGGACTCGAGAAGAAAAAAAAAAGAAGTTTTGATGCCTTTGATGCAAGAAAGCTCTATTTGAACCCTGATTTGGTCGTTCCTCCAGATTCCAAAGATTCCCAGATTTGCGCATGATAACGAAACAAGATACCCCAAGATTCACATGACCATATTCTGCAAAAAGATGGAGGGCTGCATTGAAAAATTACCGATCCGCTACTTCCCTGATAGTCTAGCAGGACCTACCGTGATATGATATGTTTTGGACCTAGCACCAAGTCGTCAGTATCTCCAGGCTAAGAAGATGAAACCTGATGAAAGCTTAAAGGAATGTGCTTTGAGGTGTCTGTGTTTAGTGACCCAGGTGCAGCCTCCCGTAGATAAAGAGGAAAGTGACTTCCATGCCACATTTCTTATTTCTTCTTTGATAAGGTGCTCAGGAAAATGAATGCCAGCTTTGAGGAGTTCATGACAGTCAGAGAGAGAATCGAACATGCACTCTGGGACCTAAGTTTAAAAGACCAGACATGCCTAGGAGCAGAAGGAAAGAAAGAGGTAAATGGGTATCACTTTCGAAGGTTCTCGTGATCGTAAGAGAAGAAGATAGGCAGATTCCTCCGAATCACCGAGAAAAATTACTCGAACAAGTACATATTTAGAGATATTCAGAGTATTCCATCTCGGACATATGGCCTCATCTGGTCAAGGGTTAGTACCTTACCTTAAGGCCAATAAAGATTACGCTCAGCTCATATGCTCACAGTTTTGATCCATACAGTATATGTGAGTTTTACATTGAGGCACCGGGGCATGACACTAAGAAATTTGGGGTCGTTAATTGAAAAAATCAAGAAGCTGGTTGACGAGGGAGTCATGATGAGAGAGTTGATCCAGCGGTGGAAAAACAAGAGAAGAGGCAAGCCTATACTATAAAGGACCGAAATGAGTTAGTACTCGGGAGGTAGTCCGGAGGTCCCTATGGTTTTCCCATCAGTTCACAAAGAAATTCTCAATGCTTTGAAAAAAAACTCTCAAACAGATATTTTTTAGAATTAAAAATCACATTTCCATTTAGAAAGCATTTTTACATTCTTGATTCTTTAAACATTTTATTTTTATGGGGTAGTTTTTGTTCTCCCATATGCATATACACTCATTTTTGAATGGACATATGTATATATCATTTCTATACCAGGTCCTCGAATTTTGAATGCAACAGTACATTTGCTTCAGATCCAAAGATTAACTCTAAGTTGCATATATTTAGAAGAGATTGAATGTTGTGGGGATACTGTAAATGTGAGTATCTGCTAGTTTACTTAGGCCAACGGGGGAACAAAGCGAGTGTTTAGACAATGGGCGGTTCCCATTTTAGGAATTTATCTTCTCATGCACTTGTCGTTTAAGATCCTTGAAACGAGAGTTGACCCTGAACCTCTACCCCTTGAAGGCTTTCTCAGGACATCTGTGAATGTGACAACAAATGGTATTCTTTTACTTTACCAGAAGACAAAGATGAGACCAGACAGATTGGATACGAAGATTAGAAAATCATCAGAAAAAAGTGGTTGAAAACAAGGATATGAAAGAAAAGAAGAGAAATGGCAATCAGAAGGCCAAAGCAATCCAGATCGAGTAAATATCAGAAGAGCTACAGAGAGGCAATTAACTTCGAGCGGAAGATAGCATCAATACCCAGTATAGATACGTGTTGATTCGAGGATACATTTATAGACTCGAATAAGAAGAAAAAGATTCAAGGCTAAAAACCCAAAATGGCAGTCTAAAACAAAAAAACAAAACAAAAACAAAAACAAAAAGGAAAAGAAAAAAATAAAATAAAATAAAATAAAAAAGAATAAGAAAAAGAGAGAGAGAGAAAAGGAGAAAAAGAAAAAGAAAGAAAGAATACTGTATATGCTTCACACACAGATCAAACAATACAAGAACGAGATTTCAACTATGAGCAAGAGACACAAGGAATCCACATTTCAAGTAAATATCAGTTTTGAAAATTAGTATAGAAGCTCGAATTGAAGCCAAGTCAAGACAAGTTGGCCCGAAGATTGCCAATTTCGAAAAAGGAAATGACCTCTAGGGTGAAAACCCAAAAATGGGCAGTCTAAAGTGATCCTGAAAATGAAGAAAAAGAGTAGTCTGCTTGAGCATGCTGGCATCAATATCCAACCAAAATACACCAATTTGAAGGTACAGAAGAAGGAAGTGACCTCTAGGGTGAAAACCCAAAAATGGGCAGTCTAGAGCGATCCAAGAGAAAAAGTGAAAAAGAAAAAAGAAGAAAAAAGAAGAAAGAAAGAATAACATTTCATTTGGGCGTGCCAATCACAAAAATTCCCAGAAATGTATTCGTAGTCCTTCATTCAAGAAATCTCAGTTTCGAGGAGTTTTGGAGGAAAAACATTCTTGAATAGAAAACAAACATCAGTACATAGCCAGAATGAAAGGCAGCCTATAGTAAAAAAGAAAGGAAATACACTCTAGGGTGAAAACCCGAAAACGTGCAGTCTAGAGTGATCCAAAAAAAGGAAGGAATAATGGGCATATCCAAGTTACACAAGTACAGAAATACCTTTTCACTTAACCATAAACCAATGGCCTACATTACAAGCCCCCAAAGACCATTCTGATCATCCATAGATATCCAAGTTGAATGAGAATGTCTTCAGATTTCATTCCGCCTATAAGGGTTAACTTTGCTTCAAGGAACGTCAAACTTCGAAGTGCTTGATCGATACCCAAATGAGGGAAGGATGGGGCATGGTGAGATAGTGAGATTAAGAGAGCCACCTTAAACGAGGTAGAACTAGGTAGGGTTGTTCCTCTCAAAAGCCTATTAGACCAGAAGAAACTATACATTTGCATATATCTCCACAATGGTCAAGATCTTCTAAATATGCGCTTCATTAGAGTTGATCTCTGGAAATTTAAAGCAGATGTGCTATGGTGTTTGATATTTTGGGGGCAAACATGTTTTAAAAGGTTTGACATTTTCTCCCAAAGTTTTGATGTTTACAATTCCCCCAAACATTAGTTTTTAAAATGTTTGGCAATATACTTCAAATTTTGTTTACCATTCTCCAGACATTAATTTTTTAAAAATGTTTGGTCCTTGAAAAAAAAGAAAAAAGAAAAAAAGATGTTTACCATTTGTTCCAAACAATGTTTTCAAAATGTTTGGTATCCCCTCCAAGTTGTGATTTTCAAAATGACTGTTATCTTTTCAAACAATCATTATTTTTTTGAAATATACACAAGTAAATTACCTTTTGCATTACTTTAAAAATGAATGATGATGGGATTTAAAGCATAGAGACCGAGAGTTAGTTCCCGTCGAAATACTATGAGAAGATCAAGGATGAGCTCAGGGGATGGAAGCATTTTGGCTTACCCTAGTGACTAGAAATAGATCAAGGCTCTGTATGATGGGTCAGAAAATTCAAAGCAGTGGAGCCCGCGGTTGAATGGGGCAACGCCAAGTGAAGAAGATAACAAGGGTTCTTATAAGAATAATATAAGAACCAGAAGATCATTTATGAAGACGGGTTATAACCCTGAAGACAAGAAAGCTTTCCGCACAAAAGGTTTGAAAGTATGTTAATCTAGATTCGAAGTGATTGATCAAATGAGGACTTAAGAGCATACAGTGAAGAAGTAAAGAGATGAAGAAATCTGAGGAACGACCTTTTAGGGTGTAAGACTTTAGAACAAAAAAGGACTGAAAGAAAAATAGGAGAAAAAGAAAAAGAAAAAAAGAGAAAGAAAGAGATGGAGAAGAAAAAAATAAAAGAAAAAATAAGAAGAAATTGAAGGAAAAAAGAGAAAAAAAGAAAATAAAAAGAAAAAGAGAAGAGAGAAAAGAGAAAAAAAGAGGCGAAAAAAAGCATTACATTGCATGCATCATATAGATAGGGACATGTCAATTTTTGCTTGTTTTGGACAGGTACTTGAAGAATTATCAAAGAGTATTAAGAAGTGGATTTCATTAAAGAAAGAAAGATACGGTAGCCATAGTAGCCTGAGGCCAGATGACGGTAGCCGAAGTAGCGTAAAGCCAGATGTTAAGTCCTTCGGGCCATCAGTAAGTCCTTCGGGCATGATGATAAGACCTTCGGGCCACTAGTAAGTCTTTCGAGCATAGTGATAAGTACTTCGGGCCATCAATAAGTCCTTTGGGCATGATGAGGCAGCCATAGTAGCCTGAGGCCAGATGACGGTAGCCGAAGTAGCGTAAAGCCAGATGTTAAGTCCTTCGGGCCATCAGTAAGTCCTTCGGGCATGATGATAAGACCTTCGGGCCACCAGTAAGTCTTTCGAGCATAGTGATAAGTCCTTCGGGCCATCAATAAGTCCTTTGGGCATGATGAAGCAACCATAGTAGCGTGAGGCCAGATGACGGTAGCCGGAGTAGCGTGAAGCCAGATGTTAAATCCTTCAGGTCATCGGTAAGTCCTTCGGGCACGGTATTAAGTCCTTCAGGCCACCATTAAGTCTTTCGAGCATGGTGATAAGTCCTTCAGGCCATCAGTAAGTCCTTCGGGCATGATGCAGCAGCCATAGTAGCGTGAGGCCAGATGACGACAGCCATAGCAGCGTGAGGCCAGATGTTAAGTCCTTCGCGCACGATGTTAAGTCCTTCGGGCCACCATTAAGTCTTTCGAGCATGGTGATAAGTCTTTTGGGCCATCAGTAAGTCCTTCGGGCATGATACGGCAGCCATAGCAGCGTGAGGCCAGATGTTAAATCCTTCGGGTCATCGGTAAGTCCTTCGGGCACGGTGTTAAGTCCTTTGGGCCACCATTAAGTCTTTCAAACATGGTGATAAGTCCTTCGGGCCATCAGTAAGTCCTTCGGGCATGATGCGGCAACCATAGTAACGTAAGGCCAGACGACGGTAGCCATAGTAGCGTGAAGCCAGATGTTAAATCCTTTGGGTCATCGGTAAGTCCTTCGGGCACGATGTTAAGTCTTTCGGGCCACCATTAAGTCTTTCGAGCATGGTGATAAGTCCTTCGGGCCATCAGTAAGTCCTTCGGCATGATGCGGTAGCCATAGTAGCGTGAGGCCAGATGACAGCAGCCATAGCAGCGTGAGGCCAGATGTTAAATCCTTTGGGTCATCGGTAAGTCCTTCGGGCATGGTGTTAAGTCCTTAAGGACACCATTAAATCTTTTGAGCATGGTGATAAGTCCTTCGAGCCATCAGTAAGTCCTTCGGGCATGATGCGGCAGCCATAGTAGCGTGAGGCCAGACGACGATAGCCGGAGTAGCGTAAAGCCAGATGTTAAGTCCTTCGGGCCATCAGTAAGTCCTTCGGGCATGATGATAAGACCTTCGGGCCACCAGTAAGTCTTTTGAGCATGGTGATAAGTCCTTCGGGCCATCACTAAGTCCTTTGGGCATGATGCGGCAGCCTTAGTAGCGTGAGTCCAAAGATATCAATAGCCTTGTAAAAAAAGAGAGAGAAAGAAAAAAAAAGATAGAAAAAAGAGAGAAGAGAAAAAGAAGAAAAAAAGAGAAAAAGAAAAAGGAGCAGAAAAAGAGGGAAAAAAGAAAAAAAAGAAAAAAGAAAAAAGAAAAAAGAGAAAAGAAAAAATCGAAGATAAAGGTTATATAATGGAGAAGCCTACGTTTTCGAGCCCCCAGTGAAAGGCTCCATATAGGAAGAGCCCTAACTCCAGAATCTCAAAGAAGAACCAAAGGTGAAAAAGTTCTATATAGGGAGAACTTACGAGCCTGAAGATTCGACCGAGGAAAAGCGGAGAGTTTTAGAAGAACACGTGATTTTGAAATCGTGAGCAGGGAAGTCGGATAAAAATGAGTGCTTTTGGTCTTTGCTTTGTTCGAGTTTTAGTGTTATTAGTATTATTGTAATAATATTATTATTAATGTAAAATTAGAAAAAAAATAATGTAAAAAAATAAATTAAAATTAAAAAAGGGGAAAAATGCTTGGAGCACATAGCTCCACGTCATCATTGAATCCCCCAAATTTCCTATATAAAGGCATGAAATGGGGGGCAATTCACACACAAACAAGGAGTCGGTCAAGGCAGCCGCATAAGAGAGCAGTGCTCTCGGCTAGCCCGGGGCCAAGGGTAGTTCCCTTGGTCCTACCATGTTCGATCGAGTCCTATTTTGGATTCGATCTAGTTAATTTTTAGAGAGGTCGTGGTAGATCTTGGTGGGGTTCAGTCAGGGTTCGTCATTCGAGCTCCTAGTTAGGTATATTTTCTTCATTTTTATTTGTCTTGTAATTTTTATGATTTAATGAAGTATTAGTTAATTTAAAATAGTGTTCTTTTTTTAGTTTGTATGTTTATTTATATTTTATATTAGTATTTATTTATGTTTTAAATGAATGTTTTAAATGAATGTTTTTATTTATGTTAGATTTGTTTTTATTTATGTGTTAGATTAATATTTATGAATGTTTTATATTAGTATTTATTATGTTTTAAATTTATGTTTTATATTAATATTTTATTTATGTTAAATTTGTTTTTATTTATGTGTTAGATTAATATTTATGAATGTTAGCATTTTATTTATGTTAGACTTGTTTTTATTTATGAGTTAGATTAATATTTATGTATGTATGTTTTAGATTAGTATTTTATTTATGTTAGATTAGTATTTTATTATCTTAATATTTATTTGTATTTTTATTATATTTAAATTATTTGCCATATTTTATATTTTGCTCACTAAGATTGCATATCAAGATATATAAATTGTCAATGCGGTGCCCTTTTATCCGAGCATAAACGGGGCCAGTATCAGGCGTAATGATGGTGGTTTGGCTGTTTACCCTCAGATAACAGGGCTTTTAAAATTTACCCGCACTTATAACCAAATTTTAAATTAATCATCACTTTAATCCGGAAAGTTTAATATTAATAAAGCGGTAATTATTAAAGTATCAATTTTGGGCGGTGTGGGGGTGCTAATCCTTCCTCATCCGTAACCAACTCCCGAACCCAATAGTTTTCAAATCTCTGGTTTTATGGTGTCCGGCCTACCTAAGTGGTCGGTGGCGACTCCATTTTAATAAATAAACTACTGTTTTTTTTAAAAACCCTACGGAATAAACATTTTAATACCCGAAATACCACAAACACCTCAAAACACTTCGAAACCTCATTTTTTTAGCGAAAGGGACATCGCTACAACTTCTAAAGAATATAATTCTTTATTATATTTAAATTCCTTCTAGATCTTCTCCTATCTTCTTAGGATTTATTTTCTCTTTAACCTCTTCATGGAAATCAAACTTCTTTGGGGTTTAACTTTGCTCCACGTCATCTTGGGCTTATCTAGTCATCAATTTCGGTTGCCATATCATCTTATCCCTTATCGACAATTGCCCTGGCAACTAGCTCGACATCTCCTTCATGCACTGCCTTAGCAACTGGTTTTCAGCCTTTCTTTGGCAAGTGATTCTGCACACACAAAAATAACTATCGGCAACACCCTTTTTCCACAAAATTAAGCAAAATATTATATCAAGCTTAACCACCAAGGAAACAATGCAAACAAGCATGAATGGCTACTAATGCAACTAATATGAGCCTAAGTCTAGCAATAATATGAATAAAAAGGGTGAATAAAATAGTACTTTTAGACACTTAACATATTGTACCTTGGGATCGAAGTATTGGATACAATTGGCATGCCATAGAATTCATGAGCTCATTGGTACGGGTATTGGGCTTTGGCCATAGTGCGGGGGAGGGATGTGTTGTGTATTGGTCAATTGGTACGGCAGAGGACATGTGACATGATCATTATTGTTATTGTTGGTGTTGTGGTGGAATTCGCGTATCCAAATATGGTTGAATCAATCCAAGGGAATTATTGTTTATTGATATTGGTTTTGTCACGATAATATTATATTGCTCATTGATGATATGATATTGTTAGTACCATGCTATTAGTAAGAATGATGAACATGTTGAGTTTAATCATAAGTTTGCTTTTATGATGGTCATTGAAACATGCTAAATGGTATATCATGCTCATTAGTCGTTATTGGCTACCTCACTCAGACTATATAAGTCTAATGCATTCATTTCCATAACATTTCAGGTTAAGGAAGTTAACGGTTCGAGATCGAGATTAGTTGGAAGATCGACAAGTCACTACAAGTATCGAGTAATGTGTTTTGTCCTTTGAACACCTATAATGGTGGCAAAGTAGTTAAACTAGTTAATTTTGATGCCTTGGTTATGTATATATAGATGGTATAATGTGTAAGGCTTAAAGGCTTAAAACGGTATATTATGTTTGGTTAAAATGGTTATATGGCAAAATTTGGCTTAAATGGTGAAAACTTGGTAAACGAACTCAAAATGCCATAAAATTTGACATGCTATTAGAAATGTGGTTTTTAAACTTGCTGGTAAAATTTGGTAGTGTTCGAACAAGGTTTAACGGGTTAAAATGAAGAAACACCAGATAAAATCTGTCATTATAGGGCAGGCTTATCGATACGGGGCAAGTTGTATCGATGCGGCCTTGCATACTTGGTCTTATTGAAGCAGGGCGTATCAATACACTAGGGAGTGTACCGATACAGATCTTGGTAGTAAGGTCTGGGGAAAATAATTGCATCGGTACGACCTCAAGCGTACCGAAACGAGTCAACTCAAGTCAAGGTGTATATATATATGGGCTTAAATGTATCGGTACGGGGTCATTGACTTTGAACCAGGAAAGTGTAAAATTCAACATAGCGTATCGATACGGCCTAAGGTGTATAGGTACGGTGTTAATTAATTCTGTTAAAAGGCTTGGGAATAGTTTTAAAAAGATTATAAATTGGTCACTAATAATTATAAGGCTCGAACGGTTAGGTTGAAGATATCCGATAACAACAAAACTTCACAGGTTAATAACTGGTGAGTCTAATTACAAGTTGGTAATAAAGAATCCGGATTAGGGACGCTAATTTTTAACGTTTTTAATTTTGTCATTTCTGGTTTGGAAGGTTTAAATCTAACCCCAATTCTGATTCTGATCTACAGTTCCGTCTTCCGATAACACTTTTTGACCCGATTCTTGTTAAGTGTTCAAAATTACTATTTTTATAACCCTTTTTACTCATATTATTATTAGACTTAGGCTCATTTTAGATGCATTATTAGGCATTCATGCATGTTTTCATGATTTCCTTCACCGTCATGCTTGATTTTGGAATTTAGTTGATTTCTGTGGAAAAAGATACTGCGGATGTGTGTTTTTGTGTGTGCAGGATCTAAGGCAATTAAAGACAAGAAAAAAGGAAGCTACTGATTTAGATAGGATAAATCCATTCAAGATAATTACTAGAAGCAAGGATAAATCCTAAAAGAGTTGGATTTCCATGAAGAAATCAAAAGGAGATTAAAGTCCAAGAGTTTTAGGAGAAGTTTTTGGAGGAAAAAATATAATAATAAAAGGAATTTAATTCTTTTATTGTATTTAATTCCAACTTAACTTCCTCCTCAAGAAAGACTTTGACCTAGCCATCTCCTATAAATACAAGCTATAGCCGCCAACTTCAAGACATGTTCGACTAGAGAGAATTCAACTAGGGGCTGTCGACATCTTCATCTTCTTCCTCTTTGTTCGATTAGATTCATGCTAGGGAATTTTTATCTTGTGTTTCTTCTGCACTCGACCATGAACTAATTTTATTTGGCTTTGGGTTATTGTGTTTTTGTGGTTGTGAGAACGATTGGTTTTGTTTAGGTATTTGAGTTTGCAATTTTAATTCAAATTTTATTCATTCTTGGTTCTTAATTTTGTTTGCGAGTGAATTGGGAGAGGATCTCGTAAATTCATCCATTTATCTAATATCGGGAGAGTTAGATTCAAGAAACAAATGAGCATGGTCTTTATTCAATCAATCGATGGTGAAGACTAATTCGACTTAGTGATAAGTTGCGAATTTCAACGGCTAAAAGGAGCGCAAGATAGGTTGTTGTCCACCCTTGGTTCACGCATGGATGTATTATCAAGGCATGTACAATTATAGTGTTTCGAGTTAGGGATAACGAGAAACCATTGAAGAACGCTTAGCCGAACTTTGAAGGTTGTCGCCCAATTGCCTAGGCAATCACTCTATTCCCAATTGCCCAGGCAATCCGACTGGGTTCAATTGTTGTAGCAATTGAGCTACTCTAGCACTCAATTACCACGTCAGACCATTCAATTATCACACCACGACTCACGATAACCTGACCTACTCTCTCTTATTCAATTACATCTTTCTTTTATTTAATTGCTCTTTTATTTTTTGGTTAATTAGAACTTCTACAATCACCTACTTATGTTTTTTACTTTCAGTACAAGAAGTTAGCCTCCAGAAGTAGCACCGATTCCTGTGGAGACGATATCTATACTATACTATAACTTGTGACATGTACACTTACACTAATTGCGAAGCACTTAATACGCGCGGCAAGTTTTTGGCACTGTTGTCGGGTATTGGCAATAGTAACTTTGTTTCTTTTTATTTTTGTTTTATTTCTAATCGGTTTCAAGGGACTTACAACTTTGGTTTTGCATCTGTGTATAACCAGGGCGAGACCGACAGCACAGGACTACCTATTCGAACCCGAAATAGAATGAGTTCTTCATAGAAGAAGACGAGAACAACAAGCAGCAATGGCAGAACAACAAGATAACCCAGTCGGTAATCTGAATGCCAATGGTAACCAGAACATCGTAGTAGGAGGAAGAGGAGAGCAATTCGTACAACCTATTCATAACATACCCATTTGAGACTACTTAGAGGAAGATCTCAACGGTCTAAACCCAAGAGTTGTCGCACCCGAGATAGAAGCTGCCTACTTTGAATTAAAACCTGTGATGTTCAACATGATCAACACAATTGGTCAATTTGGCGGCTCGACAACTGAAGATGCTAGACAACACCTCAAATCATTCCTGGAGATTTACAATTCATCCAAGCTACAAGGAGTCCATGAAGATATCTTGAGGCTCAAATTATTTCCCTATTCACTGAAGGATAGGGAAAAAATGTGGCTGAATAGTATTCCATCTAGATCTATAGGATCTTGGACGGATTTGTGTTGTGATTTTATTGCTAGATTTAGTTATACAAATGTGACTGATAAGTTGCGTAATGATATTAGTTCTTTTCGGCAGGCAGATGGTGAATCCATGTATGAGACTTGAGAGCGATACAGAGAGCTTTTACCCAAATATCCCATGTACGGATTCCCATTATAGACGCAAGTGATGATGTTCTACAACTCAGTGAACACGCCGTCAAGGATGATGCTAGATGCCTCAGCGAATGGCATACTCCTCGACGAGTCACCTGAAGAAGTGGTAGAGATTCTGAACCGTCTTGCCAAGCACGATTATCAGTTCCCAACCACCCAAAGGGGAATAGTCAGACGCAATGCCACAATAAATGAGCTTGATTCATCAGGATCTATTTCTACACAATTGGCCGCTTTAACCAATATGGTTAAGAACATGCAGCGACCTAGCAAAACACAAGAGATCAAGGTAGTAGATTTAATTTTTAATTTCTGTAATGGTAACCATGATTCTTCTGAGTGTCTGCAGAACCTAGAATCTAGCTTTTACGTTAAAAACTACAACCGGAACAACAATGTGATGTCCAAAACTTACAATCCAGCCTAGAGGAAACACCCCAATTTCTCATGAAGTAATCCCAACAATGCCCGCAATCAGAGCAGTCAGAATGCAGAAGCAACAGGATTCCAGCAGAACTTGCCACGACAACAGATGACGCAGATGTCGCAGCAACAATCAACACCATCCAGTTCTTTGGAAAATTCTCTCAATGCTTTCATGTTAAAACTGAATCTTATATGGTAGAGAATAGTAATTTCATGAAGAAGACTGATGCTTTTATGAACAGGACGGGGATGAGATTACAAAATCAGGAGGAAGCCTTGAAATTCTTGGAGACACAAGTCGGGAAATTCGCTCAGAACTTGAATATGGGACCACCAGGCAATTTACCAAGCGATATTGAGGCCGCCAAAGGAATAGGCCATGAGCAGTGTAAAGTAATCACCACCTAGAGTGGATGGAAGCTTAATGATGCACCTGCCCAGCCAATAAACCGACCAGGAGAGCAACCCCTTGTCCAACAAGACGAGTCTATCAACAAAACCTCTGGCAAAACTGATGAATCAGAGAATGCCATGGCAATTCCACATGCCTCGGCAACTGCACAAGCTTCGGCAATTCCTGATGCCTCGGCAACTCCATTCATCAAGTTCCAAACCAATGCAAAGATTGAAGACATCCGACTGCCACCACCATTCCCACAGAGGTTGAAACGGCAAAAACAAGAATACCAATTCAAGAAGTTCCTTGACATCTTGAAGCAAGTCCACGTCAAATTGCCATTGGTTGAAGCAATAGAACAAATGCTGAACTATGTTAAGTTCCTTAAAGACGTCGTCTCTAAGAGGACTAGGCTAGGGGAATTTGAAACAGTTGTTGTGACGGAATGATGCATGGCCATGCTACATAATCGCATGCCACCCAAGCTTAAAGATCTCGACAGTTTCACAATATCGTGTTCGATCGAAAACCACTATGATGGGAAAGCATTATGTGATCTCGGAGAAAGCATAAATTTGATGCCCAAATTAGTTTTCCAGAAATTGGGAATCGGGAAGGCAAGGCCTACAACAGTTATGCTACAACTTGCTGACAGATCCTATGTGCATACATAGGGAAAAAATTGAGGATATACTGGTAAGAATTGATAAATTTATTTTTCTCGTTGATTTCATTGTTTTGGATTGTGAAGCAGATGAGTTCGCACCCATTACTCTTGGGAGAGCATTTTTAGCAACGAGAAGGACCTTGATCGATGTTGAGAAAGGAGAACTCACCATGAGGGTAAATGACTAGCAAGTGAAGCTTAATGTTTTCCAAACCCTTAAGCATGCCGATGATCCAGAAGAGTGCCAAGTCATCTAGGTACAACTGAATTCAATTTCAACATGGAGGAAGATTGCCTTAACAATTTCCTCGGCAATTGTATTGCCAAACCTGAGGAGCTTGAAGAGCCGGATGATGAAGAGCAGTACGAAGCCAATTGGATAGCAAGTCGTCCAGGCAAGTATTTTGAACCATTGGACTACTCAGGTAAGTAAGGTAAGACCAAAAAACCCTCTATTGAGCAACCTCCTATTCTTGAATTAAAACCATTGACAGGGCAATTAAAATATGCTTATTTGGGAATCGATAACACCTTGCCTGTAATTATCTCTTCTAAGTTGCTGCCTGAATAGGAACAGAGGTTGATCGACATGTTGGCATTGCACAAAAAGGCAATAGGATGGACAATTGCCGACATAAAAGGGATTAACCCAGCAGTGTTCATGCACAAAATCCTATTGAAGGATGGTCATAAACCGACAATTGAGGCATAAAGGATGGTTAACCCTGCTATGAAAGAATTTGTGAGGAAGGAAATCATCAAATGGCTTGATACCGGTATCATATATCTTATTTCCGATAGTACATGGGTAAGCCCGATATAATGTGTACCGAAGGGAGGTATAACCGTGGTAAGCAATGAAAGCAATGAACTAATCCCAACTAGGACTGTGACCAGTTGGAGGGTTTGTATGGATTACCGCAAGTTAAATAAAGCTACTAGGAAAAATCACTTTCCTTTGCCATTTATTGACCAAATGCTTGACCGACTTGCAGGTAAATCTTTTTATTGTTTTCTTGATGGTTACTCAGGTTATAACCAAATTGCCATAGCACCGGATGATCAGGCAAATACCATATTCACATGCTCGTATGGCATCTATGCTTTTCGAAGGATGCCGTTTGGATTATTCAATGCTCCAGTAACTTTCCAGAGATGCATGATGGCAATCTTCTCCGAAATGGTTGAAGACTTCCTTGAAATCTTCATGGATGATTTTTCGGTATTCAGAGACAACTTCGACAATTGCCTCGGTAATTTATAGAAAGTGCTAACAAGATGTGAAGAATCTGATCTAGTGCTCAATTGGGAGAAGTGCCACTTTATGGTAGATGAAGGTATAGTGCTCGGTCATAATATCACCTCCAAGGGAATTGAAGTCGACAGAGCCAAGGAGGAAGTGATAAAAAAATTGCCACCACCAAATTCGGTCAAAGGAATTCGAAGTTTCCTCGGTCATGCAGGTTTTTATCAGAGGTTTATTTATAATTTTTCCAAAATCTCTAAACCTTTTTGTAACTTGCTTGAAAATGAAAAAGCTTTTAATTTTGATGATTCATGTGTCCAAGCATTCGAAACCTTGAAGAAGCAACTTGCCTCGGCACCTATTGTCGTTCTGCCCAACTGGACCTTATCTTTTGAACTCATGTGCGACGCAAGTGATTTTGCGGTAGGATTCGTTTTACGATAGCGCACAGGTAAGACTTTTCATGTGATTTACTATGCCAGTAAAACTCTAAATGGTGCACAATCAAATTACACCGTGATAGAGAAAGAATTACTAGCAGTTTTCGCATTTGATAAGTTTCGTTCCTACTTGATTGGTACTAAGGTAATCGTTTATACTAATCACTCAGCAATTAAGTACCTATTTACTAAAAAATATGCCAAACCCCGTTTAATTCGTTGGATTTTACTTTTACAAGAGTTTGACATCGAAATTAAGGACAGGAAAGGAACAGAGAACCAAGTTGCTGATCACTTATCAAGGTTGGAAAAAGGTGATAAAGATTCAGACTTTATCTGCGACACATTCTCGGATGAGCAGTTGTTAGTTGCCTCGGTAACTCCCTAGTATGCCGATTTAGTTAATTTCTTGGTTAGTGGAATTATGCCTTATAACCTTACTCACCAAGGAAAGAAGCGGTTCCGACATGATACTAAGCATTATTATTGGGACGAGCCTCTTTTGTTTAAATAATATACAGATCAGGTGATAAGATGATGTGTTCCCGAGGAGGAACAGGACAATGTGCTTCGACAATACCATTCTTCACTATATGGAGGCCATTTTGGAGGCACACGCACCGCAGCAAAAGTCTTGCAGTCCGGTTTATACTGGCCCACACTCTACAAAGATGCCCAAGAGTTTTATAAGCAGTGCGATCATTGTCAAAGAACGGGCAATATCTCAAGCGACATGAGATGTCACTTCAAAACATCCTCGAAGTAGAGCTATTCGATATATGGGGGATCGATTTCGTGGGACCTTTCCCCTTTTCATGTGGAAATCTATACATCCTTCTAGTCGTTGATTATGGGTCAAAATGGGTTGAAGCAGTAGTAACTCCCAGAAACGATTTAAAAACCGTGCAGAAATTCTTAGAGAAAAACATATTCACACGATTCGGGACATCAAGGGTAATTATCAGCGATGGAAGCACACACTTCGATAATAGGCTGATTGCCAATATGTTGGAGTGATTTGGAGTGACACACAAAATTGTCATGACATATCATCTACAAACAAACGGGCAAGCTGAAATTTCCAATCATGAATTAAAGGTAATTCTTGAAAAAGTTGCCAATCCTTCTAGAAAGGATTGGTCTACAAGAATTGATGAAGCACTATGGGCCTATCGAACATCATTCAAGATGCCTTTAGGCATGTCGCCTTATAGACTTGTCTACGGCAAGACTTGCCACCTTTCGGTAGAGATCGAACAAAAGCGATTACTGGACCTCAACGAGATCGAAGAATTTCGTGCCTTAGCTTACGACAATGCAAGAATCTACAAGGAGAAAATGAAGCGTTGGCATGACAAGATGCTATTGCCAAGGCAATACTTCCCCAGACAATTAGTACTCCTCTTCAACTTTCGGTTAAAACTCTTTCAGGGAAAATTGAGATCGAGATGGTCTGGGCCGTTCGAAGTAGTCAAACCTTTCTCCCATGGTGCTGTGATAATCAAGTCCACTATTGACGACATGAGTTAAAAGTTAACGGACAAAGATTAAAGCACTATGCCGGCAACCATGTTGAGCGTGACGAGGAAGTAGTTACTTTAGGAGATGCATGATCATGTTCTCCTTTAGTATTTCTTATTTATTTTTAATTTTATTTTTGAACTTATTTTATTTTTGGATTTTTTTTATTTTTGATTTTAGGATTCTTTTATTTTTGTTTTTGTTTCCAACCACAACCACAATCACCATGGCCAAGAACATCAAGACAATTCCTCACCGGCTAAGGAACAAGAACTGCCACAAAAAGCCCCAATAGTGAAACTTGCCCGGGCAATTCCTGTTGCCTCGGCAAAGCCAGATGCTTCAGCCAGCACTGATGCCCAAGCAAGTAGGCCAGCCAACGCAGATTGACTTGCAGCTATACTCCACCCATTAGCGCACCGATTAGAGCAAATTGAGGCACAACAACAACTCTTTATGAGGTATATGAAGGACCACAACACTGCCATCACACAAGTAATCTTAGAGAAATACCCTGACAGCACAGTGACATTCCCTATCTTTCCAATTTGAACTACGTACCCTGGCAACAAAAGATGCCTCGGCAACATAACCTAAAGATACCCCAGCAACAGAAGGTGACAATGCCCAGGCAACTGACGATGTCGATGCCCAGGCAACCGAAACTGAAGATGCCCTAGCAACATCTGCAAAAGACAAAGGTAAAACCCCTCTTAATGAACCAATCCATACGGAGACTTTGTCTGGTTTTTCAGACTCGGATGAGTTCTCAACTGCACCCTTGAAGTCGCCTCCAGTCACATCATCAAAACCTAAACACAAAGCCTCCAACACGAAAGTCGTCGAAGAAGAGGATGACGAGAGCGATGAGGTCGTCCTCGTACGGGAATCGGTTCCTTCAGCAACCACAAAACAACAACTGCTGCACTCAAGCAAAAGACTCAAGCAAACCGCAAAAAAGAAACTCATCATCCACGATGACGAACTCTCAGAGTAAGTCATCCTTTATCATTTTTCTTGTATTTATTTTGTTTTGCATGCATTGAGGACAATGCCTCACTTAAGTTTGGGGGGGATTTTTGTTATTAATTTCATGCTTAGACTTGATGAATATCTAATGATGACATTGCCACTGTACATAATTGATAGAATTTTCAATTCTAGGATGCACATGGAAAACACTTAGAATCCTACTATGATGTTAAACTTGATTGTACATTGTTGTGGCTTGAATAATTGAAGGAATTCTAGTGGACATAGGTGAATTTTTAGAAATTTGGGTAATTAAAAATTGATCACTAGAGGTGCCTAAAACTGGCTCTAGTATTGTGCTTAAAAAATTATGACCGCTAGAGGTGCCCAAAATTGGCTCTAGTCGACTAAAGAAAAAGAATCAAAAATAAGAAAATCAAAAACTTTGCTAGAGGTACTCGAAATTGGCTCTAGAAAAATTATAACAAAAAGGACCCAAGGAAGTAATTTTTAAACCTATTGTTCACATAGAATCTGGAAAGTCAACTTGCACACAACACCGCACACACTCACAAGCATTATAGTTCGATTCCGGGTAATTCCTAAACCATCTAAAAAATTGAAGGGCAATCATACCTTTTGCCACGGTTCTAAGGAATGATGTCAAGTTCGAAGCAAATTTATGATGATTGAAGTCACGGTAAGAAATTGTTAGTTTGCATTGCTTGAAGACAAGCAATAGTTTGAGTTTGGGGGTGTGTTAAGTGTTCAAAAGTACTATTTTATAACCTTTTTTACTCATATTATTGTTAGACTTAGGCTCATTTTAGTTGCATTATTAGGCATTCATGCATTTTTTCATGATTTCCTTCATCGTCATGCTTGATTTTGGAATTTAGTTGATTTCTGTGGTAAAAGATACTACAGATGTGTGTTTTTGTGTGTACAGGATCTAAGGCAATTAAAGACAAGAAGAAAAGGAAGCTTCCGATTTAGATAGGATAAATCCATTCAAGATAATTACTAGAAGTAAGGGTAAATCCTAAAAGAGTTGGAGATCCATGAAGAAATCAAAATGAGATTAAAGTCCAATTGTTTTAGGAGAAGTATTTGGAGGAATAAATATATATTAATAAAAGGAATTTAATTCTTTTATTGTATTTAATTCCAAATTAACTTCCTCCTCAAGAAAGACTTTGACCTAGCCATCTCCTATAAATACAAGCCCTAGCTGCCAACTTCAAGACATGTTCGACTAGAGAGAATTTGACTAGGGGCTGTCGATATCTTCATTTTCTTCCTCTTTGTTTGATTAGATTCATGCTAGGGAATTTTTATCTTGTGTTTCTTTTGCACCCGACCATGAACTAATTTTATTTGGCTTTGGGTTATTGTGTTTTTGAGAACGATTGGTTTTGTTTAGGTATTTGAGTTTGCAATTTTAATTCAAAGTTTGTTCATTCTTAGTTCTTAATTTTGTTTGCGAGTGAATTGGGAGAGGATCTCGTAAATTCATTCATTTATCTAATATCGGGAGAGTTAGATTCAAGAAACGAATGAGCAAGTTCTTTATTCAATCAATCGATGGTGAAGACTAATTTGACTTAGGGATAAGTTACGAATTTCAACGGCTAAAAAGAGCGTAAGATAGGTTGTTGTCCACCATTGGTTCATGCAGGGATGTATTATCAAGGCATGCACAATTACAGAGTTTCAAGTTAGGGATAACAAGAAACCATTGAAGAGTGCTTCGCCGAACTTTGAAGGTTGTCGCCCAATTGCCCAGGCAATCACAGAATTGCCCAGGCAATCCGAATGGATTCAATTGTTAAAGCAATTGAGCTACTCTAGTACTCAATTACCACGACGGACCATTCAATTATCATACCACGACTCACGATAACCCGGCCTACTCTCTCTTATTCGATTACATCTTTCTTTTATTTAATTGCTCTTTTATTTTTTGGTTAATTAGCACTTCTACAATCACCTACTTTTGTTTTTTTTACTTTCAGTACAAGAAGTTAGACTCCATAAGTAGCACCAATCCATGTGGAGACTATATCTATACTATATTATAACTTGCGACGCGTACACTTGCACTAATTGTGAATCACTTAAAACGCGAGACGGTCCTCGCATCCATTGACTTTGATAGCTCTCGAATCTCTTCAATTGATCTGTCAAGTCTAGCCAAGGAAACTAGCAACGTTTCCTCCAGGGAATTGGAATGCTCTTGGAAAAGACTATATTGCCATGGCAAATCTGTTGTTGCGGAAAAATTATCATGGTAAAAAAAATTGAGCTTTTTGATCATACCATGAAGGATTTTGCTGTTGGTTCCATCTATGGTCCTCCATGTAGCCATATGCACTAGGATTGTGAGGGCAATCTTCAAACACATAAAGTTCTTCACAACAAGCGCATGAGTTTTCCACGGTATAGGCTTTTCTCGGTTGGTATAGGTAATCATCGGTGAGTGTAAGAAACTCTTGATTGAATTGATTCCTATCTTCCATCATCAACTCTCGAATAGTTCGACTTTTATTTCCCGGCATGTTGATGTCCCTTAACTTGTAGCGCAGATGAATTTTTTTTATAAAACAAACAAAAAGAAAAGTTAGTAAAAATAATAAAAAAATGCAATAACAAAAACAACTAACACCAATTGTCAATCCCCGGCAACGGCGCCAAAAACTTGTTGCGTGTTTTAAGTGCAACGCAAACGGTGCAAGTATACACGTCACAAGTAATAAAGTGATAAGTATCGAGTATCGTTTCCTCAGGGATTGGTTTGGGCCACTTTGCTTATGTTACTGCGTTTGAAAAGAAAAAAAAACACAAGTAGGTGATTGTAGGAGTTCTAATTAACAAGTAGAATAAAAGAGCAACAAAAGATAGAGTAATCGAATAAGAAAGAATATGCCGAGTTATCATGAGTCGTGGAGTGATAATTGAATGGACCATCATGGTAATTGAGTCCAAGCGAAGCTCAATCGTCCGGAAATTGGATCCAGTCGGATTGCCTGTGCAATTCTGTGATTGCCTGGGCAAATGGTCATAGAACGATTGCCTGGGCAATTGGGCGACAACTTCAAAGTTCGGCGAAGCGTTCTTCAATGGTTTCGCGTTATCCCTAACTTGAAAATTTGTTAATTGTGCATGCCTTGATAATATATCCATGTGTGAACCAAGGGTGGACAAACAACCTATCTTGCGTTTCTTTTAGCCGTTGAAATTCGTAACTTATTCCTAAGCCGAATTAGTCTTCACCATCGATCGATTGTATGAAAACCATGCTCATTCGTTTCTTGAATCTAACTCTCCCGATATTAGATAAGTAGATGAATTCATGAGATCCTCTCCCAATTCACTCGCAATCAAAATTAAGAACCAAGAGTGAACAAACTTTGAATTAAAATTGCAAACTCAAAAACCTAAACAAATCTAATCGTTTATCAAAACCACAAAACATAATAACCCAAACCAATCAAGTTAGTTCATGGCTGGGTTCAAAAGATATACAAAGAATAATCTCCCTTGCATGAATCTAACCGAAACAAAGAGGAAGAAGAAGAATTCGACAAGCCCTTTACGTTTTCTCTCTCAATTCGAATACCCCTCCAAGTAGGCGGCTAGGGCTTCTTTATATAGGAGATGGATAGGTCAAAGTCTTTCTTGAAGAGGAAGTTAAGTTGGAATTAAATAGAATAAAAGAAATATATCTCTTTTATTATTATATTTTTATTCCTCCAAAAACTCCTTATAAAAATCTTGAAATTTAATCTCTTTGATCTCCAAGAACTCCTCAATAGTTGTAGTCTTTATCACCATCAAATTCCTCTTGTAAATCCAGATTTTGGGGGATTTATCCATGCAATTTCGAGTTTATCTAAAACTGGGCAGATTTGTAGACAATAGCCTGGGCAACTGGTTCGGCATGGTCTTCAAAAATTGCCTCAATTGACTCAGAAATTTCCTACTTGCTTTGGCAATTCCTACCCTACACAAAATAATGCACCAAAGCAACATCTTTTCCACAAAATCAACTAAATTGTGTAATCAAGCTTAACGGCGAAGGTAAATATGAAATTATGCATGAATGCCTAATAGTGCAACTAAAATAAGCCTAAGTATAACAATAATATGAGTAAAAAGGGCAAGAAAAATAGTACTTTTGAACACTCATCACACCCCCAAACTCAAACTATTGCTTTTCCTCAAGCAATGCAAAACTAACAATTACCCGTCAAGACTTTCATCATCAAAAATTATGCTTCGTACCTGACTTCAATCCTCAGAACCGTGGCGCGAAGTATGTTTGTCTTTCAATTTTTCAGATAGCACAGAATTTACTCGGAATTAAACTATAATGCTTGTGACAATGTGTGTGTGGAGTTGTGTACAAGTCGATTTTCAGGATTCTATGTGAACAATAGGTTTTATCAATTTAATTACCGGGGTATTTATTATTATTTTTACTAGAGCCAATTTCTGGAACCTCTAGCGATTCTTTAATGTGCAACTACTAGAGCCTGTTTCGGGCACCTCTAGCAAGAAATTTACTTTTAACTTTTAATTTAAAATTTTACCCAAATTTTAAGCAACCTAAGTTCACTAAGTCTCCCTAAATCAACAAGTCACGACAGTGTTCAATTATATTCAGCATCATAGTAGAATTCCAAGTGTTTTCCATGTAAATCCTAGAATCAAAAGTTTTATCAATTAAGTGCAGTGTCATAACTCATCATTAGATATCCAACAAGTCTAGGCAAATTAAATCCAATCAAAGGCATGGCAAGTAATATATGCAACCTATATGTGATTACTAAAGATGAATGCAACTAAACATAAAACTAACTAGAAACAAATACCCCCCAAACTGGAGAGAAGCTTTGTCCTCAATGCATGCAAGTGCTAAAAATTAAAAGTTAAATGCAAATGAGTTAGTCGGAAAGGTCGTCACCTTGAATGATGAGTTACCTTCGAGCCATGTGCTTGATTCTTTTGCCAGCTCGTGGTGGTTGTTGGCGTGTGGCTGGTCGTGCCTCTTGAACTTTCACTTCCAGAACCTCATCGCTTGCTTCTTGCTCTTGGTCGGTCTCGTCAAGGATAAAGGCCTTGCACTTCAAGTTTGGTGGTTCGACCGGTGGCGATGTCATTGGTTCGAGAATAGTCTCGTCTGAATCGTATGAATTGAAATTGTTGGGCCTCCATTCGCTCTAATCGGTTGGATAGGGGGCGGTGCATCACTTCAATTCGATCTATGTTCACCAAAGTAGGGTCGGTTGCCTGGGCATCAGGACTTACTGAGGCATCGGGAATTATTGAGGCAATTTGGGTTACCCGGGTAATTTTCGCTATTGGGCCTTTCTTTGGATCTTCTTGTTCTTTTGTTGGTTCCTCACCTATTATCCTTATATAGTGGCTCTGAGTCCACCCAAGATATGCGTTGATGGCAACAATTTCAACAAGAATATGCCCTTCCAATTTGCAAACTTGACGAGGAATCGCTTCTCAATGAGTGGTGATGCAAAACACCAAAAAAAAACTCAAGTGCTCATGAAGAACTTGCTTTGGGCATGGTTTTGAGATTTTTGTCCATGGGTTTGTGGTTCCTGTGGGTTCTTGATTGGAAAAATAAAGTGAAACAAGAAAGAAAAACTTAAGAGTTCAAAGGAAGAAGGAAGCTAGGAAACTCCTTATCCCTTGAAACTCTTATCCTAAAAAATAAAAATAAACATAAAAAGATAATTATCAAAATAAAGGAAAAATGAAAATAAAAATATAGATAAAAATAAAGCTTGAGAAGGGTCATTTCTGATATTTCTTATAGTCCATTTGTACCCTCCATCGGGTGACAATATTACCCAAAAAGAGTTGGGTCAATTTGCTTGCAGCTACTCCCTTTTGAGTTACCATGGTGGAGGTGTCTTCCTTGTAGTCTATGTATACCCTCCACCTTGCTACTGTTCCTAAAGGCATGGGTATATTAATAGGAAAAGTTATATCAACACCCAACCATTTAATTACCTCATTCTCGTCGACCTTCATCATGGTTGGATGTAGCCTTCGTTGTCGTTGCAATTGCTGCTCAAGCCAATTGCTGTGGCAATCTTCTGCCCAAATTCTATGAATGTTAAGGGAATAACCAATTTTCTCAAAAGCTTCATGAATCCAAACACAGTTTTCTTTAGGCTCCTCAAACATCTCCATCAGTAGAGATTTCGATGGCTTTAAATCTACCAGCGTTGGTTCCTCAAGAAATACCTGCAACGGATGAGGTGAGTTTTTAAAGAATTCAAAAGGTTCAACCATCACCTGCTCACATTCCATTAGCAAAGAATTGTCATGTCCTTGATCTTGCATGTGGTCGTGCAATTGCCAAGGCAAAGGTGGATGCAAGCAATCTCTAGATTCCTGCTTTAGCATCAACGTTGTAACATTCTGGGCATCAGATTCCTCAAAATTTTTTGTAGCATTACTCTACTTTGCCTCTGGGAATGTTGTCGCGACACTTCTCTGGTTAGGCTCCTCAATCATTGCCGTGGCAATTCGTTACATAGGCTCATCAAGTGTCGGGTAGTCTTCCTCATTGGAAGGCTCACTTGGAGGTTTTAGTTGATCCTCACACATCGGGGATCTCTCCTTGTATTGCTCCTTCTCATCTTCCCTTAGGATTTCATTATCCATAGCAATTGATTGTTGGGGCATGTTATCCATGGCATATGTGGATCTCCTTAATTGATCTTTTGAATCCCTCAAGGGTGTATCTGACTTAGCTATCCTCGCATCCATTGACTTTGATAGCTTTCGAATCTCTTCAATTGATCCGTCAAGTCTAGCCAAGGAAACTAGCAACGTTTCCTCCAAGGAATTGGAATGCTCTTGGAAAGGACTATATTGCCATGGCATATCTGTTGCTGTGGTAAAATTATCATGGTAAAAACATTTTGAGCTTTTTGATCATACCATGAAGGATTTTGCTGTTGGTACCATCTATGGTCCTCCATGTAGCCATACGCACTAGGATTGTGAGGGCAATCTTCAAACACATGATGTTCTTCACAAGAAGCGCACGATTTTTCCACGGTATAGGCTTTTCTCGGTTGATATAGGTAATCATCGGTGAGTATAAGAAACTCTTGATTGGATTGATTCCTATCTGCCATCATCAACTCTTGAATAGTTCAGCTTTTATTTCCCGAAATGTTGATGTCCCTTAACTTGTAGCGCACCTGAATTTTTTTTATAAAACAAACAAAAAGAAAAGTTAGTAAAAATAATAAAAAAAATGCAATAACAAAAACAACTAACACCAATTGTCAATCCCCGGCAACGGTGCCAAAAACTTGTTGCGTGTTTTAAGTGCAACGCAAACGGTGCAAGTATACACGTTACAAGTAATAAAGTGATAAGTATCGAGTATCGTTTCCTCGAGGATTGGTTTGGGCCACTTTGCTTAAGTTACTGCATTGGAAAAGAAAAAAACACAAGTAGGTGATTGTAAGAGTTCTAATTAACAAGTAGAATAAAAGAGCAATAAAAGATAGAGTAATCGAATAAGAAAGAATAGGCTGGGTTATCGTGAGTCGTAGAGTGATAATTGAATGGACCGACATGGTAATTGAGTGCAAGCGAAGCTCAATCATCCGGAAATTGGATCCAATCTGATTGACTAGGAAATTTTGTGATTGCTTGGGCAAATGGTCGTGGAACAAGTGCCTGGGTAATTGGGCGACAACTTCAAAGTTCGGCGAAGCGTTCTTTAATGGTTTCGTGTTATCCCTAACTCAAAAATCTATTAATTGTGCATGCCTTGATAATACATCCCTGCGTGAACCAAATGTGGACAAACAACCTATCTTGCGCTTCTTTTAGCCGTTGAAATTCGCAACTTATTCCTAAACCGAATTAGTCTTCACCGTTGATCGATTGTATGAAAACTATGCTCATTCGTTTCTTGAATCTAACTCTCCCGACATTAGATAAATAGATGAATTCACGAGATCCTCTCCCAATTCACTCGCAATCAAAATTAAAAACCAAGAGTGAACAAACTTTGAATTAAAATTGCAAACTCAAAAACCTAAACAAATCTAATCGTTTATCAAAACCATAAAACACAATAACCCAAACCAATCAAGTTAGTTCATGGCTGGGTTCAAAATATATACAACGAATAATCTCTCTAGCATGAATCTAACCGAAACAAAGAGGAAGAAGAAGAATTCGACAAACCCTTTGCGCACCATTTCAGGTAAAATTAGAGGATGAATTTTTCTTAAGAGAGGTTGAATTGTCACAGCCCAAAAACCAGCCTAGCTAGAATTAGATTTCGGCGATCAGAAATCTTATTCCGGGAAGCTTGAATTTTTGCACCAATGTTGATTATATGATCCATTTTCTTAATGTTGAACCATAATTGAGTCTAATCTTTGAATTGGGGCCTTATTGGAAAGTCAAAATGTTGAATCTGAGCTAAGGGTATCGATACGGTAGGTGTCGTATCGATACGGTAGAACGATTTTAACTAACTTTTGGATTTTTGCTTAGCCGTATCGATACAGCCCAGCGTGTATCGATACGCGCCCCTACAGAAATGACATTTTGTGCTTAAATCACAAAGACCAAGGGTGGTGATGACTCACCTGCTTATTGTTGTCGTCCCCATGTGAAAACAACCTGAAAAGATGACTAAGGGTCATCAATTATCTTAAATTAAAACAAACCTTATAGCCAAAGAAAGTTTTTTATTGGTCATTGATAAGGTGGGTTGGGATTAGTAAACCCTTAAGCATAGGAAAACTCCTTATTGGACCCTTGGGAGGTAGGGAAATGATTAAGTCTTGGTCTTGCTTTAAGTAACTAAGAAAAAGCTCATCTCTTTGTTTTGCAAATTCATCGGGAGTCAATTTCCATTTGTGTCTTTGAAAAACAAGCAAGCACCTCCATTGACATCCCTTTCACCAAGGAAGCACATACCTCTCTTATTGCACCCCTCAAGCTTGAGTTTCCTTGTTTTAAAAATATCAAAACATAGTCACCGTTTGGGTAAGTGGAAACCTTAAATCTATCGTTGATTCTCTCAATCGTTGAATGTCTAATTTCAAGACGAAAGCTCCAAGCTAAGCTTTCGTTCCTCAAATTCTAAACTATGAATTTGTCTAGTAGCTAATGGCTATCTTATTGATTCTAATAATCTTCTATTATCCTCTCTTAGCTCAAGTATCGAAAAAGCTAATCCATCGTCTCCATCAAAAGCTAGGGATAAAGGAATCGTTATCCGGGAGCCTCGTAGCCAAGGTGAGTGTAGTTGGTGTCTTAAGAGTTGGCTAGGTGTCCAACTCGAATAATGGAACATTGAATTTGTTTTGCATAAAACATTATGGTAAGCTATGTTTGGTAAGTATGTGGTAAGTATTGTACTGAGTTCATAAGCATTGCATGGATATGGTTATTATTGGGAGCATCGAATCGTTGATATGTTTATTATTATGGAAAAAAAATTATATATGTTATGGCCACTACCTATCGATGTGAGTTTATTAAACTATTGTTATGAAATTTTTGTTATGGAACTATTGTATTGAATTATTGTGTATTGTACCTTGGGATCGAAGTGTTGGATACAATTGGCATGCCATTGAATTCATGAGCTCATTGGTACGGGTATTGGGCTTCGGCCATGGTGAGGCGGAGGGATGTGTTGTGTATTGGTTAATTGGTGTGGCGGGGGACATGTGACATGACCATTATTGTTATTTTTGGTGTTGTGGTGGAATTCGCGTATCCAAATACGGTTGAATCGATCCAAGGGAATTATTGGTTATTGATATTGTTTTTGTCACGATATTATGATATTGCTCATTGATGATATGATATTGTTAGTACCATGCTATTAGTAAGAATGATGAACATGTTGAGTTTAACCATAAGTTTGCTTCTATAATGGTCATTGAAACATGCTAAATGGCATATCATGCTCATTCGTCGTTATTGGCTACCTCACTTAGACTATATAAGTCTAATGCATTCATTTCCATAACATTTTAGGTTAAGGAAGTTAACGATTCAAGATCGGGATTAGTTAGAAGATTAGCAAGTCACTACAAGTATCGAGTAATGTGTTTTATCCTTTGAACTCCTAGAATGGTGGCAAAGTAGTTAAACTAGTTGATTTTGATGCCTTGGTTATGTGTATAAAAATGGTATAATGTGTAAGGCTTAAAGGCTTAAAACGGTATATTATGTTTGGTTAAAATGGTTATATGGCAAAATTTGGCTTAAATGGTGAAAACTTGGTAAACGAACTCAAAATGCCATAAAATTTGACATGCTATTAGAAATGCGGTTTTTAAACTTGCTGGTAAAATTTGGTAGTGTTCGAACAAGGTATAACGGGTTAAAAATGAAGAAACACCAGATAAAATATGTCATTACAGGGTAGGTGTATCGATACGGGGCAAGTTGTATCGATACGGCCTTACATATTTGGTCTTATTGAATCAAAGCGTATCGATACACTAGGGAGTGTACCGATACGGATCTTGGCAGTAAGGTCTGGGGAAAATAATTGCATCGGTACGACCTCAAGCTACTGAAACGAGTCAACTCAAGTCAAGGTGTATCGATACGGGATTAAACGTATTGGTATGGGGTCGTTGAACCTGAACCTGGAAAGTGTAAAATTCAACATAGCATACCGATATGGCCTAAGGTGTATCGGTACGGTGTCATATAATTCCGTTAAAAGGCTTGGGAACAGTTTTTAAAAGATTATAAATTGGTCACTAATAATTATAAGGCTCGAACGGTTAGGTTGAAGATATTCGATAACAACGAAACTTCACAAGTTAATAATTGGTGAGTTTAATTACAAGTTTGTAATAAAGAATTTGGATTAGGGTCGCTAATTTGTAACATTTGCAATTTTGTCCTTTCTGGTTTAGAAGGTTTAAATCTAACCCCAATTATGATTCCGATCTCTAGTTCTGTCTTCCGATAACACTTTTCGACACGGTTCTCTACCGAACCGGGAAATGGGTGTTACAATTGAACTGGTATCAGGGATAGAGAAGGAACTAATGGTTGAGGTGAAGGAACTACGTGGGGTAAGACTGGCGGTGGAGGCAAGTGGAGAACTGGTGGTGTAGGCGATTGGACAAATGGTTACGTAGAATGGATGAGTATTGGAGGCGGGGAAGGATTTTGTCGTGGTGGGGATAGAACTGGTACCAAAGATGGAGAATGGACTAGTGGTTGAGGTGAAGGAACCATGAGGGCTAAATGGGGTGGGGATAAGACTGACGGTGGAGACGAGTGGAAAAATGATGGTGAAGAATGGATTGGTATTGGTGGCAGGGAAGGAACTTGTCGTGGTGGAAGTTGAATTGGTATCGGGGATGGATATGTGACTAGTAGTTGAGTTTAAGGAACCACATGTGTTGAGTGGGGTGGGTATAAGACTGATGGTAGAGGCGAGTGGAAAATGTTGGGATACATAGGAAATAAAACTGATCTAATCATGTAAATAAACGCAACGGAAAAATTATCCTACAAAAATTTCCAAGATCTCATGCGATCATATTAACGAATGACAAATATAATTATAAGATTACCTTGATATAAGATTCTGTAATCTTGTTGTGCTGAGACGTTGCCTTTCTGAAAGACGACGTCCCTCTACAAGTATCCACACTCGAATGGACAAAGAACGGCTATCGGAATACTAGTTCCCCTTTATTTTGGAAAAGCAAAAATTTTGTGGTTTTTGGTGACTAGTCGAAAAACTCAAGTGCCTAAAACCTTTGGCATATATATATATATATGACATGATTAGGGTTAGATTGAGTTTACTATTATAATTTAATTAAAACTCTTTTAAATAAATTATAATTTAAAGCAAATTCCTTTATCTGATAAGGAATTTAAATTCAACCGAAATCTTGATGATGTGATTTATTTAATATTATTATTTATTTAAAATATATAATAAAAACATATTCCTTATCCAATAAGGAATTTAAATCTAACCAAATCTAGTTGCTGAGATTATTTAATAATATTATTTATTTAATATTATTTTTCATAAAAATAATAAAATAAATAAAATATTCTATCACAAGAATTTGAATTTAACTTCTTTAAATTCGAATAAATATTTTTTAACAATATAATATAATATAAAATAATCTCATTATCTTAAATTTATTATTGAGAGTAATAACCTCAACCATTCTTTTCCATTCTTAGTGTGCGGCCCTATAGATTCAATTAACGTTGGTAGTAGATAAAATCACCTTTTATCCTACAAGTCATAAATGGCCTCTAGCAAGACATTATGACTACCCAAGTTAAATGAAAAGCTCATAATCCGAGACAACCTTAATTCATTTTATGTCATAATCCTTTTATCTCACGATATCTTGATAGAATATAAGGCATGGAAAATGTTAATCTTATATTGTTCTATCTTTGAGTTCTCGATGCCCAATTGAACTAAATAAACAAATGGCATTAATCTCTATCAACTTATTTGATCATGACCATGATTTCTCAGTCTCAATCATCGAGGGGCCCAGAGATATCTCTCTTATGTTAAGAGGGATAAATTCCATCTTAACTACTCATATCTCACTACATGATTCCTTATTATGTTCAAGCATAACCTTTATAATCGTCCGTTCAAAAACAATGTTTGACTATATCAAACATAATAGCCATCATGTTGAGAACTGTAATAATTTCAGGTCTAAGGATTTAATGTCACAACTGTTTGAAGATTAATATATAACTTTAATCCATGTATTAATCTTAAGATAAGTCGATCCAAGCATTTGTTCTCAACAAATACATATATGAATTTGATTTGAATCTCATTCACATATTCATCTAATGAATATCTATCAAATTTCATACTAATCTTATCTTATTATTGTTCCCACAATAGTAAATGATTAGGGATATTTTCAATAACAATATTCAAGGATACAAAAGCATACATATTTATTATAATAATAAATTTAATAATCAAAATATCTATAATAGGCCCTAGGGCACTATAGCTAATAGAGAAGTGGTGGTGGAGGCGATTGGATAAATAGTGACGAAGAATGGACTGGTATTGGAGGCGGGGAAGGAACTTGTCATGGTGGGGAATGAACTGGTACAAGGGGTGGAGATGAGATTAATGGTTGAGGTGAAGGAACCGTAAGGGTCGGGTGGGTGGGGATAAGACTGATGGTGGAAGCGAGTGGAAAAATGGTTACGAAGAATAGACTAGTATTAGAGGCGGGGAAAAAACTTGTCGTGGTAGGGATTGATCTGGTATTGGGGATGGAAAAGGTACTAGTGGATGAGGTGAATAAACCACATGTGTCGGGTGGGGTAGGGATAAGATAGACAGTGGAGGCGAGTAGACCATTGCTAGTGGAGGTGATTGTACAAATGGTGATGAAGAATAGACTGATATTGGAGGCGGGGATGGAACTTGTCATGGTAGGGATTGAACTGGCATCGGGGATGGAGAAGAGATTAGTGGTTGAGGCGAAGGAACCACATGTGTCAGATGGGGTGGGGATAAGACTTGTGGTTGAGATGATTGGACAATTGGTGGCGAAGAATGGACTGGTATTGGCTGCGGAGAAAGTACTTGTCGTGGTGGGGATTGAACTGGTACCAGAGATGGAGAAGGAACTAGTGATTGAGGTAAAGGAACCATATATATGGGATAGGGTGGGGATAAGACTAGTGGTGGAGATGATTGGATAGGTAGTGGCAAAGAATGGACTAGTACTGAAGGTGGTGTAGGAACTAGTTATGGTGGGGATTGAACTGGTACTATGAATGGAGAAGGAACTAGTGGTTGAGGTGAAGGAACACTAGGGATGGCTTGGCATAATGCATATAGTATCGTGGAACACTAGGCATTTGGCTCGGATGTTATAATTTCAGCACTAAGGGATGTTGTCAAGAGAAATAAGGTTTATGTGTTTCTTTAATAGGAATCAAAATTGATGATTGACAGGGTTGTCGAAGTCCTACAAAATAAAAACTAATTTTACTAAACTAACTTGTAGTAATAGTGAGATCAAGTCGAATCCCAAGAGAGCTGAAATTAGAATCTCAAACCTGAAACAATAAAGTAAAATGGGGGGTTGGTGTATCAAACTAAAATTAAAGATAAAAAAATTGAAAATAAAAATAACAAATATCAATCTTACCGAACTTCCAATCCAATGGTGTGATTTCATCCAACTGTAACTTTGATCATAGGCTGAAAGATAAATTTCTCATATCCAAGAAATTAGTCTACTTGGGGAACACCACAACAAGCAATTATTCTCATTTTTAATCGATTAGTCTACTTGAGGGAACACCACAACAACCATTCAAATCAAAACTTACCATTAAATAAAATCAATGATAACATTAAGATTCATGAGAATGACTAAAAAATCAATCAAATTAAGCTTGTACCTTTATTTCCTTAGGGACTATCATGCGTGATGTGTAGTCGACGAACACAAAACATGAGCCTTACCATTTGCTACTTGTGTCATGGATAGCAATAGAACATTCAATATTGAATTCAGGCGTCAATTTAATCAATATCAAACATTCAGAAAAATAAGAACAAGAAATAAAGATTACTTGGATCAAAGGAGAAATACTAGTTTAGTACAAGCCTCACAAAATTATAGCGGAATCGCTTTACCCTTGAATCGGAAATAGAATCTTAACCACACATGGTGGAATAAGAATACAAGAGAAAAGAACCGTCAAAAGATTGATTCTCCGTTATTCTCTAAGAGACCTATTGAGCTCTTTATATAGAGAGAAAAAACCTCAAACCTAAAAGTAAATCTCCCTTAATTGAGTTCTAATCAAATAAGGAAAGATAAAATAAAGGAAAATATAAATAAATAAAATTCTAATTAATAAAAAATATTGATTATTGGTCTAACACTTCTAGAATAATGGAAATAATCATAAAATAGGGCTTCATCATGGATTTGGCTCCAAAAGCACGAATCTTCATGTCAGGCACCAGTCTCGTATCAGTCTCAAGGTGAGGTCACGCCTTGTCGAAGATAAGCTTCTGCCCAGTTCAGCTCTCTTCCAAAAGACTTGATTTTCACTTGGGAAGCTAAAAACATGCTTTTGAGCTAATATTCACCATTGCATCCATATTTCAGATCCTATATCAAAACAAACATAATTTTCACAATTAAGCTCAAAATATATTCGAATGTAAAGGAATTAATCACAACAAAGAGTATATAATTATAACTTATCAATGATACTAATAGTGGAGTTTCGTATAGAGATGATAAAATTATTCGAATTCGTCCCGATCTAATGTAACCCGCAGTGATCGGAATGTACACCTTTTTTGGTATTTTGGTTTCAAAATGAGTCAGTTTTTGCTAAAGATTAAGTCAGAGTCTGGTTTAAGGAGAAAATTATCCGACCAGTATATTTTCAATTAAATACATATATTTATTATATTATCATATAATATGTTTAATATTTTATTAGATTTTTTCTAGATCGGGACATGTTTAGTCATATCTTTTGTTAAAATTTCAAAATCAGGTTGGTGTTGGATTATACTTCTATTATGTTAGGTCGAGATTAGATCAAATTAAAATATATTAAATTCAAGGTAAGTTGAGTTCGAAATAAAATTATTAAATTTTAAGTCGATGTTGGGGCGGCTAAAACTCGCCACGCCTACACATTTACAATTAAAAGAAAATTGCAAACACATTAAAAAACATTATGATATTTTTTGCCCCTTTCCATCTTCATATGAAAGGGAGGACATATAATAAAAATACATTAACAAAACTGTACTATTTAGTAGCCTGGAAACATTGGTGGAGGTGGTGACGAGTACTGGAATCCAATGCTTGGTGGGAGAACAATATCTACTTTTGGGGGTTGTACGACTTTGACAATCGGTGGAGGCGGGAAGTGAACTAGTGGTGGTGGAGAGTACTCTGGTGGTGGTGGAGAGAGAACATGTGTCGATGGCGGTGAATGGATAAATGAGGGTGGGGATAAGACTGGTGGTAGAGGCGATTGTACATGTGGTGGTGGAGAATGGACAACTAGTGGTGGGGAATGGACAACTGGTGGTAGAGGTGATTGGACAAGTGGTGGCAAAGAATGGACTGAAACTGGAGGAGAAGAAAGTACTGGTCGTGGTGGGGATTGAACAGGTACCGGGGATGGAGAATGAACTATTGGTTGAGGTGAAGGATCCACGTGTGAAGGGAGGGGTGGGGATAAGACTAGTGGTGGAGATGATTCGACACGTGGGGGAGAAGAATGGACTGGTACTGGAGACGGGGAAGGAACTGGCCGTGGAGGTGATTGAACTGGTACCGGGGACGGAGAAAGAACTGGTGGTTCAGGTGAAGGAACCACATGTGCTGGGTGGGGTGGTGATAAGATTGGTGGTGGAGATGATTGGACATGTGGTGGCGAAGAATGGACTAGTACTGGAGGCAGGGAAGGAATTGTTCGTGGTGGGGATAAAACTGGTGGTGGAGGAGATTGGACATGTGGTGGGGGGGAGAAAATTGGTGGTTGAGGTGATTCGACATGTGGTGGCGAAGAATGGACTAGGACTGGAGGCGATGAAAGAACTGGTCGTGGTGGGGATTGAACTGGTATCGGGGATGGAGAAGGGACTACTGGTTGAGGTGAAGGAACCACTTGTTCCGGGTGGGGTGGAGATAAGACTGATGGTGGAGATAATTGGACATGTGGTGGAAAAGAATGGACCGGTACTAGAGATGGGGAATGAACTAATTGTGGTGGTGATTGAATTGGTACCGGGGATGGAGATAGAACTAGTGGTTGAGGTGAAAGAACCTCTTGTGTTGGGTGGGGTGGGGATAAGACTAGTGGTGGAGATGATTGGAAATGTGGGGGTGAAGAATGGACTGGTACGGGGGACGAGGAAGGAACTGGTCGTGGCGGTGATTGAACTGGTACTGGGGACAGAGAAGGAACTAGTGGTTGAGGTGAAGGAACCACATGTGCTGGACGGGGTGGTGATAAGACTTGTGGTGGAGAAGAAAGGACTGGTACTGAAGGCGGGAAAGGAATTTGTCGTGGTGGAGATAAGACTGGTGGTAGAGGCGATTGGACATGTGTTGGAGGCGATTGGGCTTGTGGTGGTGGGGAATGGACAACTGGTGGTGTGGAGAAGACTGGTGGTAGATGCGATTGGACTACTGGTGGTAAAGAATGGACTGGTCTTGGAGGCGAAGAAAGATCTGGTCGTGGCGGGGATTGAACTGGTACTGGGGATGGAGAAGGGACTATTGGTTGAGGTGATGGAATCACATGTTCTGGGTAGGGTGGGGATAAGATTTGTGGTGGAGATGATTGGACATGTGGTGGAGAGGAATGGACTTGTACTGGAGGTGAGGATGGAGTTGGATGTTGTGGGGATTGAACTGGTATCGGGGATGGAGAATGAGCTAGTGGTTGAGGTGAAGAAACCACATATGTCGGGTGGGGAGGAGATGAGAGTGGCGGTGGAAGCGGTTGGACAGGTGGTGAGGAATGGACAAATGATGGCGGGGAATGGACAAATGATGGCGGGGAATGGAAAATTGGTGGTGGGGAAAATACTTGTGGTTGAGGTGATTGGATAAGTGGTGGCGAAGAATGGACTAGTACTGGAGGTGAGGAAATAGTTGGAAGTGGTGGGGATTGAACTGGTATTGGGGATGGTGAAAGAACTAATGGTTGAGGTGAAGGAACCACGTGTGCCGGGTAGGGTGGGGATAAGACTGGTGGTGGAGATGATTGAACATGTGGTGTAGAAGAATGGACTGGTATTGGAGACGGGGAATGAACTGGTACTGGAGATGGAGATGGAACTAGTGGTTGAGGTGAAGGAACCGCTTGTGTTGGATGAGGTGGAGATAAGACTGGCGGTGGAGATGATTGGACATGTGGTGGTGAAGAATGCACTGGTATTGGAGGCGAGGAAGGAGTTAGACGTGGTGGGGATTGAACTAGTACTGGGGATGGAGAAGGAACCACATGTGCCGGGTGGGGTGGGGATGAAGCTTGTGGTGGAGGCGATTGGGCATGTAGCGGTGGGGAATGGACAAATAGTGGCGGGGAATGGACAATTAGTGGTGGGGAGAAGACTGGTGGCTGAGATGATTGGACAAGTGGTGGCGAAGAATGGACAGGTACTAGAGGTGAGGAAGGAGTTGGACGTGGTGGGGTTTGAACTGGTACGGAGGATAGAGAAGGAACGAGTGGTTGTGGTGAAGGAACCATATGTGTCGGGTGAGGTGGAGATGAGACTGGTGGTGGAAGCGATTGAACATGTGGTGGTGGGGAATGGATATATGGTGGTGGGGAATGGACAAATGGTGGCGGGGAATGGACAATTGGTGGTGGGGAAAAGAATCGTGGTTGAGGAGATTGGATAGGTGGTGGCAAAGAATGGACTAGAATTGGAGGCGGGGAAGGATCTAGTCGTGGTGGGGACTGAATTGGTATCGGAGATGGAGAAGGAACTAATGGTTGAGGTGAAGGAACCACATGTGGCGGGTGGGGTGGGGATAAGACTGGTGGTGGAGATGATTGGACATGTGGTGGAGAAGAATGGGCTGGTACTGGAGACGGGGAATGAACTGGTACCGGGGATGGAGACGGAACTAATGGTTGAGGTGGAGGAACTACGTGTGTTTGGTGGGGTGGGGATAAGACTAGTGGTGGAGATGATAGGATATGTGGTGGTGAAGAATGGACTGGTTCTAGAGGCGAGGAAGCAATTGGGTGTGGTGGGGATTGAACAGGTATAGGGGATGGAGATGGAACTAGTGGTTTAGGTGAAGGAACCACGTGTGTCGGGTGGGGTGGGGATGACACTAGTGGTAGAGGAGATTGGACATGTGGTGGTGAGGAATGGACAAATGATTGAGGGGAATGGACAATTAGTGGTGGGGAGAGGACTGGTGGGTGAGACGATTGGACAAGTGGTGGCGAAGAATGGACTAGTACTAGAGGAGGGGAATAAACTAGCCGTGGTGGGGATTGAACTGGTATCGAGGATGAAGAAGGAACTTCTGTTTGAGGTGAAGGAACCAAATGTGTCGGGTGGGGTGGAGATGAGACTGGTGGTGGAAGCGATTGGACATGTGGTGGGGAATGGACAATTGAAGGTGGGGAAAAGAGTTGTTGCTGAGGCGATTGGACAAGTGGTGGTGGGGAATGGACTAGTACTAGAGGCGGGGAAGAAACTAGTCGTGGTGGGGACTGAATTGGTATCGGAGATGGAGAAGGACCCACGTGTGCCGGGTAGGGTGGGGATAAGACTGGTGGTGGAGATGATTGGACATGTGGTGGAGATGAATGGACTGGTGGTTGAGAAGGAACTAATGATTGAGAAGGAACCACATGTGCTGGGTGAGGTGGGGATAAGACTAGTGGTGGTGATGATTGGACATGTGGTGGAGATGAATGGACTGGTACTGGAGACGGGGAATAAATTGGTTTCGGGGATGGCGACGAAAATAATGGTTGAGGTGGAGGAACCATGTCTGTTTGGTAGGGTGGGGATAAGACGAATGGTGGAGATGATAGGACTTGTGGTGGTGAAGAATGGATTGGTTGTGGAGGCGAGGAAGGAGTTGGGTGTGGTAGGGATTGAACTGGTACTGGGAAAGGAGAAGGAAGTAGTGGTTGAGGTGAAGGAACCCTAGGTGTCGGGTGGGTTGGGGATAAGACTGACGGTGGAGGCGAGTGGACAAGTGGTGGTGAAGAATGGACTGGTATTGGAGGTGGGGAAGAAGCTTGTCGTGGTGGGGATTGAACTGGTATTAGTGATGGAGAAGGGACTAGCGGTTGAGGTGTAGGAACTGCATGTTCCAGGTGGGGTGGGGATAAGAATGACAATGGAGGCGAGTGGACAAGTGGTGGTGGAGGCGATTGGACTAATGGTGACGGGGAATGGACTGGTATTGGAGGCGGAGAAAGAACATGTTGAGGTGGAGATTGAACCGGTATCGGGGATGGAGAAGGGAGTAATGGTTGAGGTGAAGGAACCATAGGTGTCGGATGGGGTGGGGACAAGAGTGATAGTGGAGGCGAGTGGACAATAGGTGGCGAAAAGTGGACTGGTATTGGAGGTGGGGAAGAAACTTGTAGTGGTGGGGGTTCAACTGGTATCGGGGATGGAGAAGGGACTAGTGGTTGGGGTGAAGGAACCACAAGTGTCGAGTGTGGTGGGGATAAAACTGGCGGTGTAGGCGAGTGGACAAGTAATGGCGGAGAATGGACTGATATTGGTGGAGATGATTGGATAGGTGGTGACAAAAAATGGGTTGATACTGAAGGCGTAGAAGGGGATGGAGAAGGAACTAGTTGTTGAGGTGAAGGAACCCTAGGTGTCGGGTGGGTTGGGGATAAGACTGACGGTGGAGGCAAGTGAACAAGTGGTGGCAATGAATGGACTGATATTGGAGGTGGAGAAGGAAGATGTCGAGGTGGAGATTGAACCGATATCGGGGATGGAGAAGGAACTAGTGGTCGGGGTGAATGAACCATAGGTGTCAAGTGGGGTGGGGATAAGACTGATGGGGGAGGCGAGTGGACTATAGGTGGCGGAAAATGGACTGGTATTGGAGGCGGGGAGGAAACTTGTCGTGGTGGGGATTGAATTGGTATTGGGGATAGAGAAGGGACTAGTGGTTGAGGTGAAGGAACTACAGGTGCCGGGTGAGGTGGTGATAAGACTGGCGGTGTAGGCAAGTGGACAAGTGGTGGCGGAGAATGGACTGATATTGGTGGCGTGGAATGAATTGGTCGTGGTGGGGATTGAACTGGTACCGGTGGTGATTGATCTTTTACTGGAGGTGGAGATTGGAATGGCACCGTAAGCGAAGGAACCACATGCGTTGGTGGGCTAATATGTGTCAATGAAGACTGATCAAATTGATCAGGTGACGGTTTTGGTTCTGGCTCCAACGTTGGAGGAGCTTGAACCTCTGGTTTTGGCAGCTCAGGCTTAAGAGGTGAAGCACCTGCAGAACATAGATCCTTGCTACAATCAACCGGTTTACTCACCACCGGTTGACATTCATTTTCCAACTTCTGCTTCATTCGGCCAGCCACACAATTACCCGTATCATCCAACACAATGTTCTTCCTCTCCGGCGATATACAAGCATTCGGCTCCTCACTGAAATAATTGTGAGAAAAGGTGAAATTGGACAAGCTTGGCAACTTGCAAACATCTTCAAGCACAGATCCGGTCAACTTGTTGTTAGAAATATCCAAAATATCAATATTCCTCAAGCTCGATAAATTCTGCGGCAAACTGCCTGTAAATGAGTTGAAGCTAACATCCAAAATAGTGACATTCTCGAGCAATCCAATTTCTGCAGGGAAACAACCACCAAGCCCATTGTTCAAGAAAATAATCTCATTCAATCTCTTCATTCCCCCAATGCTGTGTGGAATACACCCTGTAAAATTATTGTTGGCAAATGTCACGACCGAGACGTTAGATTTGCCAATTGTTTCAGGGATCGTGCAAGTGAACCGGTTATCGTTTAAAAACAATGCATCCAGATCCTTCTCGAAGACCGCCGGTGGCAAACATCCTTCAAAATTATTGAATCGTAAATCAATGTACTTAACGCCTGGCCATATCAATACAACTTCAGGGAAAGGCCCAACGAACCGGTTGTTGCTGATATCAAATTCATACATTATCGTTAGCCTTGAAAAGCTCCTGGGAATAATACCACAAAACCTGTTTGAATTTAAATGGAGCAATGCAAGGTCGGTTAACAACCCCATCTCTACCGGAAAGTAACCGGCGATGTCGGCGTGGTTAAGGTCAACACCACCGACGACCTTCAATTTGGGGTCATCCAATGCCTGAGCACAGAAAACACCTTTGTAGCTACACACGTCGGACCCAAACCAGTTCCTGGTGGTATTCAAGGGGTCGGAGTACATAGCCTTTTTCCAAGCTTGAAGGGCGATGTAAGCCCTCCTCAGCCTTTCGTTGTCGAAAGTTTCGGTTGTTTTCACTGTATTTTCAAATCCCTCAGGGAGGTCACCATTTTCAGGGAGAGTTAAGAGCTGACGACGAGCGATATAAGACGCTTCGTTGTCGGATAATGCGGAAGTGGGCGGTGCTTTATAGAATAAAAAACAAGAGAGAAAAAGAAAGCAAACCAAGCCTGGAAGAGGTTGACGAATATCCATTGTTGACCACCTTGGTCTTGGCCAGGGCTGCTAATGCAATGAAGATGGAAGCGTTGGTGGGGGGATTATATTGATGGAAAATGTCTAATTTTAGCTGCCGAGAAAGATTGGCAGGTTGTTCAATTTGAAAGGCTTGGAAATAAAGTAGTATATTTACCGTAATTGTGCTACATAAATTATTCTTTATTTTTTTCACATTTTAAATTTTCCTTTTATTCTCTTATTGAAATATTCAAACTCATGAGCTATTATGATTTCTTTTTGTTATGTTCATGTAATATTTTCCCTGCTATTTTTGTTGTTGTTTTTGCACATTTTCTCTCTAGTTTCTTCACTTTGCGTGCTGTTTCTTCTTGGTACAATATTTTCCCTCTTTCTTTTCTACAATTTAATTTTTCAAGAAAACATCTCAAGATAGATTCAACTTAATTAGGATTTTATTATCATACTTATTCTTAATTCTTTGACAATGCACACATACCTTACAAACAAAACACTTAAAACTTAACTCTCCTAAAATGAACATCATCCGTTTTTTTTTCTATGGCCACTTGTTGGGTTCATCTTGATAGTTGAAAGAAATCAACAAAATATTAAAATACAATTATGATAAAAAAAATAATACAAAAAATTTTACAAATATTTCCAAATCTCTTCTATGGTAAATGTTTGCAAATATTTTATTGAAAGATATTGTATGTATATAAATTTTAATTTTAATTTTACAAAATGACTAGTATCATTATATTTTATCGAAATATAAAAACACCCGTATCGTTATTAATGTAACATTACTTTGAGGGGGTTTTTTTAATTTAGTTAACAAATATTATATTCATCTAGTTAGAAAATTACTAGAATTATTTATTTTCTGAATGTATACATTTGAATCATAGTTCACAATGGAATAGAATTTAAATTTAATTTTTTTAATAATAAATAATTCAATTTTAGTCTTTTTTAAAAATAGATTTTTGGACTGTCTCAAAACTTTAATAATTTTACTTCAATCATTAATGTCAAATTTTAGACTTCACCCCTAATCTAAACATATTTTGAGACTTATAATGTTTTTTATTGTGCAGCTGATATATATGTGTTGTACACATTAGAAACGAGTTATTATGGTATAATAGGAATTCTAATACTGTTTTCTTATTAAGAACAATTGTTATGTTGCATAAACATTTACAACCCGAGATAGAATATATTAAGAGCTTTTTGTCAATATATATATATATATATATATATATATATATATAAAGATCTTGAAGGGTAAATTTAGAAAATAATCTAAATGGAAAATAATATTTGGAATATAGAGAATATTGGGAGATATTTGGGGATATAGGTCATTTTCTACAGTGTATGGGGAAGACGCCACCTCTAGGTGGCGTCATGGGTGTTTTATATTTTTTTTAACTTTAAGTGTTCAAGTGCATGATAAATTTAGGAAAAAAAATATTAAAAAAAGAAAGACGCCACATGCAGGTGGTGTTTTTGCAGAAAAAATATTAAAAAATAGAAGACGCCACCTAGGTGGCGTCTTCCCCATGCACTGTAAAAAATGACTTGTATCCCCAATATTATTTTTTATTTGGATTATTCTCCCAAATTTACCAGCTTGAAGTCTATCTCATATCTCTCCCGGATTCTGATATCGGCAACCGTTAAAAAATTATATTAGGGAAGGGGAAAAAATCATGAGATATGTACAAGAGATTGGACTATCGAATAAATGGTGATGAAAATGAAGCAACGATGGAGTTTGTTAGATTGAAATGTAATTAATCCCTATCTTGCAAAGGATAGATTGTTTTGTTGTTTTTGTCTTTGCTCAGTGTTATTACTTGAGTGTAGGAATGGACCGTCCTAAAAATTTGAAATTTTTATATGATTTAAAAAATATAGAAAATTTTTATTATTTCTTATTGAAAATCAATTTTCGCTACTCTTAAAATTTTATAGGTTCGCCGCAACCCTCTAAAATTTTATAAGTTCACCATTATTAACATAAAATTCTGCGTTTATCCTTGCTTTAAGTGTGTGGAGTTCTTTGAGCCGGGCAAAATGCATGTAGTATCGTGGAACACTAGTTATTTGGCTCAGACGTAAAAATTTCAGCACTAAAGGATGTTGTCAGGAGAAATAAGATTGATATGTGCTTTTTTACAGGAGTCCAAATAGATTATACTAAGAGTGGAGTTTCGTATAGAGATAATAAAATTATTCGAATTCGTCCCGACCTAATCCGCAACGATCTGAATGTATTCCTTTTTTTTTTTTTGATATTTTGGTCTCAAGGTGGGGCGGTTTTTCTAAAGATTGATTCGGGGTCGAGTTTAAGGCAAAAAAATTTTGACCGGTATATTTTCATTTAAATATATATTTATCATATTATTATATAGTATATTTAATATTTTATTAGTTTTTCCCAGATCGAGACATGTTTAGTCATATTTTTTTGTTAAAATTTCAAAATCAGGTTGGTGATGGATTATACTTCTTTTGTGTCGGGTCGAGATTAGATCAGATTAAAATATATTAAATTTAAGGTAATACAAGATCGAATTAAAATTTTTAAAATTAAAGTCGATGTTAGGGCGGCCAAAAGCCCACCACTCCTATACATATATGATGCACAATTAAAACAAAATTGCAAACGCATTCAAAAAAAAATTAAGATCATTTCTGCCCCTTTCCATCTTCACCCGAAAAGGAGAACATACAATAGAAATAAATTAACGAAACTGTAATATTTAGTAGCCTGGAAACATTGATGAAGATGGTGACAAGTAATGGAATCCAATGTTTGGTGGGATAAAATATTTGCTTTAGGAGGTGGTGCGAGTTTGACAATCAGTGGAGGTAGGGAGTGAACTAGTGGTGGAGGACAGGGAACATGTGGTGGTGGAGAGTGCACCGGTGTTGGTGGAGGGAGAACATGTGTCGATGGTGATGAATGGATAAGTGGGGGTGGGGGTAAGACTGGTGGTAGAGGTGATTGGACATGTGGTGGTGGGGAATGGACAATTGGTGGTAGAGGAGATTAGACAAGTGGTAGGGAAGAATGGACTGGTACTGGAGGCGAGGAAAGAACTGGTCGTGGTGGGGATTAAACTGGCACCAGGGATGGAGAAGGGACTACTGGTTGAGGTGAAGGAACCACATGTGCCGGATGGGGTGGGGATAAGACTGATTGTGAAGATGATTGGACATATGAGGGAGAAGAATAGATTGGTACTAGAGACGGGGAAGGAACTGGTCGTGATGGTGATTAAACTGGTACCGAGGACGAAGAAAGAACTAGTGGTTGAAGTGAATGAACTACATGTGCTGGGTGGGGTGGTGATAAAACTGGTGGTGGAGATGATTGTACATGTGATGGTGAAGAATAGACTAGTACTAGAGGCGGTTGGACATGTGGTGGTAGGGAATAGACAACTGGTGGCAGGGAGAAGACTGATGGTAGAGGTGATTAGACAAATGGTGGCAAAGAATGGATTGGTACTGGAGGCGAGGAAAGAACTGGTCGTGGTGGCGATTAAAATGGTACCGAGGATGGAAACAAGACTACTAGTTGAGGTGAAAGAACTACATGTGTCAGGTGGGGTGAAGATAAGACTGGTGAGGAGATAATTGGACATGTGGTGGAGAAGAATATACTAGAATTGGAGACAGGGAATGAACTGATTGTGGTGGTGATTGAACTGGTACCGGGGATGGAGATGGAACTAGTGGTTGAGGTGAAAGAACCTCGTGTGTTGGGTGGGGATAAGAATAGTTGTGAAAATGATTAGAAATATGGGGGAGAAGAATGGAATGGTACGGGGGACGGGGAAGGAACTGGTCGTGGTGGTGATTGAACTGGTAGCAGTGATAGAGAAGGAACTAGTGGTTGAGGTGAAGGAACAACATGTGCTGGGTGGGGTGGGGATAAGAATGGTGGTGGAGATGATTGGACATATGGTGGGGACGAATGGACTGGTACTGGAGGCGGGGAAGGAATTGTTTGTGGTGGGGATAAAACTAGTGGTAGAGGCAATTGGACATGTGGTGGGGGGAATGCACAACGAGTGGTGGGGAGAAAACTAATGGTTTAGGTGATTCGACATATGGTGGTGAAGAATGGACTAGTACTGGAGGCGAGGAAAAATTTGGTCGTGGTGGGGATTAAACTGGTACCGGGGATGAAAAGGGGACTATTAATTGAGATGAAGAAACCACAAGTGTCGGGTGGGGTGGGGATAAGATTTCTGGTAGAGATGATTGGACACGTGGTGGAGAAGAATGGACTAATATTAGAAGGTTAGGAAGGAGATGGACGTGGTGGGGATTGAATTGGAACCGTGGATGGAGAAGAAATTACTGGTTGAGGTGAAGGGACTACATGTGTCGGGTGGGGTGAAGATGAGACTGGTGGTGGAAGCGATTGGACAAGTGGTGGGGAATGGACAAATGGTGGTGAAGAATGGATAATTGGTGTTAGGGAAAAGACTCGTGGTTGAGGTGATTAGATAAGTGGTGGTGAAGAATGGAGTAGTACTGGAGGCGGGGAAGAAATTAGTCATGGTGAGGATTGAACTGGTACTGGAGATGGAGAATGAACTAATGGTTGAGGTGAAAGAACCATATGTTCTGAGTGGGGTGGGGATAAGGCTGATAGTGGAGATGATTGGACATGTGGTGGAGAAGAATGAATTGGTAATAGAAACTGGGTATGAACTAGTACTCGGGATAAAGATGGAACTAGTGGTTGAGGTGAAGGAACCACGTGTGTTGGGTGGGGTGGAGATAAGACTGGTGGTGGAGATGATTGGACATATGGTGGTGAAGAATGGATTGGTACTGGAGGCGGGGAAGAAGTTTGATGTGGTGGATATGGAACTGGTATCGTTGATTGAGAAGGAACAAGTGGTTGTGGTGAAGGAACCATATGTGTCGGGTGGGATGGGGATGACACTATTGGTGGAGGCAATTGGGCATGTGGTGGTAGGGAATGGACAAATGGTGGCAGGGAATAGACAATTAGTGGTGGGGAGAAGACTAGTGGCTGAGACGATTGGACAAGTAGTGGTGAAGAATAGACTGATACTGGAGGCGGGAATGAACTAGCCATGATGGGGATTGAACTGGTACCGGGGATGAAGATGGAACTTTTGGTTGAGCTGAAGGAACCAGAGGTGCCGGGGGTGGGAATGACACTGGTGGTGGAACCGATTAGACATATGGTGGGGAATAGACAATTGGAGGTAGGGAAAGGACTCGTGGCTGAGGCAATTGGACAAGTGGTGGCTAGGAATAGACTAGTATTGTAGGTGGCAAAGAAACTAGTAGTGGTGGGGACTGAGTTGGTATTAGAGATAGAGAAGGAACCATATGTGCCGGGTGGAGTCGGGATAAGACTCGTGGTGGAGAAGAATGGACTGGTGGTTGAGAAAGAACTAATGGTTGAGAAGGAACCACATGTTCATGGTAAGGTGGGGATAAGACTGATGGTGGAAATGATTGGACATGTGGTGGAGAAGAATGGACTGGTACTGGAGATTGGGAATGAACTAGTACCGGGGATGAAGATGGAACTAGTGGTTGATGTAGACAAACCACGTGTTTTGGTGGGGTGGGGTTAAAACTTGTGGTGGAGATGATTGGACATATGGTGGTGAAGAATGGAGTAGTTTTGGAGGCAAGAAATGAGTTGGGTGTGGTGGGGATTGAACTGGTACTGGGGATGGAGGTGAAAGAACCACATATGTCGGGTTGGGTAGGGATGACACTAGTGGTAGAGGCGATTGGACATGTGGTGGTGGGGAATAGACAAATGGTGGCGGGGAATAAACAATTAGTGGTGGGGAGAGGAGTGGTGGCTGAGACTATTGGACAAGTGGTGGCGAAGAATTGGCTAGTGCTGGAGGAAGGGAATGAACAAGCCGTGGTGGGGATTGAACTGGTATTAGGGATGAAAAAAGAACTTCTACTTGGGGTGAAGGATCCAGAGGTGCCGGGTGGGGTAGGGATGAGACTGGTGGTGGAAGTGATTGGACATATGGTGGGTAATGGACAATTGGGGGTGGGGAAAAGATTCGTGGCTAAGGCGATTGGACAAGTGGTGGCGAGGAATGAACTATTACTGGAGGCGGGGAAGGTACTTGTCGTGGTAGGGATTAAATTGGTACCAAAGATGGAGAAGGAACTAGTGATTGAGGTGAAGGAAACATAGATTTGGGATATGGTGAGGATAATACTACTGGTGGAGATGATTGGACAAGTGGTGGCGAAGAATGAACTACTACTGGATGTGGTGTAGGAACTAGTTATGGCGGGGATTGAACTGGTACTAGGAATGGACAAGGAACTAGTGGTTGAGGTGAAGGAACCACATATGTCGGGTGCCTTGGCATAATGCGTATAATATCACGAAACACTAGGGATTTGGCTCAGATTTTAAAATTTCAGCACTAAGAGATGTTGTCAGGAGAAATAAGGTTTATATGTTTCTTTTACAAGAATCCAAATTGATGATACTAATAATAGAGTTTCGTATAGAGATGTAAAATTTTTAAAATTCGTCCAAATCTAACGTAACCCGCAACGATCCGAATGTACTCATTTTTTATATTTTGGTTTCAAGGTGAGTCAGTTTTTGCTAAAGATTGAGTCAGAGTCGGGTTTAAGGCAAAAATTATCTTACCAGTATATTTTTAATTAAATACAAATATTTATCATATTAGTATATAATATGTTTAATATTTTATTTGTTTTTTTCTAGATCAGAACATTTTTAGTCATATCTTTTGTTAAAATTTCAAAATTCATTTGGTGTTGGATTATAATTCTTTTATGTCAGGTCGAGATTAGATCAAATTAAAATACATTAAATTCAAGGTAAAATGAGTTCAAAATAAAATTATTAAATTTTAAGTCGATGTCGGGGCGGTTAAAGCCCACCACGCCTAGACATTTACAATTAAAAGAAAATTGTAAACGCATTCAAAAAAATTATGATATTTTTTGCCCATTTTCTTCTTCATATGAAATGGAGAACATATAATAAAAATACGTTAACGAAACTGTACTATTTAGTAGCCTGGAAACATTGGTGGAGGTGGTGACGAGTACTGGAATCCAATGTTTGGTGGGAGAACAATATCTATTTTGGGGGGTTGTGTGACTTTGACAATCGGTGGAGAAGGGGAGTGAACTTGTTGTGGAGGAGAGAGAACATGTGGTGGTGGAGAGTGCACTGGTGGTGGTGGAGAGAGAACATCTGTCGATGGTGGTGAATGGATAAGTGGGGGTGGGAGTAAGACTGGTGGTAGAGGCGATTGGACATGTGGTGGTGGGGAATGGAAAGCTGGTGATAGAGGCGATTGGACAAGTGGTGGGGAAGAATAGACTACTACTGGAGGTGAGGAAAGAACTGGTCGTGGTGGAGATTGAACTGGCACCGGGAATGGAGAAGGGACTACTGGTTGAGGTGAAGGAACCACATGTGTCGGGTGGGGTGGGGATAAGACTAGTGGTGGAGATGATTGGACATGTGGGGGAGAAGAATGGATTGGTACTGGAGACGGGGAAGGAACTGGTCGTGATGGTGATTGAACTGGTACCGGGGACGGAGAAGTAACTAGTGGTTGAGGTGAAGGAACCACATATGCTGGGTGGGGTGGTGATAAGACTGGTGGTGGAGATGATTGGGCATGTGGTGGCGAAGAATGGACTAGTACTGGAGGCGGGGAAGGAATTGTTCGTGGAGGGGATAAAACTGGTGGTGGAGGCAATTGGACATGTGGTGGTGGGGAGAAGAATGATGGTTGAGGCGATTCGACATGTGGCGGCGAAGAATGGACTAGTACTGGAGGCGAGGAAAGAACTGGTACCGGGGATGGAGAAGGGACTACTGATTGAGGTGAAGGAACCACATGTGCCGGGTGGGGTGGAGATAAGACTTGTGGTAGAGATGATTGGACATGTGGTGGAGAAGAATGGACCGGTACTAGAGACGAGGAATGAATTGATTGTGGTGGTGATTGAACTGGTACCGGGGATAGAGACAGAACTTGTGGTTTAGGTGAAGGAACCTCATGTGTTGGGTAGGGTGGGGATAAGACTAGTGGTGGAGATGATTGGAAATGTGGGGGTGAAGAATGGACAGGTACTGGTGACGGGGAAGGAACTGGTCGTGGTGGTGATTGAACTGGTACTAGGGATGGGGAAGGAAACAGTGGTTGAGGAGCTGGAACAACATGTGCTGGGTGGGGTGGGGATAAGACTGGTGGTGAAGGATATTGGACGTGTGTTGGAGGCGATTGGACATGTGGTGGTGGGGCATGGATAACTGGTGGTGTGGAGAAGACTGGTGGTAGAGGCAATTGGACTACTGGTGGAGAAGAATGGACTGGTCTTGGAGGTGAAGAAAGATCTGGTCGTGGTGACGATTGAATTGGTATCTGGGATGGAGAATGGACTGTTGGTTGAGGTGACGGAACCTTATGTTCTGGGTAGGGTGGGGATAAGATTTGTGGTGGAGATGATTGGACATGTGGTGGAGAAGAATGGACTTGTACTGGAGGTGAGGAAAGAATTGGATGTAGTGGGGATTGAACCGGTACCGGCGATGGAGAATGAACTAGTGGTTGAGGTGAAGAAACCACGTGTGTCGGGTGTGGAGGAGATGAGAGTGGTGAAGGAAGCGATTGTATAGGTGGTGAGGAATGGACAAATGATGGCGGGGAATGGACAATTGGTAATGGGGAAAAGACTTGTGGCTGAGGTGATTGGATAATTGGTGGCGAAGAATGGACTAGTACTGGAGGTGAGGAAAGAGTTGGACGCGGTGTGGATTGAACTGGTGCTGGGGATGGAGAAGGAACTAATGGTTGAGGTGAAGGAACCACATGTGTCAGGTGGGGTGGGGATAAGACTGGTGGTGGAGATGATTGAACATGTGGTGGAGAAGAATGGACTGGTATTGGAGTCGGGGAATGAACTGGTATTGGGGATGGAGATAGAACTAGTGGTTGAGGCGAAGGAACCACGTGTGTTTGGTGGGGTGGCGATAAGACTGGTGGTGGAGATGATTGGACATGTGGTGGTGAAGAATGGACTGGTATTGGAGGCGATGAAGGAGTTGGACGTACTGGGGATTGAACTGGTGGTGTAGGTGATTGGACATGTGGTGGTGGGGAATGGACAAATGGTGGCGAGGAATGGACAATTAGTGGTGGGGAGAAAACTGGTGGCTGAGATGATTGGACAAGTGGTGGCGAAGAATGGACTGGTACTAGAGGTGAAGAAGGAGTTGGACGTGGTGGGGATTGAACTGGTACCGGGGATGGAGAAGGAACGTGTGGTTGTGGTGAAGGAACCACATGTGTCGGGTAAGGTGGAGATGAGACTGGTGGTGGAAGCGATTGGACTTGTGGTGGTGGGGAATGGTCAAATGGTGGCGGGGAATGGACAATTGGTGGTGGGGAAAAGACTCGTGGCTGAGGCGATTGGATAGGTGGTGGCAAAGAATGGACTGGTACTGGAGTCGGGGAAGGAACTAGTCGTGGTGGGGACTGAACTAGTATCGGAGATGGAGAAGGAACTAATGGTTGAGGTGAAGGAACCACATGTTCCGGGTGGGGTGGGGATAAGACTGGTGGTAGAGATGATTGGACATATGGTGGAGAAGAATGCACTGGTGCTGGAGACGGGGAATGAACTGGTACCGGGGATGGAGATGGAACTAGTGGCTGAGGTGGAGGAACTACGTGTGTTTGGTGGGGTGGGGATAAGACTAGTGGTGGAGATGATAGGAAATGTGGTGGTGAAGAATGAACTGGTTCTAGAGGCGAGGAAGGAGTTGGGTGTGGTGGGGATTGAACTGGTACTGAGGATGGAGATGGAACTAGTGGTTGAGGTGAAGGAACCACGTGTTTCGAGTGGGGTGGGGATGACACTAGTGGTAGAGGCGATTGGACATGTGGTGGTGGGGAATGGACAAATGGTGGCTGAGGATGGACAATTAGTGCTGGGGAGAGGACTGGTGGCTGAGACGATTGGACAAATGGTGGCGAAGAATGGACTAGTACTGGAGGAGGGGAATAAACTAGCCGTGGTGGGGATTGAACTGGTATCGAGGATGAAGAGGGAACTTCTGTTTGAGGTGAAGGAACCAAATGTGTCGGGTGGGGTGGAGATGAGACTGGTGGTGGAAGCGATTGGACATGTGGTGGGGAATGGACAATTGAGGGTGGGGAAAAGAGTTGTGGCTGAGGCGATTGGACAAGTGGTGGTGGGGAATGGACTAGTACTAGAGGCGGGGAAGAAACTAGTTGTGGTGGGGCCTGAATTGGTATCGGAGATGGAGAAGGACCCACGTGTGCCGGGTAGGGTGGGGATAAGACTGGTGGTGGAGATGATTGGACATGTGGTGGAGATGAATGGACTGGTGGTTGAGAATGAACTAATGGTTGAGAATGAACCACATGTGCTGGGTGAGGTGGGGATAAGACTAGTGGTGGTGATGATTGGACATGTGGTGGAGATGAATGGACTGGTACTGGAGACGGGGAATGAATTGGTTTTGGGGATGGAGACGGAACTAGTGGTTGAGGTGGAGGAACCACATGTGCTTGGTGGGGTGGGGGTAAGACGAGTGGTGGAGATGATAGGACTTGTGGTGGTGATGAATGGATTGGTTCTGGAGGCGAGGAAGGAGTTGGGTGTGGTGGGGATTGAACTGGTACTAGGGAAGGAGAAGGAACTAGTGGTTGAGGTGAAGGAACCCTAGGTGTCGGGTGGGTTGGGGATAAGACTGACGGTGGAGGCGAGTGGACAAGTGGTGGGGAAGAATAGACTGGTATTGGAGGTGGGAAAGGAGCTTGTCGTGGTGGGGATTGTACTGGTATTGAAGATGGAGATGGAACTAGTGGTTGAGGTGTAGGAACCGCATGTTCCGGGTGGGGTGGGGATAATACTGACGGTGGAGGCGAGTGGACAAATGGTGGTGGAGGCGATTGGACTAATGGTGACGGAGAATGGACTGGTATTGGAGGCGGAGAAAGAACATGTCGAGGTGGAGATTGAACTGGTATCAGGGATGGAGAAGGGAGTATTGGTTGAGGTGAAGGAACCATATGTGTCGGGTGGGGTGGGGATAAGACTGATGGTGGAGGCGAGTGGACAATAGGTGACGGAAAATGGACTGGTACTGGAGGCGGGGAAGAAACTTGTCGTGGTGGGGGTTGAATTGGTATCGGGGCTGGAGAAGCGACTAGTGGTTGAGGTGAAGGAACTACAGGTGTCGGGTGAGGTGGGGATAAGACTGGCGGTGGAGGCAAATGGACAAGTGGTGGCGGAGAATGGACTGATATTGGTGGCGGGGAATGAATTGGTTGTGGTGGGGATTGAACTGGTACCGGTGGTGATTGATCTTGTACTGGAGGTGGAGATTGGACTGGCACCATAGGCGAAGGAACCACATGCGTCGGTGGCTTAATATTTGTCAATGAAGATTGATCAAATTGATCAGGTGACTGTTTTGGTTCTGGCTTCAACAATGGAGGAGCTTGAACCTGTGGTTTTGGTGGCTCAGGCGTAGGAGGCAAAGCCCCTACAGAACATAGATCCTTGCTACAATCAACCGGTTTACTCACCACCGGTTGACATTCATTTTCTAACTTCTGCTTCATCCGGCCAGCTACACAATTACCCGTATCATCCAACACAATGTTCTTCCTCTCCGGCGATATACAAGCATGCGGCTCCTCACTGAAATAATTGTGAGAAAACGTGAAATTGGACAAGCTTGGCAACTTGCAAACATCTTCAAGCACAGATCCAGTCAACTTGTTGTTAGAAATATCCAAAATATCAATATTCTTCAAGCTCGATAAATTCTGCGGCAAACTGCCCGTAAATGAGTTGAAGCTAACATCCAAAATAGTGACATTCTCGAGCAATCCAATTTCTGCAGGGAAACAACCACCAAGCCCATTGTTCAAGAAAATAATCTCATTCAATCTCTTCATTCCCCCAATGCTGTGTGGAATACACCCTGTAAAATTATTGTTGGCAAATGTCACGACCGAGACGTTAGATTTGCCAATTGTTTCAGGGATCGTGCAAGTGAACCGGTTATCATTTAAAAACAATGCATCCAGATCCTTCTCGAAGACCGCCGGTGGCAAACATCCTTCAAAATTATTGAATCGTAAATCAATGTACTTAACGCCTGGCCATATCAATACAACTTCAGGGAAAGGCCCAACGAACCGGTTGTTGCTGATATCAAATTCATACATTATCGTTAGCCTTGAAAAGCTCCTGGGAATAATACCACAAAACCTGTTTGAATTTAAATGGAGCAATGCAAGGTCGGTCAACAACCCCATCTCTACCGGAAAGTAACCGGCGATGTCGGCGTGGTTAAGGTCAACACCACCGACGACCTTCAATTTGGGGTCATCCAATGCCTGAACACAGAAAACACCTTTGTAGCTACAAACGTCGGACCCAAACCAGTTCCTGGTGGTATTCAAGGGGTCGGAGTACATAGCCTTTTTCCAGGCTTGAAGGGCGATGTAAGCCCTCCTCAGCCTTTCGTTGTCGAAAGTTTCGGTTGTTTTCACTGTATTTTCAAATCCCTCAGGGAGGTCACCATTTTCAGGGAGAGTTAAGAGCTGACGACGAGCGATATAAGACGCTTCGTTGTCGGATAATGCGAAAGTGAGCGATGCTTTATAGAATAAAAAACAAGAGAGAAAAAGAAAGCAAACCAAGCCTGGAAGAGGTTGACGAATATCCATTGTTGACCACCTTGGTCTTGGCCAGGGCTGCTTATGCAATGAAGATGGAAGCGTTGGTGCGGGGATTATATTGATGGAAAATGCCTAATTTTAGCTGCCGAGAAGATTGGCGGGTTGTTCAATTTGAAAGGCTTGGAAATAAAGGAATATAAAGTTTTTTTTTTTTGGTTCTAAATGGAATTCGATAAAGTTTTTAAGTTCTTTTTATATATGTTTTTTAAATTTATAATGGTATATGGTAGAGAAAATATTTTATGACGGTGTAGATTTTGTCAATTTTAGAGACTATGGATTTAGTTTAAAATTTGGAGTTTACGGTGTAGATTTTGTAATTTATGGTTAGAATTTAAGATTTTGAGTATTTTAAGTTTTATACTCTAAATCTAAATCCTAAGTTTAATTCAAAACTCATAAAATTAATTCGCTTGTAAATTTTTTAAAAACTTTTTTTTCCATCTGTGCATAAAATAATATGTTATATTTTGATATACAGTCTGTGTAATTTTTTTTATACAACCCTTCTTTTTAAAAATTTAAAACTTAAAATCTTAACCCTAACCCTCAAAATTATAAACTTTAAATCTTAAATTCTAAACCTTACAAACTAAACCTCTAAACACTTAACTTTAAACTAAACCCCCCTTAAATCTTATATTTGATTTACACGAGTTGTGTATCAAAATTTTTGTCTAAAATAATTACTCTTATATAATATTATATATTATATAGATGGCATAAGAATAATTTTAGTCCTTAACGTTATATTTTATATCATTTTAACCATTATCATTTTAGGATAAATTAACCAGGAACCTATATTTTTTTATATAAAAATACGCATTCTTAACTAATATGTCGTTGTTCAATTTCCCGCCATATGATTGATAATTACTGAATGAGCAAAATAAATTCAAATAATATCTCTACCATAATTGTGCTACATAAAATACTCCAGTTTTTTCGCATTCTAAATTCTCCTTTTATGTTCTAAATTTCTTACAATCAATTAATGTGGAAAGCATTTTACTCTATTATTTATGAAGCCTAAAATTTTAGGGTAGACTATTTTTATCGTCATTTATTTTTTATTTTTGCTAAGCAATAGATTTTATTAATAAAGATAGATGCCCAAGTTCATTAAAAATGCTTTCTAATCTTAAATGAAAGAAAATAATATACTCCAACTTGGCATACAAAATTTCTAATCACATTTAAACAAAAATCTCCTCAAACAATCACCATGAAAAATTCTAGATTTTTACAATTCACCGCCATGCTTTAAAGAGCACTCGACTACCCATTCCAACTTTTGCGAGGCTAGCTGCTAGTCCATTTCTTTCTCTTGAGACGTATGCAAACTTCACCAGTAAAATTTTCTTTATAGATTTATCTATATCATCAAAAAAGATCTACCAACGTCAGGGCCTAAGTAGGGAGTTCGCTAACCAATTTAAGTCTACTTGAGAGTCTGATTCAACAATTAAATTTGCTTTACCAAATCATCCTGCTTCTATAAACACGTTTTGTGCAGTCTGTATCGCCTTTAATTCTGCAACTCAGAATCAAGACACTCCAAAGGACCAGAAACATTGCTCTGACATCTCGAGCACACGATCTTAAAGCACCTCCACACCCACCTGCATTTGGAATATAAGCTCTGTCAACATTGAACCCATCAGTTGGTGGAAGCTACTCCAGTGGAGCTTCTTTGTTGTTCGATGCAAGGCAGCAAATAGGATTATTCCACCAGTTTTCATCATTTAACAGCAGGGCTTCATTTACGGCCTTAATCCACATCAAGGCACGCGTCTTCGAATAGCACAATAGATCCTTCAACGTAGTAATTTTGTCCCTGAATACCTTTTCACTTCTGGCCAACCACATGCTCTACAAAGCAAACGCAATTGTGAAAAGCGACAATGTTTTAGTTGAACCTGTCCAAGCATAAGTAAAACGTAACATAAAAAATCATCAATATTCAATACATTTGACAAAGGAATCAACCACCATTTGCAGAATTGTCTCCACTCATCTAATTTCACCCCTCTGTCTATAAGGAAATCTTTAGATGGGATCCTCTTGATTTTTAACATCCAAAGAATGCTTTTTACTTTTGGAGGTGCCATTCGAGAATTTCTAGCTTGATTGTGGATCCACAAAATTTTATCGGGGATCTCCTTGTTTAAAGTTTGACCCTCCAACCTTTCAATTATATTTGACAGCAGCCCAGTTTCTCTATTACTCAAGGTTCTTGCAAATAAGCTCTTCAAATTTATGGTCTTCTTCTCAACTAAACTGTATAATCTTGGACAAGATTCACTGAACGAAGTATCTCAACACTAGTTACTTCCCAAAACGATATTGTTTCTCCATTCCCCACTTGCCAACCGTTTGCTCACTTTTTCATCAACAAATTATTCACGATGCCGTTCCAAACTGTCGAGGCTTAGCGTGACCTGCTACAATTTAATAACCAGCTTTGCTTTGATTCCCTATACTTTACACTTATGATCTATCGCCATAGTGCATTTTTTCAGAGATAAATCTCCAATTCAGGTAAATTTTCTCCCCACAAGAGGAATTTTAATCAGCTTACAACTATCAATAAAATTGTTAAACTCTTCAATCCCCGTGGTTCTATTTTCCTGCCCACATCTTTTATTTTTGCATCTGACTGCATTGAAATTACCACACATAATCCAAAAGTGCTTCCATATTGATATTTTCTTCAAAAGTAAAATTACTTCTCATAGTCCTCGTTGGTCCAGCAAATTACAGCAAGCATAAATGTTTATCCAAGTAGAATCTATGTTATCTTCAACCCATTTTCCAGAGATTAAGATATACCTTGAATTTATGTCACACTTCTACATTTCGAATTTGTTTTTATCCCAAATCGTTAGAAGACCGCCTGACCTCCCATATGTCGCCGCTGCTTTAAAATTGTATTCATCATCATACCAGAGTCGCCCAACTTCGAACTCAGTTACATCTTCTTTCTTTGTTACTTGAAGCATCACCATCTCCGCCCTGTGCATTCTAAGACTTTACGAACATACTTCATCTTCGATTCTAACCCCTATCCCCTTATAATCCACAACACTCCTGGGTTTCCAATCACTTAGGTCTCCTTGTTTCGGTGTTCAATTTCTTCTAAAGCTGCTAGTTCCTCCACCACCTCGTTCTCATCCCCTCTGATTTCAATCCCAAGGTTCTTCCCGATAGCTAACGTCTTCTTTACCTATTTGGTGTCATTATCCTACCTTGCTTGCATATCAGAATCTGTAATAGACCTACCTTTCAGTCCAAATTTCTCGTTTTCTATCCTTTTGTTCTTGAACTCTCTCTTCGCCCGATCTCATTTCTTTCTTTCTGCTTCAGTCAGAGCCTTGTCTTGGAACTATTTAAGAGGTTCTATTTTGATTATTGACCTTTTAATTTTTATCAATCAGATCATTTAAGTATTTGAATCATAGCAATCAAATTATTAACCGTTAAAAGTAAATATAATTAAATTTTTGGTTGAACCTATTGTATTTAGTTTTTTTGAGCTCGTTTTGGTAAGAACTCCACCTGAGAGCTGTTGTATTAAGTGTTTTCCCTTTCTTGTAACCTCGTTTGAGACTTTTTAGATTAATAAATTATCTTTGACTGCAAAAAGAATTTAGTTAAAATATTAACTTGACAGTTAAATAAATTTATATAATTATTTATTTAGTCTTTATTTATATATATATTTTTTACTAAGATACCTGTTACTTTATTCAAATAAGGGTAAAGTTCATAAATGGTCATTGAATTTTATTAAAATAAATAAAACGGTAACTTAACTTTTAAATGTTACAAAATGACAATTAAATTTGTGTTTTGTAACAAAATGGTAACTAGACGTTAAACTCCGTTAAGTGCCTGTTATAAAATTTAGTATAATAGCACATACAATCCTTCATATTTACACATTTAGTCAATTTAATCCTAATTCGAAATAATTCATAAAATTTAGCCCTCATTATTTATGCATTCTTTCAATTTGGTCCTTAAAGCAAAATTCCAAAGTTGCTTGGTTGGCAATATAAAAGAGGAGCCATTGTTTACTGTTTCCATTCACTTATGCACTTGTAAAATCAAACAAAAAACTTTAAACCTTTTAAATCAAAAACAAAAGGCTAAGCTAGGGTATGGCGGTCGGGCAAGATTGCAAGTGCAGCAGAAGAGCAAAATGCACTGTAGAAGAAACATTGGGTGGATTACAATTTGGTTAGATTGTTTCAAAAGACCAGAATGTTCATTTTGCACAATCCAGTTCTCTCTTTCTTTAATCACCCTTGTAAACATGTGCTTGGTCTCTAAAATATTACTCCATTTATGTTTCAGTCGATTATCAAATTTGTTTTAACTCTGGTAATTGAGTTTTGCGTATACAGCTTCTTTTGGGGGAAAACTTCAAGAACAAAGCATCTGAGAGAATACATGTAGAGATATTATTAGGGCTTACAAACAATCGTCTCAGTTTTCGTGACTACAACATGAACAAAAAACATGTAACTCATTTTTAGGGATATGAACACCAACATATCCTTTTGACAACAAAAGTAACAGACATAACAGAAGGAGAAAAAAAACTTAGGACCCTGAAGTTTCAATCATGTTCTTTTAACCGACGACCTCCTCCTCTTTGTGTGTCTCAATGGTAACATCACCTGTTCGGTAAGCAACACAGGTAAGAACATAGCCTGCAGCCATCTGGTCGCCGCCAAGGAAGGTGTTGTCGGACTGATCCATACTGCCTTTAACGATCTTCCCAGCACATGAAGAGCAAGACCCAGCCCTGCATGAGTAGGGAAGATCGATGCCCAGCTCCTCCGCTGCACTTACAATCTTGCCTAACCGATATACCTTAGTTTAGCTTTTTGTTTTGGATTTAAAAGGTTTAAAGTTTTTTTGTTTAATTTTATAAGTGCATAAGTGAATGGAAACCGTAAACAATGGCTCCTCTGTCAATTGCCAACCAAGCAACTTTAAAATTTTGTTTTAAGGACCAAATTAAAAGAATGCATAAATAACGAGAGCTAAATTTAGTGAATTGTTTTGAATTAGGATTAAATTGATTAAATATGTAAATATGAAGGATTAAATGTATTATTATACAAAAGTTTATCACAGACACTTAACGGGGTTTAACATCTAGTTATAATTTTGTTACAAAATACAAAATTTAATTGTCATTTTATAACATTTAAAAGTTTAGTTACTATTTTGTTTATTTTAACAAAGTTTAGTGACCGTTTGTGAGCTTTACCCTTCAAATAAATAAAAGAACATGAAGCAAAGGAGCAACCGGTCGATTCTGTTCCCTTCCAAGCAAAGCTTCTTCAGTAGTAAATCGATGAACAGAGGGAAGAAGGTAACTCCAAAAAAGTAGAGCAAACACGCAGAAAAATCAAGAGAATGGGTATTTATGGAGAAAACATATTGCGCTTATCATATGCCACTAAATGAGTGGCCTTTGGAGGAACTTCTTCAATCCAAAACCGATCTTCTTCAATCTATTCTGCATGGAGGGATTTCGCTTGTTCCTTGGCTTCCCAGGTGAGGGCGCTGATAACAGATAAGTCTTGTCTCTTTGATGAGGCCTGAATTGTTGCCCAGGCCTCTGCTGCGAACGGGGTTGACACTCTATGGTAGAGCATATAATGACAACTATCTCTCTATGCTTAGGAATTGAAGTAGTTGCGAAAATCTAAGACAACCACTCTTTAAATGAGAGATTAGCTGTAGACATAGGCCAAGAGTAACCAAGCAAAGCCCATACACAATCACAGATAGCATGATAAACATCTTCAAGATAGATATCACATAGAGGGTAGAGAAGATCTTGTGCTACTCTTCTAATATATAGATCAAAGTTCTGAAAACATTTCCAGATCAAGTAAGAGTTGGTATCCACTCTGAAAAATTGTGTGGATCAAAGTCTCAGTCCAAACTCTGTGCTATTGGAGAGATGAGATCAGAAACCCAAGTGACTAGGCTTGATTCGGGGGACTCAATACGATGGAAAGATGGTTTTGCCCGGGATAATATTTGGCCTTTAAAACACGCCAAACTAGGGGATCAGGTCTACTCAAAAGTTGTCCCCCTCTTCTTTCAAATTACACAACTTCGGCCAAGAGGTCGGCATCCTTCGACCACCAAAATTTAGCCATGATGGATTCAAGCCCTTTGCAAAGAGTTTTGGGCAAAAGAAAGACACTCATGGCGTATAATAACTGTAGAACATACTTAATAAAAACCTCCCTGCCTCCTTGGGATAAAGGTCGAATGCTCTAAGTGTGCACTTTCGAGTTCATCTTATGATATAAATGAAGAAAGGCTTTCTTTTTGTCTCGACCCACTATAGTTGGGAGACCAAGGTACTTCTCTGGATTAGAAGCATTATCCACCCCGAGAATTCTCTTGACACCATTGCGATTCTCTTCAATTACATTAGTGGAAAAAAAATAATCCCGACTTATCAAAGTTTACAAGCTGACCTAAACTGTCAGCATAAGTGGCAAGAATTTCTTTCAAATTAGATGCTTCTCTAGTTGTGGCTTTGCCAAAAATTAGACTATCGTCGACAAGCAGAAGATGAGTAACCATTGGGGCATACTGGTTAATCTGAAATGCACTAATACTCTAATAGTACCATTGTGGGCAGCTTGGCGGATCAGAGAGGACAATCCTTCACTACATAAGAGAAAAAGAAATAGACTTAGAGGATCTCCTTGGCACAGACCACACGAGAGGTGGAATCGCTCGCCTATTATTCCATTGATGACAATAGAGTATGAAACCGTGTGCAAACATCTATCAATGATGGTGATCCAGTTCTCAGCAAAACTCATCTTCCTCATTATAGCCAAGACAAAATTCCATTCTACCCGATCGTATGCTTTACTCATATCAAGCTTCAAAGCAAAGTGTCCAATATTACCAACCGTCTTTTTCTGGTAGGAGCGTAGAATTTCATACGTTGTCGGTGATGGAGCGGTTTGGAACAAAAGGTGATCGTGCCTCATCGATACAATGGTCCATGATCTCTTGAAGACAGTTAGCTACCATCTTAGCACATATTTTAAAAATGACATTGCATAGGCTGATAGGGCGATAGTGGCTCATGTTTGAAGGATCCTTTATTTTCGGAATGAGCACGATATGAGTACGATTCACCTCTTTCATATCAAAGTCACCTCAAAGCAAATAGATGCAGAATTCAGAGACTTCATCACCTAAGATGGGCCAAAAATGTTGATAAAAACAACTCCTAAACCACCTTCCACTACCGCTTTCAAGGGTCACTTTGACTTCACAGCTGCGGATACCTCTTCTTTATGAAAATCCCTTAGAAGAAAGGCATTCATTTCATCAGTAATGCTTTGAGGAACGCCATCCAGAATTACAGTACTCGATGTGCAATTTTGCGAGGAAAAAAGTGTGGAGAAATAATTCTTTGCCATCGCAAAAATGTTAGTAATGTCTTCTATTTTAGCACCAGACTCGTTTTCCAGCGATGAGATTCGGTTCACTCTTTCCCTTTGTGTAGCAAACTTACGAAAAAAAGCAGAGTTCCAATCACCATGTTTCAGCCAGTTGGCTCTTGCTCTTTGTTCCCAGTAGAGTTCAGACTTATCACTCTCTAAATTAAGAGCCAACTTTGTTTCGATAATCTCCCCAAGTACATCATCAATGGGGGAAAGTTCAGACAAAGATTCTAATTTGCGTTTTAATTGCCGCGTGGAGACTTTTCTACTGGCTCGCAGTTTCTTAATCCAGATATCCAGACCCTGACTAACTGCACGAAGGCACTCAGGAATTGTACCCACAGATTCATTCCACAGATGGCGAACTTCGTCTTCACATGAAACTTCCACGGACCATCAGTTTCTATTCGATCAACAAACCCTGGCGGGACATCATTCACAATAACCCAAAACGACACGGAGGATAAAAGGTACCGACGTAGGATCTTCTCCATCACGGAGTTTATGAAGCACCAGCAAATGACTATTGAAATACCACGGACCATCGGTTTCTATTCGATCAACATCGACCGAATGATACAAGCGAAACAGGAAACGACCACTACCAAGATCTGAGATAGCGATACCCCCTATCGGATGCCAAATACTAGCCAGAGTGGATCACATGGCCTGGAAGTGAATAATGCTAGAAGTGAGAAAAGCCCCAACGAAAGGATTCTCAAAAGAGATTGGTTTAACATCACATCTGGGTTTAACATTAGTAACGTCAGCCATGGAGAAGGCACATGGGATCGAGAACTAGGATTAGATCAAAAACAGGGGGAGAAAAGAGAGAAAAAAAGACGTGCCACCAAGAGCAAAGAAAAAAGGTGTGCTACCATGAGCAGAGAAAAGATACTACGATAGACAAAAAAAGAAACAAGTATCCTCCGAATTGTATATTGGTCTTTATTTATATTCTTATTTTGATAATGTATATTAAAATAATGATATATTTACTTCTCGTTTCATAAAAAATTGATTTTGCTCTGTAAAATCAAACACCTTTATCCAATCTCTAACGTTCTTCGATTTTCCAGTGTTATAATACCTTGAAACCCTCACTTCATCCCTCCTGATCTTCACTTTCTTCTCCAAAGGTTGATCACTTGGAAAAGTCCGCATTTCATGCAAGCATCTCCTATGTCGGAAACAAGAGTATTGTCCGGAACTAGTCAACAGAGTTTTGGTATAGTAATAAGTCACCCGATTGACATCATTCACTTTGTTAGGAAAATAGTGCATTTTTAATTTAAATATAATCGAATATAGTAAGAAAAATAAATAATAATAAATTACAAGTAATAGTGCATTAATACTGCATCAGCTGAGTTCAACACGGAAAGATCAATTAAGCGTATTCCTTCGATGACGGCGAGTTTAGGCATGTTTTCAAGGTCTTGGATGAAAACTGCATCGACTCCTTCCGTCATGTTTACTTTTGTTCTGCAAGTCTTGGAGAAGTAGACTGCTACGAAGTTTGGTTTATTCGGTATAAGGTTAAATGAAAGAGTGTCTTTCTTTACGAAAGTTGTTGCACTAGAGGGGCAAACCAGTGGCAAACATGGTGACTGTGTTTTGGTTTTTCGTGAGATGTTGGGTAAGTATGTATTTTAGTTGCTTGGGGGTTGTTTTGGGCATTTTGTTTTCTCGGTGACAATTGATTCTGCTGCATCCGTTGTTTTTGGATGTTGTAATTGTAGGAAAAATATTTAGTAAACCAAAAAAAGGTTGAAAATAAGACTTGCTTGAGGCGTGCACTAAACATTGTCCTTAAGGATGTTGTGCGATGAAACGTACCTTTCAGGATTCAACAATCACTTCTGCCGAAGCATGCAACAGAAAGAACAAAGAACTAATGAATACTCAGCTTTAAAATGAGAGAGGGGAGAAGAAAGTAAGAAGATAATTCTACTTTGAGATGATGTTTGAAGGCATATGTGTATGGTATTTATAGTATCATTCATGCCCAAAAAGGACATCTAAAAATAACAATTAGTTAAGGGCAAATCAGTCAAAATAAAATAAGTGGTTAAAAATAAAGATACTTTAATTTAAAATGAGTGGTTAAAATTAATCAAAAAATAAATGGTCCAAAATGAATTTTAAATAATAAGAATAAAATAAAATTAATAAAAATGGATAGGGCCTCTAGTTCATGCACATGTGAAAATCGATCGATTTCAATTGAATTTGACTTCTTGGCCAAACCTCGAGTGCACGAAACCACCATTATATTTTTCTCTTACATGCCCTATACCAAGTCTTTATATTTGAACCCAAAAGAAGTAATATAAAAGAAAGATGTAGGATTCTTTGAAATATATTAAATAATCTTATATTTTTACAACAATCTCCCACGTATTTCAAAGAATGATAAAAAAAGTTTAGGTGAGTATTCTGACATAAAGTGTTCATTCTGATGTCTTTTTGGACTATGAACCAGAACATAGAAAAATAAGACATAACCTACTGAGTAATTGGTGAAACACATTTCTATGAGCCAATAACTCATTATTGCAAGCTAACATTCTCATTAATCAGATTATATCTATTTTTGCTCTTTATCGCGGTTGTGCGCCCATGCGCGTGCCTGGTTTTCATAAGTTCCCTGAAGACTTTGCCATAAATCTCATAGAAGCGGTCACACTTCACACTTATATAGCTCAAGCCATCAAGTGTATTCTGCAGGTTAATATACCTTCTATAAAGGCTATGGACTTGATTAAGAGTTTTACTCACCCTCATCATCTTTGCAGTTTTTTTAGCACTATGTAAACCATAGGAAGGGACAAAAGAAAAATAATATAGTGTTTTCCCTACAAGATCAATCAATGACTTGTTATTACCCATATGAACCTTCTTCATGGGATCATCAATCACAAAGGTTGGGTTACCATCATTGTTGATTTCTTATATTGACATAAGTCTCTTTTCCCTTGATGTTTCACATATTAATTTTCTTCTCAGGGGTTTAGCTGAATGATTTGTCCAAAACCATTTCTAACTTCACATAATCAATTGATATCACTTCACTTTTTTGTAGTTGCTTTATTACCTCATGTCATTAGACAAATATGTCTAGTTTAACCATTGAAAGTTTTTATTCTTTGTAATGTATATTGCTACTTGGCAATAACAATGCATTGGCACTAAATCTATTAGTTTTGTGCCTAATAAAATACAGGCTAAGGGGCTTTTTCAACAACTCAACTTCAAATACATGCTAAGAAATTTTTGTATCACTTAGTTTTATTGTTCAAGCTAAGAAGTTTATCTACCACTTAACTTCATTACACAGGCTAAGAAGTTTTCCTACTACTTAGCTTCATTGCCAGGCTAAGAAGTTTTTCAACCACTTAGCTTCATTATTAGCCAACTCTAATGCAATAAACGCAGACTTCATAGTAAATTTTCTATAAATATCTGTTTGGCTAATTTCTAAGATATTGTTCTACCCCCAAGGGTGGACACATAACCACTAGTAGATCTAATCTCACATAAATAAGATATTTAATTATCATCATTGTATCCTTTTAATACAACGGGTAATCCACTAAGTAGAACATCATAACTCATGATATCCTTTTGATACTTCATTAGTTTTGCTACATCAACTCAACAATAATGATTTGAGCTGTGTATATTAGCTCAATTGAAGAATAACATGTGTCATCTCAGATCTAGTAAAGTTCATCAAGTGCATCAAAATTTTAATAACTTTGTGCATACTTGGATTGAGCAACATGAGCACATGTATATTTTTCTCATTTGAATATTAGCATCATAATGAGTATTCACAGGTTTGGTATCAATATATCCAAACTTCTTAAACAATTCAACATTATGTTCTTGTGATAGCATTTTGCTACCACACTTCCTTATTATTTAAATACTCAATATAACATTTGCTTCATTCATGTCTTTCATATTGAATTTTGAAGCAAGATACCTCTCAGCCTCACTAATAATTACTAAGATAGGCATGTAATCAACGTATAATAATCACATAAACATCATCAACCAGCTTGGTATAGAAACATGCTATCAACACATAAATAATCACTCGTGTTTTTCACTTTATTACTTGATTGAATTTCTCATTCCACAAATTTGGAAGTTTGTTTCAAGACATATAATGATTTGAAAAATTTACAGACTTTAATTTCATGACCTGATTTAATAATTCTTTGGGTTGTTCGGTATATACTTTTAAATAACCAAAAATATGATTTTAACATCCATTTGACTGATGAAAACTTTGTGTTGAAACTAGAACAAAAAAAAATATCAATGAAGAAATTTTTGTAATTGGAATAAAAATATCAAAACAATTTATACTATTTAAAGTAAAACGTTTTTTTAATATATGTTTATAAAATCATCAATCTTAAAATTCTCTTGTAAAAAGAATTTGTTTGCAAACGATAAGTTTTATTGTATGATGTAAATAACTAATTTACACATGTTATAAAATAAAGTTATATTCAACAATAACCACTTTTTCTCAAAAGAAAAGCATTATAACAAGAAATTGTTCTAGATTTGAATCATTTTCAGCCAAGTACACATATAAGTAAAACTTCTAAAGAGATTTATAGATCTAGATAATTTAAATCTTCTCAAATCATTATGTTCACAATCAAGTTTTAATCAGTTTGAAACATAGATGAATTAGAAGAAACAAACGTGCAATTTAATGATCTATTTTCTTTATACTACACCAACTCATAAGAGGAGATAGATAATATTATGACTTCTTTTCCATTATAGTCATTAAACAAAATAAAAATCTCCTTTGTTTTAGCCATCTTTTTATTCTTTTATTCTCGAAATAAATATGGTATATCTCAAAAACACATATCACTAAAATTGGCAAAAATTATAGCCATTGTTTGTTCAACAATTTTATTTCAATCAAATATGTTATTATCCAAAGCATAAAACATATATGCAATACTATGAACATGCTATCTAATACTTTATAGCCAATTTTTTTTCTTATGAACTATAAGCATAAGTTTGACATGACACCCCCACACTTTAAAATATTTTAAGAACATGTCTTTTATAAATTTAAGGTGTCTTTAAACATTTTCACATAAAAAATCTAACATACACATTTTACAAGTTATATGAATATTAGCATGTCTTATTAACCATAATAGCATAAATTCTCACACTAGCATGTCACATAGATCATCATGATAACTTAATCAGACAAGAAATATAACTAACATGTATAACAACTTTGAATAAACACGTTACAAAACCCTTTTTTCATAAAATATATTCTCGATTCGTCACATTTGAAGGAATCTTAGGCTAAGACATTTTTTGGATTTAACTTTGAATAATATATTGCCTCTTTAAATACTTGTGCAGTTTCGAACGTTCTCTAGGATAGACAGTTTCTTCTCCTTCCTCCGCAAGGGGTATGACATAAATATGTGCCTAGTAGCACTATTGTCTATCTTCCACTCATTTGTATTCGTACAAATATCAACTTTGAGAAATGACCACAAAATTATCTCATTTGCTTTAACCAAATTAAAATTTGGCTTAACAGAATTTTCCTTTTTTTTCATTATTTCATCTATTTCAACCAAATCAGAATTTGACTTAACATGATTAACAACGTCTGTTTCAACCAAATTAATATCTGGCTTAATAGGATTAACGACATCTGTTTCGCCCAAATTAATATTTGGCTTAACAAGATAATTATTTCTCATTGAAATTTTTGCACTAAGTTATATGGTGGCTCAATGTGTCATCATAATTGAAGATAAAAAATCGTGGGTATAATCAATGAATAATGCACCAGGTAGGTTCTTATGAAAGAGAGGTGGTGTACAAAGAACTCTTAAATACCAAGTCTTTGATAGGATCAATCCTAGACATGCATTTTCGTATTATCCCAACAATCAATTATAGAGTCTGTCACACATAAAATAATTTCCTTTTTCCTTCTTTCTCAAAATATTATTTTGGCTTTGTAACCAAATTCAATCGTGCTTAAAGCTCAACTTACAAAATTTTGTAAGCATAAATATTAGGCATAAGAATAATAATTCAATATTATAGTATAGATAAATAAAATTATTATTTAAACATATCTACAAAAATTCATAGATAATACATACCTATTGTAGCAGCATTGAGTTTGAACTGTGGATGTACACACAACAACACGACAGTAAGGGCACGCATTAGAGTATTGCATGGACAGCGTAACAACAACAGCAACACCAACGAATTTTTTTTTAAGAGGTCGTAAGTTTTTCGGTTTTAAATAGGAAATGGAAACTATCCTTAAGATTGTAGGAAAAATGTTTGGTAAACCAAAAAAAGGTTGAAAATAAGACTTGCTTGAGACGTGCACTAGACACTGTCCTTAGGGATATTTCACGGTGAAGCGTACTTTCTAGGATTCAACAAGCATTTCTGTCGAAACAGGCAACAGAAAGAGCAAAGAACTAATGAATACCGAGCTTTAAAATGAGAGAGGGGAGAAGAAAGTAAGAAGATGATTCTACTTTGAGATGATGTTTGAAGGCATATGTGCGTGGTATTTATAGTATCATGCATGCCCAAAAAGGACATCTAAAAATAACAATTAGTTAATGGCAAATCAGTCAAAAATAAAATGAGTGGTTAAGAATAAAAATACTTTAATTTAAAATGAGTGGTTAAAATTAATCAAAAATGAATGGTCCAAAATGAATTTTAAATAATAAGAATAAAATAAAAATAATAAAAATAGGTCGAGCCTCTAGTTCATGCACATGTAAAAATCAATCGATTTTAATTGAATTTAACTTATTGGCCAAACCTCAAGTGCACGAAATCACCATCATATTTTTCTCTTATAAGCCATATACTAAGTCTTTATATTTAAATCCAAAAAAGTAATATAAAAGAAAGATGTAAGATTATTTGAAATATACTAAATAATCTTATATTTTTACGACAGTAATAACTCATGACCATCTTGCGTTGGATGGTTAGTCAAGGCAAGGGTTTGATAAAGCTTGGTGGTTACTGGTTTCAAACGTAATGCGTTGCGTTTCTTGGTTGTGTATTGTATCTTTGTACTGTTATTTATTTTGAGTGTTCGTGGTTTGTAGTTTTCGTCTTGTTATGTTTTATGTCTAGTTATGTTGTACTCTTTTCTCTTATTTAAAATACATATATCTTCAACAGGTCTCACAACTTAGGTCTAGAGCTTGTAACGTTTCTATTCCCCTTTAATAATATTATTTTGCCGAGAAAAAAATGAGTTTGACGTACATTGAACCTGGACTGCTCTTGAGGAATGATTAAGAGGCTAACTAGGCAAAGAAAAGATTGACAAAAACCTTGTTTTTAACGTTCGAGAACTATGGGTGGCAGTCACGTTTGTGATTATATTTATGGAGATGTCATTTTATCTCAAATGAAACATTAATGATTAAAATATTTTTTTTCAAAAAAAACTAAATAGAAATCCAACAAAAGATTTAAATATCATTATGATACAAACATATTTGAATAATTTACGAAAGTTTCCAGTTCTTTTAAAGGAAAATGTCCTCAAAACTTTTATCGGAAGATATTATATGTATGTAAATTTTAATTTAATTTTCACAAATCATTATTGATATAATATTAGTTCTGTTTTTTATTTGAATTAAAAATAATTAGATTTATTTATTTTTGAATGTGTTAAAAGTATATCAAAGTTTCTATATAATTTTTAAGATATTTCAATAATATAAGTTGTAATTTTATGGCATGAGATGCGGCTGGAGAATATTCGAAAATTGTGGAGATCCGGATCGACGAGATGGAGAATAACCGAAATCTTCACCCATGGAGACAGGGACGGGGGAAATTTTATCACCGAAGCTCAAATGGGGACGGAGACGGGGATTGCTATATCCGAACTGTGGAGATAACCCATAACTATATGAATAACCGTGGGAATCTCAAAAAATATTCGTAAGAATCTCAATATTTTACTAAATTTTTAAATATATATATACTTAATTATCTATTTAACCCTAATATATATCTTAATAAAAACCATAACTATATTATTATTACCTCAATTTTCTCTCAAACCTAGTCTCTCTCAAACCTAGTCACACTCAAGTTTCTCAACATGTTTCTATCTTAGTTTTTAGATATAAGCCAAAAACCCTTGTCTAAATCTTTCCCCAACACAACACCCTTTCAATCTTCATAATCTTGTAACTGCTTCCAATCGAAGTATCCAAACTTTATATTTCTGAACTGAATTCGATATTTATTTTGGTAAGTAAAATAATAATTTTGTTTATTTTTTGGGATGAGAATTCCCCGAAAACCGCGGGGATCCATGCGGGGAAAGGTATAGGGACAAAAAATTCTCCGAAGCATTTAATGAGAATTCTCGAAACTGTAACTGCAAGTGTTGGGGACGGAGTGGGGAATGCAAAACCGTCCCTGCCCCACCCAATTCTCACCCCTACAGTGCTAACCTTGTAATTACTAATTTTATCCGGGGTGTTAACCCGTTTTATATTTTGCAATAAAGGGCTTTACTTTAAAACCCAAAAACACCAAAAATATTACTACGGATATTTGTTAAGTATTAGTAGTCTTATATTATACTAGTGATATATATTATCGTGTTGGTTATTATCCAATTGAAGAAAAAACCCCTAAAAGAATATTATTAGTATATTATATTATGTTATCTATATATTATCATATTTTTTTATTAGTATTATTATTTGTATTATTAAACTAAACTAAACAGAATAAAAAAGGACTTAATAAAATAAATATAGCCCAATTATAATTAAACAAAAGCCCAATATATATATATATATATAACAATTAAATAAAATGCTAAAGTTTACAAAGTCCAATTACATTTCAAAACCCATAAAAATACATATACATATTACATTAAGAGGCCCGATAAGGCCCAATATCAATTAAACCCCTAAAAACCCTAATCTTCTTTTATCCCTTGCGCAGTCGGCTCCCAGCCGTTAGATCTGGGGGAGATCTAATGGCCCAAGATCAAGGCAGGGAAGGTTCCAGAGTCTTCACGCGCCCGTCGCTTCGACTCCCCCACTCGCACGTGGAGTTCTCTGCCCGACCCCTAATCTACCTAGTGCCGCCACCTCACCTCCACATTGGCAGGGAGAGCCACTGACCAGACGCCACATCACCACTGCTCGACCATGTCGGATTCGAACCACCAATGCCTTGTTACCCTCGCCCTTTCTCTCTCTGGTTCCCTCCTCCATCAAGCAGCCACGACATGCACAGAAGCGCAAAAGGACGATGTCAGGGATGGTTACTAAAATATAGGGAATTAACTGACATCCACATAAATGCATATGAATTTGGCCAAAAAACACAACAGCCAATAGGAATTATTTTCATTGTATTTTCTATTTTCCTAAAAGCAATGTAAATTAGGGTATAATAGGAAACCCTAAATCAATTGTAACACAGATTGGAATTCAGGATTTCAAGCAATAGATAATTGAGAGTAAAAAGCCTCAGGTTTTCAAAGGTATACATCTTCCTTCCATTTCTTTCATTTTGAAGAATACATATATAAAAAACTCTAGGGTTTCGATTCCTTTACTTTTGACGGCTCACTTTCTTTCGTTGGTTCGCCATCTCCGCCGTTGATAAGTCATCTGATCTCCTCAAGGCCACGCGTGGTGAATCGGTGAAGAGGCGAACCAGAACGGACTTGTTTATTTCTCTTTTTTCTTGCTTCAGCTTTTCAAAGGAAAATGGGTTTTCGGATTTGTTATTTTCAAAAAAGGGTTTTTTCGCGTGGTTTTCAAAAATAGGAGTCCAGATTGGGTGTTAGGTAGAAAAAGGGTTGTTTTGGTTCGTTTCTAGGTTCGTGGATGAACACCACGACATTGTTCATCTGATTTTAAAAGAGAAAAGGGGGAGTTGATTTCAGAAGTTTTCAAAGGGCAGCCATAATTTTTCTGTTTTGAGTATATATGTTTTATACCCAGCACATTTAGAAAATGGGATATTAACATTTAAAATCCCTCCGGCCAACGATAATTACGCCCGTAAGGGCTTCCGCCTTTCAAAATAGCTTTGTTAATCCCTCTGCCCCTTTTATTTACATCTCAAACCATTTCGCCTTTTGTAATCACTCCCCTGGTCCTTGTGACTTTTCAAACGTTTTCAATTTCGTCCTTTTTAAACCGAATCCGCCTTTTAAAATTTGGCTCTCAAAGTTTATTTTTGTTTAATCTTGTCCTTTTTCCATTATTAAAACCCTTTTTTTATCCCATTCTTTTTCATACATGTTTAATTTAAATATTGCATCATTATTGCCTTTATTGCTAGTTTTTTTAATCCCTATGTTAGCTTATATTCGATTTGTTGTGATGTGGATATTTTTATAATATAATACATATAGCTTTATATAATATATAGTTTTCTATAATATAATATATATATAGTTTTATATAATATATATGTAGTTTTTATAATATGATATATGGTTTTTCTATGACATATACGTTTTTTTAGATAACATATGTAATATATGTTTTTAAATGAATATATGTATATACATAATATAGTTTTAATGTATATTTTATGTATATATATGGTAACTTATAATATTTATATACCATAGTTTTCATATTTATGCTTTAATGTTGGGTTGTAGTTTTTTTTTCGTTGCTAGGTTAGGTTTTTAGGTTAGCTTAAGGTAATTTAAGTTAATTAATTTAAAGTGTGCGCTCAACTTATAGGGGCATAATTTTTAAATTAATTGAATTAAATTTAAGGTTAGTTTTTAGAGCCATAGTTAGACTTAGGGTTTTATTTGTTTAGTGAATTTAAATTTATTTTTGGCTTATTGGATGAATGTTAAATTCATTAAATTAGTTGAACTCCACTTAATTACCCCTAGGATAAAATTGACATTGGACTTAGATGGACATCTAATTTAAAATCGTGATTATTTAACTTGATTCATTTTAAATAGAATCCCTAGCTTATCGGGAAACTAGTTTAAAGTTAATCAAATTAATTATCATGGTGCAATATAATCCATAATTTATTAGGGCTTTCTAGTTTCAGGGTTTAATTAACTTAGGGTTAATATTAGATTCACCTAATTAATAATTAGATCACTAATTAAACTTCCATAATTTGAGCCTTTTAGGTTACGGCTTTAGTGGGCCTTTTATGTTTATTTTGGAGCCTTATGTGACATGTATTTATACTTGACATTCATATGACCTTTTGTTTGGATTGCGTATCAATTAATCTAAACCATAAATAGGAAGGTATTTATTAATTTCGATATCTGACTTAATAGATGTTGACAAAATATTTGAATTAATCCTTATCGTCTAGGTAAAAGATAATTAAAAATCGACAATGTCTTAACATCATACCTAAATGCTTGCATTATGCATAAAGGTGACGTACGAAATTCGAACTATAAATTAACACGGCAGTCGGGCTTATATGATATCGATTTAATCTATGGTTCGATGTATTGTCATCCTTATTAATTAAATGTTCAATTAATTCGGACCCACCAATTTGATAAAGCTCGTTCAATTAAGGTCAATTTCCAATTAAGTACACTTAATTAAATTTCAACAATTTCCATCCTTTTAAAAGCAACAAATATTTTGGTACCGATTTCCGGACGTGATGGGGTGCTAATCATTCCACATACATAACCAACTCCCGAACCCTTTCAAAATGAATCTTTAGTTTTGTGGTGTCCGGCCTACCTTAACCAAGTGGCCGGTGGCGACTCCAAGTCTTTTATCATTTCCAAAAATACGAATTTTCCAAAGAAATCCCCCTAAAAACTAATTTTCAGAAAACATGAGAAAAGCTCGTAGTGAAAAAGAAAAATGGTCGCTACAAATCTTTATAATTTTTTTATTAAATCGAGATACTACATACCGAAAATAAATATTAAATTGGAATCCATATAAAATAAGAAAATATGATAAACTTTACAATTTTATTACGACGTCTAATGTCAAAATTCTAAGTTCGTCTTAATCTAAACATATTCTAAGACATGTAATCTTTTAATTCGGCAACAGATAAAAAACCGTTGGACAAGTTGGAATTAATAGAAACTACTGCGACGCCCTTATGGGGTCTCTCTCAATCGGATTGCAGACATCTATGGAGCGAGTAGGAGGGGAAGAGGAGGCGGTAGAGCATGCTAAGGTTGGCTCTGGCGTTTTTGCAAGTGGCCTCGACGGGGGAGTAGAGGATATTGTATCGGGGACGGAACTATATGGATATTTATGAATTCACCCCTTGTTTTAAAACATTTATGTTTTACCTTCTAACCCCAAATCATAACTCTATCTTAATTAGCTCAGCGGTCATAGAATATCCAATTGTTGGTTTGGCTTCATGAGAAGAAAGTGTGGATAGGGCAAACAGGGTTGATGTCACTCCCACGAATGCTACCGACCCTCTCTCGGTTTCTCTAATTGAGGTGCCTAACAATAGGTATATGTTTCCTTGTGGCAATAAATTGGATTAAAAACATATTGCTCAGTCCATGACGGTGGTGGGAAGTATTTGATGGGATTGATAAGCTGGTACGCTCGATTGGAGCAATGCAATTTCTCTATGCATCAAAAGAGTGTAACGACATGGCAGATCAGTTGGCGAAGGCTCGATTGATAAGTTGTTTAAAGCTTGGTGGTAGTTCTAGCGTGTTGTGGCAATCTCTTTTTGCTCTAGTACGGTTGTGACTGCATGTTAGGGTCTTATGCAATAAGAGTGGCTCAATTGAAGGTTGTGGATGGTGCTGCGGCATAGAGTTGTTTTGGGACGAGGAGATGACGAAACTGTCTTAAGAAAACTGTTCATACATACCTCAACAAAAATTCTTCTGATTTTAACTATGCACGATTTTAGGTTCTATTTTTAATTTATTATTATTTATTTTTCTTACTATATTCTATTATACTTGGATTATTACTACACCATTTTTCTAACAATCTTTAGACAGATTTTAAGTTTTAATCTAAGGTGATTTTGGATTACCGTTATTAACGGGATTATATTGCCAAGTTGAATGCTAATGGTTCTACATAAAGCTGTGACTTTGAAATGCAAACAAGAGATTCGGTTCACTTTTTGGAATGGTAAGAATCAAAAGGTTTGTACGTATTTAAACCATTTCAAATGGATTCTTTAATTAGTAATAAAGAAATGGAAAAATATATTGATTTTCCCTACTTTGGTAATGTTGGTAATTAATTATGCCACAAAATTTGAGAGACACACACAATCCCACAATTTGTCTGCAATTTGTCTGCATTTAGTGCAAGGCACGCTCCTTTCCAATTATCTCACTCATGCCTGGATTTCGATCCAAAGCTTGGACAACCATTCTCTCAATTCTCGCGGCCCTATGGAATTGTGAAAGAAGCAATTGTAGTATCGTGTATAGGACAGAAGCACAGATAAGAAGCATGACATTTCATCTATATTGTTCGAATCTTTTATTCGATTTGGAAACATGTATATGCTTATTTGGAAACTTATTTTTACATCAATTATTTCCTAACGCTTTTGTATTTTTTTGTGACATGTTAGTATGATGAGCAACCGTATCCACATGTGGAGAAATTTTACTTCATGAAAATAAAGATGTTTGCAATTTGGAGAAGTACGGAATTGGTGATGGTGAAATGAAAAATCTTCCGAATCAAATAGTTTTTAAATTCTAGTTCGAGTCTCACGATCTGTTGAAAACTAAAGATTCATAATTATAGCATGACATTTAGTTCGTGATTTTGTTGTGACATAATCTAAAAACTCCTTCAGTTCTTAGTCTAGTGATATTGTCACTAGTTGGGCTCATACTCTAAACCAAAGTCAAACGTTCTCAGTAACTATAAGTCACAATGAAAAGTTTGTGGAGAAAATTTCAAAAACATGGTAATGAGAAAGTGTTATTTGACCATGTTGTTCCTCCTATTATTAGAAAGGGTGATGTAGATGTTGCTACCGCCTTCGACATTGCCAAGAAATGGAAGTACTCATGTTTCTAATGTCTTCAACGTTGCCAGGCATGGAAGCACTCTAACTTCCTATATTGTAACTACATTCTCAAAACCATATATGATGCACGTTATGAAGTGCACAATATTGTGAGAACGAGAAGAAGTTCTAGGCTATCATAGAACATGTGGGAGAAACTGTGTTATTAGTAAACCTTTTAAATAAGGTGTCCCACAAGAAAAAGGAAAAGACATCATATGAATTATGGAATGGTAGAAAATCTTCCTACAATTACTTGAAAGTGAGGGGGTGTATTGCCAAAGTAATGACTTATTTACCAAAGCAAATGAAAATAAACCCTAAAACGGTATATTGTATTTTTATCGGTTATGCTTGCTATAACAATAATAGTGATGGTATTAGTGGTGATAACAAAAGAATTCCTCCTAACGTGTTTATTTCTGTGATAATTAGTTATGTTTCTAATCAATGTATAACGGTTTCTTATGCGTGAATCAAATGATCTTAAAAATTCACAAGAACATGACATTGATATCTAATTGACTCATTCTTTTGTAAGACTAAAGAAGTTGGTCAAGTTCAAAGACGAACTATAATGACTATTGATGAAAATTGTCAAGACTTTCAACGAGAGATTGGTGTCGTGATAGAACCAAAAAAAAAGTAAAAGGGCAAGGGTGAAAAAGTCCTTTAGATCGAATTTTCTAACCTATATGCTAGAGGCTGAGTGATTATGAATTTTTTTGGAGGATATTCTAGAAAAGCACGTGTTCGCAATATGTATATATTGTGATAATCAAGTAACATTTGTTAGAGCACGAAACATAATGGTAAGTCGAGACACATATGTTGTCCACATAATATCATTAGACAACTGGTCTCAAATTGAATTATCTCTATTGATTTTATAAGATCAAAAGATAACACCGCAGATCCGCTAACTAGAGGGTTGAATCGAGATTAAGTTGATAAAACATTGAAAGGAATGTGACTAAAGGCACTATGTGAAAGAAAACCGTACCTAGTTGACTAAAAATCCCAAGATCTAAGTTCAAATAGATAACCTACTTGCATAGACCTTGTGCGGTCACTGTGGGGGGTTCTTATCCCTAAGTATGTTCCTATGATGTAAACAATTACTAAAATGTGGAAAAGGTTAAACATTGCTTTTAATGGCCATTGTGTGTTTCGGTAAATCGAACAACATAAGTCACATTTGTGAGAGTGAAGTGGAGCCGCTTCAAGGAGATTATTGGGCATAGTTCTCTAAGCTCTTACAAAACCAGGATATGTCCAAGACTATATGGACATAACTAGGAGAACCAAATTCTTGTCAATAAGATATTTGTGTGAGATATGTCACCGCTTACACAAACGATAAAGCAGTTCAAGGACATCACGTCTACTAGACAGCCAGTAAGGTAAACATATTTTCACAATAGAAGGTTCAAAGGGGATGCCTACCTATCCTATGCAAATATCGAACATAGAATCTATCAACAGATCGAGTCAATGTTTTTGAACCATCAATTTTATTCATGTGGGGATGTTGGAAAAAATAATATATATTGGTTGAATAATATTAATGCTAAGTCATGTCACTTGGTGAATAGACATCTTAATAGACTTATTAATTATTGGCTTAAAATTGCACTCGTTCAATCATATCTATTAATTTTTCAACAAATCTTTCCATCAAAAGGTTTAATCTTTTCATCAAACGGTTTAATTTTTTCATCCATTATATAAAGGATTGTTGTGACTCATTTTTAACATTAACTTACAAAAACAACATTGAAGTTTCTGATTTAGAAAAATTCCTTTCAAAGTTCATTTTATTTTTTGGTGATAGAGGAAGGCAATATTGAGTTCGATTGTTCACTGCAATTGTGCTATTGTTGTGAACGTTTGTTGTTGTATCCTAGGAGATAGACGTCCAATATTACTCAAGCACCGAGAAGATGGCGAATTTATCTTAAAGAAACTGTTCATACAGGCATCAACAATTTTTTTTTTGATTTTAACTATGTCCAATTTTAGATTTTATTTTTAATTAATTATTATTTATTTTTTTAGGGTAGTCTATTATACTTGAATTATTACTACACTCATTTTTGTAATAATGTGTTGTAGAGTTAAGGTTGGTGTTAGCTGTTTTGTGTTTGGTTTTAGCCGGGTGACCCTTGGTGATGTATTCTTATTTGTGCGGGTCAGCGTGTTTTATACTATTTCTTTGTGGATCGTTTTTATGATTGGCATCTTGTAAGCCACTTTATGTGAAATTTTCTTTTAATACATACCTATTTTGCTGAGAAAAAAATTACTGTTATATAATTATGTTAAATTAGGAGTTGGCATATTGTTTTTCTTTAAGAGGAATTGTCGTGTTGCATAAACTATTACAACCCCACATAGAATAAATTCATTGTTGCATTCTTCTGAGTGAGATTTACGTAGTTTATTTATTTGAACAAAAAAATTTCGTTCTTTTTCGGTATCTTTTATATTTTTCAACACTAAAATATAAAATTTTACATACTGATTCTAAATTTTAAATCCTAAATTTTAAACCTTACGAACTAAACTCTACACCCAAACACTAAACTCTAACTCTAAATTCTAACCTTAAACCATATTTTTAATAATGAGACATACATAGATACACTGAAACGGGTATATGATTTCTATTATATTTGTAACATAAAATAGTAAGAACAAAAAACCTCTTCTCTTTCTATGCTCAACATTAAAATAAATAAATTCTAAGCCTTAAGCCTAAAATATAAACTCTAAACCTTAAACTTTAACTCTAAAAATATATCATCACTCTTAATTCCTTAAACCTTAATCTTGAATTCTAACATTAAATCTAAAACTTATTTTTTAACGTAGACATAAATAGGAGCAAAAAAAAAAAAGAGAATTTCTATTCTATTAATGTTACCATTATTTGTTTAAAAACGTGTGAAGGAAGCAAATGATGCTATATATATATATATATAAAAGAGCTTTTTTGTTGATCATGCTACAAATAAATGGAAATTGCATACCCACTTAGAAAAAACAAGGTAACAACGTTAAGTCTATTGTACTAATTAGTAGCCTGGGAAAATTGGTGGAGGTGGCGACGAGTATTCGAATCCAATGTTTGGTGGGAGGACAACATCCTCTTTGGGAGGTGGTGCAGGTTTTACAACCGGTGGAGGTGGGGATTGTACTGGTGGAGGTGGAGAGTGGATGGGTGGTGGCGGGAAGTGTACTGGTGGTGGTGGTGAGAAGACTGGTGGGGGAGGAGAGTGCACTGGCGGTGGTGGAGAGGGAACAGGTGGTGGGGGGGTGGAGAGTGCACTGGCGGTGGTGGAGAGACAACAGGTGGTGGAGGCGATAGAATTGGGACCGGAGGTGGAGGTTGAACGGGAACCGGAGGAGCTTGAACCGGTGGTTTTGGTGGCTCAGGCTTAGGAGGTGAAGACCCTGTAGAACATTGATCCTTGCTACAATCAACCGGTTTACTCACCACCGGTTGACATTCATTTTCTAACTTCTGTTTCACCCGGCCAGCCACACAATTACCCGTATCATCGAACACGGTGTCCTTCCTCTCCGGCGATATACAAGCATTCGGCTCCTCACTGAAATAATTGTGAGAAAACGTAAAATTCGACAAACTTGGCAACTTGCAAACATCTCCAAGCACAGATCCCGTCAACTTGTTGTTAGAAATATCCAAAACCTCAACTTTCTTCAAGTTCGATAAACTCTGCGGCAAACTACCCGTAAATGAATTGTAGCTAACATCTAAAATAGTGAGATTCACCATCGATCCGATTTCTTCCGGGAAACAACCGCCAAGCCCATTGTTCAAGTCTCATTCAATCTCTTCATTCCCCCAATGCTGCGCGGAATGCACCCTGAAAATTTATTGTTGGCAAATGTCACGACCGAGACGTTAGATTTGCCGATTGTTTCGGGGATCGAGCAAGTGAACCGGTTATTATTTAAAAACAATGCATCCAAATCCTTCTCGAAGAGCGCCGGTGGTAAACAACCTTCAAAATTATTGAACCGTAAATCAACAAACTTAACTTGTGGCCATAACAATACAACTTCAGGGAAAAGGCCAACGAACCGGTTGCTGCTAATATCAAATTCATACATTATCGTCAGCCTCGAAAAGCTCTTGGGGACAATACCGCAAAACCTATTTGAATTTAAATGGAGCAATGCAAGGTCAGTCAACAACCCCATCTCTATTGGAAAGTAACCGGCGATATCGGCATGATTAAGGTCGACACCAGCGACGACCTTCAATGTGGGGTCATCCAATGCCTGAGCACAAAACACACCTTTGTAGCTACACACATTGGAGCCAAACCAGTTGGTCGTGGTGTTCAAGGGGTCAGAGTATATAGCCTTTTTCCAGGCTTGAAGAGCGATGTAAGCCTTCTTAAGCCTTTCGTTTTCGAAAGTTTCAGTTGTTTGCACCGTAAACTCGTACCCGTCGGGAATATCACCATTTCCCGGGAGATTTAAGAGCTGACGATGAGCGATATAAAACGCTTCGTCGTCGGATAATGCGGAAGTGGTTGCTGCTTTATACAAGAAAAAATAAGAGAAGAATAGAAAGCAGCCCAAGGCCGGAAGAACTTGATGAGTATCCATTATTGACCACCTTGGCCTGCCCAAGGTTTCTCATGCAATGAAAAGGGAACCGTGGGAAGGGGATTATATTAAGGGAATTTGTCTAACTTTAGCTACCGAAAAGATTGGTGAGTGGTTCTATTTGGAAGGCTTTGAAATAAAGGAATATACAACTTAGGTTCTACTTAATGGAGTTTGATCATGTTTTTATTCAGGTAAAATGACAAAAGATGCCACCAAACCTTTGCATATTTTGTCATTTGACCTCCTATTCTTTTTTTGGACAAACAACCTCTAATGTTTTAATTTGGTCCAAATATACCCATGTTGGATGGAAACTGTTAGTCAACTGACGGTCAACGACTGATATTGACTAGACTTGCCACGTGTTAAGATCTGCTGACGTGTCAGCATCATATTCGCCACGTGTCAACATCATATTCGTCATGTATCACCATCTGTTTCGGCCACGTGTCACATGATAGTCAACCACGTGTCACCATAAAGAAGGGTATAACAAAATAGTTTTTTTTAAAAAAAATTGACGTGGCATATGCCACGTCAGCATATCTTAACGCGTGGCAAGTCCAGTCAGAATCAGCCGTTGACCAGCATTTTTCATCCAACAGGGGCATATTTGGACCAAATTGAAACGTTGGGTTGTTTGCTCCAAAAAGAAGAATAGGGGCCAAATGACAAAACATACAAACGTTGGGAGCATCTTTTGTCATTTTGCTTTTTATTTATTTATTCTTTAAGACATGTTTTCTTTTTGTAATTTAGACAAAGTCTCGAACGAAAATTCTTTGGTTATTTTCTCTTTTTTATGCCTCAACTTTAAAAAACTAAATATTAAACCCTAACCCTAAATTCTAAAAAATACATCATAAACTCTACCATAAGCCATAATCTTAAACCTTAACCACAAGCCATAAACCTTAAATTATTGTAATGGTAACTTGTACTTTCTATGTGTTTATTTTTGCACGCCAATTTTTAAAAAAATAATATTACGATCTCTTATATTTTCGTTTTTTTTAAATTATCTAATATGCATGCTTATGATAGAGTTGATTTCAGGGAAAAAATTATCTTTATAGTCATAGAGTAGTAGCAGTTGATGCATATATTCTGCTAACATGTTACAAATAGATCATTCTGCTAATATGCTTAAACCTGTCTTAGGTTAGATGATACTCGAGTACTACTTTCTTCATTTTCATCTGTAGTTACATCTTTTCATGTGCCTTGATTATGTTGATTTAGATGAACCAACATGTTTAAGCCGCTGGCTAAAGATGCCAAATAGTATCATCTAACCTAAGATAGGTTGCAAAATAATATGTACAATTAGGGTTGAGTGTTCGATCGAGTCAAAAAAATTGAGTTAGTTGAGCTTACGACTTCTATTTTAAGATTCAAACTTTATTTGAATTTTTTTTCGATTCCAGCGAGTTTTCAAATTTATTCTTTTAGGTGAGTTTGCAGCCTTTGTGTTCCAACATCAAAAGATCTGTACAGTTTTACAGAGATACAAAGCAAAAATAAAATGCCGTACCCTGCAGCACCCTTCTAGTCTATTAAATTCCAATCAATACAAAGCTGATCGTATGTCTGAGTTTGATGAGATTTAAAAACCACCTCAGCAGGAGATTCAGCTTTCAAAATATGCCTTCTATTCCTTTCTCTCCATATCAAGTAGATTTAACAATTCCAAGCTAGCTTCATGACCATGGCAGGGAGGGATTTTCTTTTCAAACGCCTGCATACCTAAAGCAACTTCGATCCCAACATAAAATAGTTATGTTATACTGGCAGGTACGTAAAACAGACCCCCAAACCTGCTTTGAAAACTCACAATGAAAAAATAGATGATCACGGGATTCAAGAACTTGCTTACACAACAAACATAAACCATCTACATTCATTCCGAAGGAAAGAAGCCTGCTCTTGGTAGGCAGCCTATCAATCGTAGCCATCCAAGCAACTATAGAGTTTCGAGGGACATGGCCCGGGTGCCATACAATCCTCTCCCAGAAAACCTTTTCATCCTGCATTCGTATAGCTTTCCAAATTTTGGAGACAGAATTAAAGGAATCATTCAACAATCCTGAAATTGAGACCACCTCACTTCGAAGTTGCATCAAGCATATCCAATTCCAACTATAGTGCTGGGGGCAAGTGAACAACCAAAATGATGCATTCTTTATAATGTATTCATGAGCCCATACAACCCAAAGAGATCTCTCTTTGAGTAAGAGTTTTTGGATCAGAAAAATAAAACCGAGGCCACCCTCAGATTTTGGGAGACAAATACTCGTGTAATCACTAATTTTATCCGAGGTTGATTCGTTCTTTATATTTACAATAATGGGCTTACATATATTTACTATTATGTAATGACGTGTGTTATTATGTGTATGTTATGTATATGTCATTAGTATGTGTTTTCTATGTATACGTGTTTACAAATGCATGTTTATATATATACATGGTATATAAATATATGAGGCATATGTGTATGTTTATATATTACACGTATGTGTTGCTTGGTAGCATGTATGTATGAATTTACTATTATTTTAATGTCACTAATGTTTAAATGTGAGGGTGAGTATATATTGCATGTTTTATGTGTATATGTAGTATGTATTAATGTCTGTGTACTATGTGTATGTACATTTGGTTATGTATGTGTATGTGTACGTAAGTTGGTATGTATATTATATGTTAGTATTATTATTATTATGTATTATTGTTATCTAAGAATAAAAAAAAGATCATAATTAAAATAAAAGCCCAATAGTATTATGTTTGTCCAAGTCCATTACAATAAAAAGCTCCAAAAATATTACATGGCCCGATAGGCCCCTGTCGCAACCCTTTTTAGGTGGTTTTGATGTTTTGGAAAATTTTATAAAATCACGGAGTCACCACCAATATTTTTTAAAAAAAGTGTGATTGGATCACTTTTAAAACAAGGGTATTTTGATAAAACGTTTTATTTATCAAAATAACATTTTCGTCCACAGAAAACAAGAAAACAGGTTCGGGGATTGGTTACGTGTGGGGAAGGGTTAGCACCCCCACAACGCCCAAAAACTAGTGCCTAATTGATTTCAAAAAGTGCTTTAAAGATTGGAATTTGCAAGTTCACAACATTTCAATCTATTTGTCCGCAAAATGAATGTAAATATATTTCAACGGCCTTATCGCCTGAGAAATGAACTTTAATCACCTCAAACACTCCTGGTGCTAACCCGTCATTCCCGTTTGATAAGACACCACATTAATTAAGTTTTCACTTTTTAACAAATCAGCAAGAAAATTAGATGAGTTAAAGTTTTTTTTAAATTAAAATCTAATCAGTGGTTAATACTTAAAGAATCATCTACATTCATTTTAACTGTCAAGATTTAAATACAATTAAGGGTGTCTTATTGAAAATGTGGAGAATATTTTACAACACGTGCGTCTCTATTCTAGGTTTTAAGTCCCTAATCCTAAGGTTTTACACACAAATATTTACATAAAAAACATAAAGAAATAACTAATTACTTAAGTTAAAATAAATAACTAAGCAATTGTTAAAATTAAATAAAGAAAAGGAAATTTGGTTTTTATTTTTTTAAAATAAAAAATAAAGAAAAGGGAATTTGGTTTTTATTTACAGAAAATCTGCAGAGAGCGAGTTCTTTGTTAATCAGGGTAGCAGAACAAGCGTCCATAGGCATGTTCGAGCCATATTTCACGGCTATTAATCGTATAATTTTAGTAAACAGCGAGTTTAGGTGCGTAGTACTAGAACTTATCTTTTGTTCGACACCAATATGGGCAACTTCGGTGCGTTGTAAACTGGGTAAAATTCGCGTTGAAAATGGTACCATAGCTTGTTTTTGTCAATGAACGAAAAGTTAAAAGGGTGTGATAATATTTTCTGGTTTGTTTATCAGGTTTTTAATGTATATTATTGTTTATCCGACAAAGAACGAAAATAAATATAAAATCTAAAACTATGTAAAAAAATAAGGCAAAATAAAATATTTAAAATTATAAATAATAAATAAAGTTGTTAAATAAACATCCCCTCGTATTAATGACGCCTATGTCCACCCGTTCCGTAGCTGGGTGCACGACGATCTCATGGCGGATTCCTCCGAGCGGCATGTGCTCCATCGTCGTAGTCGTCGTCGTCCTCATCATCGGCGCCTTGATCGTCCCCGAAACGCGGACCACCACTGACACCGGGGCCAATGTAGAACAAACTCTACGGCGGCGTCTGCTCGACAATGTTGTGGTCGAACTGTGCTGCCAATGGTGGAACATCCAACACCGGAGGAACATATGCAAAAGGCGGTGTCGAGTAATATGGTAGAGACACCGTCATGAAAAGCTCGGGTGGAGGCCCCGTCTGCTGAAACGTCTGAGGACCATCCATCTGCAGAAACAATGATGAAGCAGAGTGCATGAATGTCGATCCTGGCGTTGGTGTCGAAGGACCTGCCCCGGACTGATCTGCTGCTCGCGCTGTTTTAGAGGACGAGGCCTCTACAGTGTGTGTTCGACGTCTCTGGCTTTCAGGCCCCATTCTGGTACCGCGCTGCGTCGACTGGCGCTGGGTGGCGTGACATTGTGTGGGCGGGCGATTTTGGGGAGGCATCACAATTTCTCACTGGCGCTCCTTCGGAGTCGGTATATGCGGCTTCTCGTTTTGGTAGTACCACTGTATATAGTCGAATGTGACGTCCTGGTTCACAATGGGTACAAAGATGGGCGACCGCCTGCCATACCTTGTCATCCATTGCCCGACCCAGTCAGCGTGATGATGGCCTCAATGGACTTCCGTCTTCCCATGTCGCGTCAATCGATGTAATTCGTCCAAAATGGGTGGCGTCTTCGAAACCCCTTGGACATAGCCAAATTGTCGTAGAACTCGGTCGGTAGGATGTCACCCGACAATTTCGTAGTTGATGAATGGCACCAGCAGCAACCAGACGTGAGAGCCGTCTGTGATGTCTTGCGGAATACAGTCCCGAATCAGAGGAGCATCGTACGAAGTCCACAATAACTGAACAAAAAATTTTGAATGTGAGTTATATAAATTTATAGCCAATTTTTTTGAGGAATTAAGAAAAATTATCCGAAATCCTGACCTCGTTTCGTATCTTATCGATTAGCAGTATGTAGTCTCGCTGTGTCTCCGGCAGTCCCTAGTGAGTAAGTGGAAGGCACCACCTGTCATTAATGAAAAAGAATTTAAAAAATTATAATAGTTTAAAAACATATTCTTAAAATAAAATAAAATAATTTAATTTAAATTAAATTAAATAATTTTAATAGTACCTCCGAATAAGCGGGAATAGATATGGGGTAGGCTGTCTAGGCCGCAGGCTTAAAAAAGCATCCGAAACCAAGCCCAATATTGAAGCAGTAAAAGACATCCTCCGGTTGCGGCTCTATCTGGGTCGACGGTTCTACAAATCTTCCTGAACAGAAAGGTCAGGACTGCTGCTCCCCAACATTTCTTGCTACATTCTGCAAAATTGAGAAAATGGTACAGCTACATCAGGTGGACTTTGTTGCGAGATTTGTCAGGCATCAAAATCCCTCTAATAATGCGTAGGATTTGGGCACAAGCAAACCGCTGCGAAAATAATAAGTATCGTTATAAAAATATTTTAATTATTAAAAAATAGGAAACGAAATATATAGTAAAATAAAATAAATATATTTACTCGTTTTGTTTCGTTATCCGCATCCGGGGGAGGATTGTAAAATTCTGCTCCAAAAAAGTTAGAAAGACTTTGCCACCGTCGAACTTGTCCGGAACCACTCCCAGCAGCTCAACACACAGGTTCAGCCAGTCACCCTCGGTAACACCGGTAATAACTGCTCCGTCAGTAGGCAAGCCAAGATGATATGCAACATCTTCTAGTGTAATTGTAGCCTCGCCACACGGAAGATGAAAGGTGTGGGTCTCTAGCGTCCATCGCTCCAATAATGCATTAATGAAGGGACGGTTTAACTTCGTACCGCCAATGATAGTAGCGACGTGCCCAAAACCGGCTTCGGCAATAAATGAACTATATCCTCATCTGGCACGACCGTGATACGATTTAGATTGCATGTCAATGCTCGTTCATAGTTCTTGAAGAAAAATAGTACAAGATAGTAATTTAAAAATATACACATATATGAGGAAATAAATTTAAAAAAGAAATTAATTTAAAGTAAGAAAAAAATATTAGCTTCTTATTCGCCCGCCAATAGTCGAAGAGGTGTCGTTCGTCTAGCCTCAATAAAGCCGCCATTGTATAGAAAATATAGGATATGTATAATAGAATAGGAGAAGAATATTGCAAAGGTGTGGGGTAATTGATTTTGTAGGGCCCTATTTATAGGAGGTTGCACCGTCTGGGAAGCGATTTTAAATGGACCTCGCGTTCTGTGGAAAGCGAGATACCGAAGACCTCACGTTACGCAGGAAGCGAGTTCCATTGAAGAGACGTGTCCTTTGACTTTTCAGAGAGCATCTTGAACGGTCAAAAAGGGAACTCGCGTTACGCACAACCCCAGGTCCTTTATTTCTCATAAATCGTCCATTAATAAATTATTCCTTAAATTATTATATATAAATGGTAAAAATATTTGATTTCAAATTCTTATTTTCCTTAAATTGAAATCTTAATTAGTGTCGAATCTTTGAAATCAAATAGTCATAAAGTAAAAGATGGTATTTAAATTTTATAAGAGGTAGGAGATAAGATGGTATTTAAATTATATTAATATATAAGTTATATTATTAATTAACGCCCCTATCTAAAAGTTTGTTAAAATTTTAAACTCAGTTGGTATATAAATTAATTAAATATAGTAGAAGATAAAAGTTTTTACTAATCTAAAAATCTATTACATATATAAGTTGTATTACTAATAAATTTTGTACAGTTATTTAATTTTGTCCTAATATAAATTATTTTAGGAAACATAATTTTGAAAACCTTGGACCTCATTTTCTACGGAACGCGAGGTCCTATGTAACCGGTTTGACTCTCAACAGTAGCATATAATGAACGGTCAGAAGGGACCTCGCGTTTTGCAGATAGCGAGTTCCATAGGAAACCGCGTTGCATAGAACGCGAGGTCTTTCAATTCTCAGTAACCGTCTAGTACATTATTTTTAAAATATGGTAATTTAAATATTTGATTGCAATTATTATATGGTAAAAATATTTAATTTCAAATCCCTATTTTCCTTAAATTGAAATCCTAATTACTGTCGAATCTTTGAAATCAAATAGTCATAAAGTAAAAGATGGTATTTAAATTTTTATAAAAGGTGGGAAAAAGATGGTATTTAAATTATATTAATATATAAGTTGCATTACTAATTAATGGCCCTATCTAAAAGTTTGTTAAAATTTTAAACTCTATTGGTATATAAATTAATTAAATATAGTAGACGAGAAAAGTTTTTAGGAATATGAAAATCTGTTACATATATAAGTTGTATTACTACTGATAAATTTTCTACAATTATATAATTTTGTCCTAATATAAAATATTTTAGGACCGGTTTGAATCTCAACAGTCGTATATAATGAACGGTCAAAAGAGACCTCGCGTTCTGTAGATAGCGAGTTCCGTAGAAAACCGCGTTGCCTAGAACGCGAGGTCATGTTGTTTTTGAAATTAAATTTAATCCGCTTTTCATTCCCTATAAAACCCAGGCTCCGATTATATCTATTTCAGCAAAACTTCCAACACTCTGCTCCCCTCATGGCTAAGTTTTTTGCAATATTTTATTTTATCGGTACCTATTTCGACTCAACAATCACCAGTAATATGTCACTCCAAGATTTGTTGCAGTTGATATTTGAAGAGGTTAGTAAACGTACTAACAAGCAAATTTCTTACTTGGAATGTAAAATCCCAACAACGACGGCAACTGAAACGCACAACATTCTGAAGCTAACCAACGAAACTGACTTACGTAACATGTACGACCGGCTCAAGTCTGTAGGAGCTAAATACATCCATTTAAATGTTAAGTTCAATGAGGTGGATGCCGAAAAAGGTAGTACCTCTACATCCGTAGAAGCTGACACGTCCGCACTCGCAGCGGCCACTGAACAAGCTCCGTATTCACCGGATGTTGATGCAGCTGCTGACGAGTTGTAGCTTTTTATGTACAGGCGCAGGCAACAAAAACAACAGCTGATCGAAGAACTTAACTTAAGTTCAGACATTTCAACTGGCTACGATGATTCCGATTAACCTTCCATTCCTCAAATCATCGTCAAATTATTTCTTATGAGTTCATCTTTTCATCCTTTATTAATGTTCTAAGTATGGGCAACGTTGTTGTTGTCCTCCTTTATTTATGTGAAACATTTTTCGGTACAAATAGTGTATGGAATGGACATTTCTTCTTGGACACGTCTGCAAAAGCAAGATTCTTCATGATTTTTCGGACGAATATTATATTGGTCTTTCACACCTCTTATATAAGGCAGAATGGAATGATCCCAAACTGTAGACAAATTTCTCCTCAACATTCGCAGTAGCTTATAGAAGCTACGAAAGAGCAAAGAATATTGCGAACATAATTTACGAGCCGTTTGAATCAGAAAAGTTTTTCAATTATAAGTTTTGCCACGATTTCTACAATGCTTGTATTGTGCAGTTTTACTAAATTGCTTGGTACTAATGCCTGTTCTTGTTAGATGTAGACCTTTTACGTGCTGAGAAAATGTCGAGACGAGGAAATATTGACGTTTTAGTATACCATGATGGCAAAATAATTTTTGATGCCGCACTCAGCGTCGTTTTTTAGTCTGCAAACACAGTAAGAATAACGATTCTGAGGAGATTATCGTACAAGAAGTTGATTAAGGAAGTTAAAAACAGTGTCCCGCATGGTCGTGTGGAAAGGCTGAAGGAGTTGAAGTATCGTCTGCCAATCTCTATTGAACCGTTAACCTACTCATTATGCCGGATTAGGGACAACAGTGATGTGGAGTTGATGGTGGCCACCCACTTAGAGTATTCATTAGGAGGGCCCCTCAAGTTGTATGTGTCGTTTTCTGATTCTGATGCTTATATCGAAATCCCAAACTAGAGACGGGCGAATTTCGACTTCGACCTTAACGCCAATGTTGATAGCCCCATGGTGGGTTTACGAAATGATTTAAACCTATTAACTACATACAGTCTACGCAATCAGTTGGGTGCATCGTCGTCTTCTACACCAAGACATTCGTGCATCGTCGACCTGAACCATCCCTCGAATGATGAATTCGATGCACATTCTCTCCAATTCGAAGTCATACAACGTATAATCTGTATAGTATGGGGGATGCAGTGTCATTATCGCATAACTACATGAGGTCATCCGACCATGAAGCGTTCAACCCCTTTGATGATTTCTCATATAGACGATACTAAACGTATGTCCCTAGTACGGAGTACATTCAACCATCTATGGGGAGACATTCTTGTGCAGGTGCGCTTGATTTTGGTCTTCGTAATACGGTTCATGAGCGGTCTCGCGAACGACGACAAGTTTGCTCGCTTGAAAGGGTAGCAGTCGACGTTGCAAAACTATACATGTTCGAGGGGGATATTTTTTATGAAGAATCGGTTAGGGAAGTCAGACCCGACGGCGACGAGCAAGGGCCCTTCTATGAAGAACAGCTGACATGAACATTCCAGCAGGGTCCTTCGAAGATTTAGAAGGCAACGAAGAACACCCGACATAAAGTAACGCTCCAGTATCAGCCACACCTATTTCTTATTACCAACCATCATCCCACTTCACAACGTTTGATATGGATGCCTTAAACGTTTCAAAATTTTCACAACCCCCAACAATTGACGGATACAACCACTGTGTCGATGGTGAACTGGCCATTGTGATGACATTCTTGACAAAAGAACTGGTTGTGGCCGCTATTAAGCACTACATCATTCGTCGGGCAGTTATGACGACTGTGAAGAAAACCCAACCGAATTTCTACATTGCGGAGTACACCCACAAGAAAGAAGGATGTGAGTGGAGGGTTCATGTATCATCTTTGAAGATGCTGAACGGGCTGTGGAGAATCACGAAACTGGATGGGCCTCATACATACACCGTGAGCAACCTAAGTCAGGATCACAAGAACTTGGATTTGCACATCCTATGCGATACCTTCATGCCACTGGTCAAAGTAAATCCTCGTATGACGGTTGCCACCTGTATCTCCGTAGCAAAAAATCAGTACGACTACATTTTTGAATACCCAAAAGCATGATATGCAAGGTGGCAGGCCGTACAAAAATTGTTTGGCCAATAGGAGGAATCTTACAACGAGTTGCAGCCGTGGCTAAAAATGATACAGAAACACATACCGGAACGGTTGTAAAACTTAAAACAGCTTTGGCATAAAAAAATGATCGTGTCCTACTAGGTGTTTGCCAATTCTACCGGCTATTTTGAACATTTCGTCAGTGCATTAATGCATTGCAAGTTGATGGTTCAGATCGACGGTACTTGGTTGTACGGGAAATATACACAGGTCTTACTTATGGCAGTTGCACAAGACGGCAATCGAAAAACCATTCTTGTAGCCTTCATAATAGTCGAAAATGAGGATCTCGAGTCTTGGCAGTTCTTCCTTAAGAACCTACAGAGACATGTTCTTTCTCATGTAATGAGGGCAAGGGATAATGGGATATGTGTTATTTCTGAAAGATTCAATGCGATCAAGTATGCAATATAGGGTTTGGGTCGGTCTTGTCAGCCTCCCCATATTTACCACCGTTACTACTTACGACACATTACGACCAACTACTTGCAGATTTACAGGAACCAAGATGAATGTGCTATGGTGCTTCAAATGGGTATGTCTTTTACGTCCTCTGCGTTTACGATATCTTTGCATGTATTGTTCGCCCCTAACTAGGTGTTTGTCATTCCCTAGGCAACTCGCATTACGTACATGAGGTAGACCAGCTATTCGAAAAACTGAGAGCCATAAATGAAAAAGGTGCAGGCTACCTTGCCAAAATCCTAAGGGAAAAATAGCTTCGATCATATGATGGGGGTAAACGATATGGTCACATGACAACGAACTTGGCTGAGGCGGTCAACTCGGCTCTTAAGGGAGTGCGACATTTGCCTATCACTTTCATTGTCAAAGCGACCTACTATCGTTTCGCTACCTTATTTGGAACCCTAGAAAGGCAAGTAACTGATTACATGGCAGGTGGCCACAAAGTCCATCCAGACTTCCTTGAATAATTGCAAACTTATGTGCGCCATTCAAATACGATGACTGCAACTCTCTTCTCTCGAGAAGGCCATTTTTTTGTGTTTTAGAATTTTCGAGGCCATTGGAAGGCATACAACACAATGCGCACGTGGTAGATCTAAGGAAGAGAAACTACGACTGCGGAGTCTTCCAAACATTTAAATACCCGTGTGCACACATCATTGCTGCTTGTTCTTCCCAATGGATTCACTACATGCAACTGAATGATCCGGTATACTTACTAGAAATGGTATTGAAGGTTTACGAAAAAGAGTTTCCTCCCATCGAAAATGAAATTGATCCGTATGTCATTGATGATAAACCGATCATCCCTTCCGGTGAGCCGTAAACTTCCGACCACTGCCTGAACATTCCAGTCATCCCTAACCTAGGTCCGGTGACCGGTCGCCGCCGCAAGGCAATTTTTGGCCACCGTCCTCCATCGTCAGAAAACCTTAAAAACTCTAAAAATGCTCTTTTTTACGGCCTAAACCCTAATTTGAACCCCGATTCATCAAAATTAACCCTCTTCACCCAACTTAAACTACCTACCCGAAACTAGAAAGCCTCTCCCTATCATTTTCAACTCCGCCTTGAAACTTAACACTCTTCCAACTTCGATTTCAACTCCGGCAGTGCTCACAACGGCTCAGACTTAAGATAAGTACTCAAATCCTCTTTTAATTTTCGATTAGATTTATGTTTTAGATCTAGGGTTTACTTAGGTTTTAGACACTATTGTTACTGCTTTATGTGTTTGAGGCCTGAATTAAATGTTTCTACTCGTTTTATTGCAGGAAAAGAAATAATTAAGGTGGAGGTATACCTCGTGATGCATGCTCCTTACTCGGGCGAGCTTCCGGTGGTTTTCTCCAGTCTCTAGTGACGGTCCGAGCTTCTCAGGTAACTCCTCATCTTTTTCTCCCTCCTCTCTCCTAATTATTAATGTTTTTAATGATGTCTTAATGATTGGTTGTTATTTTTTCTCTCTTCGCAGGTATTTATACCGGTGAACAAAGGTGACGTCAGCTGAGGATGAATCCTGGTGAATGGCTTTCTGACCAGTGTCATTTTGACACTTGGCATAGCTAGGTGGGAAAAAGAAACACAACTGGGCCCTTTGTGTTTCTTTGTTTGACTTTATCTTGTAAATGGGCAAGGGAAACAATGTATATTGGGCTTTTAAATTTGTAAATGGGTTTCGTGTATATGAATGGGCATTTGGCTATAAATGGACATTTAGGACTGATTTTTGTTGATTATGAGGGTTTATTTATTTATTTCTACCGTTTATTTATCTTTTTACAATTTTATTTAAATCGAACTAACTAATATAATAACATCGGACAAAATTAGGGTATTACAGCTACCCCTCTTTGCTTATTGTTGTGGAACAGGAATAGGGCAAAGACCAAAAAGACACGAATTTTGTCTGCACTTGTCAGCTGTTGCTCTGAGCTGCAGGGTCTTATTCGAACTTTCTCTTTTTCCTCTTTAGAAGCTTGAATAGGTTCTTCTCATTTGGAACCTCCCAATCCTCGCTGGCGAACTCTTCTCATTAAGAATTCTATCTTCACTGGCGAACTTTTCTCATTAGGATCTCTATCTTTACTGGGTGAACTCTTCTCATTAGGAATTTTATCTTCACTGGGCAAACTCCTCTCATTAGAAGCTCTATCTTCTCTAGGCGAACTCTTCATTTTAGGAGTTCTATCCTCACTAGGCGAACTCTTCATATTATGAGTTCTTTCTTTGCTGGACGAACTCTTCACATTAGGAGTTCTTGTTTGCTGGACGAACTCTTCACGTTAGGAGTTCTTTCTCTGCTGGACGAACTCTTCACATTAGGAGCTCTTCTTTGCTGGGCAAACTCTTCACATTAGAAGTTCTTTCTTTCTGGATGAACTCTTCACATTAGGAGCTCTATCTTCGCTGGGTGAACTCTTTATATTAGGAGTTCTTTCTTTGCTGGGCGAACTCTTCACATTAGGAGCTCTTCTTTCATTTCCTGCCAAAACAAACTAAAATGCATGTATAAAGATTAATATGATCTTAATTTCTATATGATGCATGAGCTATGACTTACTAAGGTCAATCAATCAATTGTCACTCCCTAGGGAATTATCTTTGTGCTTCCTTTTTAATATCACATCTCATGTTTGGGATTAACCCTCAAAATCTCTTTCCCGTATTTTTTATCATTTGCTCTAAAGCACCCTTTCAAATTTTCACTTTAGATTGATTTTCTCAAAGTGCCCTTTCAGGTTTTCACTTCGGTTTTTCTTTTCTTCTCTTTTCTTCTCTTTTTCTTTTCTTTTTTTTCTTTTTTCTCTTTTTCTTTCTCTCTTTTTTAAAACACCTTGATCAGGCCCACCATGTCACTAGAGAAACGGGCCTTGATGAGCCAACAACTATTCATGTTTACATAACATCGAAACCACCTAAAAGCTATTTAAAAAGGTCCAAAACAAGCCTACTCCTGATTAGCATTAAAGTTTTGCCAAGTCCAAGAGCATCTACAAAATAATGGATCAAATTTTCATTCTCAACAGAAGAACATGAAACTGTGAATATTTTCATTCAATCTAAGGAGTTGAAAGACGACAAAGGCTCCAGGTGCAGTAATACCACCATGGTTTGACAATATCTCAAAAGTAACTTCATAAACTATCCCCACTAATATACTGCAAGATAAGCGTAGCAAATAGAAGCAATGATAGGGACAACAATGACGCTCTTTTGATTCTCACAAGACAGAGAATGGACAAGTTCCTGCAAGCCATTTGCCGAAAAGCCAACCTGATTAAGAGTACATGATAATGTGTTGGCCTTGTGGATCCAATCATACCAGCATGAGCACAAAGATAAAAATCATTGTTCTTCAGGTGTTAGACTTTGTTATTCTGATCATGCCACCATGAGCACCTCAATACTTATTTTCAGCGACACTCTTTATACGTTTCAACCTTAACTTTCCTTCTTATCTCTAAATGTTTTGTCAATATAAGACCCAACGGTACCTTTACTTTATACACTCTTCTTCAATAACCCAGAGTGCTAAAGTTCACCTGTATCTTTCAAAACATAGTAATACCAAGAAATTATCTGCTTTATTCACTATGTCAATCATTTAATGATGCTTTGGAATAAAAGAAATGCTCAAAAGATAATACATGATATTTAATGAAGCTTATTAGTACAAATTCAAATAGAACTTTTAACAAACAAGTCATGGCAAATCGAAACATCAAAATCAAGAAAAAGGATCAGATTTTCGGGCATTCATAGCTTGAAGGATATATCCACCCCATCGACCAGAGATAGTCTTGAGCTTTTCCCTTGTCCAATAGACTTCAAAGTTGTCTGAATGATTACAAATGTGAAATCCCTTCTGAAGTACTAGGTGGTGTCCGAGAGGTTTTAACCGATGGATGCTTATTCTTAAACCCTCTGGGCCGCCCTTTACGGGTTTTCAACCCAGATCCTCATTTGGTTTCAAAATGCCCTTTATGGATTTTCATCTTGAACCCCCTTTTCTTTCTTTTTTGATATTTGTTGCGCGTAATAAGTGCTACGCAAATGTGCAAGTATACACGTCGCAAGTTATAGTATAAAAGATATCGTCTCCACAGGGATTGGTGCTACTTCAAGATTCTAGTCTTTTGCACTGTAAAAGTAAAAACACAAATAAAGGATTATAGAAGTTTAACTAATAACTAATCTAGAAAGCAAATAAAGTAAAAGAAAAGATGAATTCAAATGAGAGAGAGATAGGCCAGGTTATCGTGAGTTGAGGTGTGATAGCCGATTGGATCGTTTTGGTAAAAGAGTGCACGGGTAACTCAGTTGCCGTGGCAACTTGCACAACGGGGTTGCCTTGGCAACTAATCGATGGTTGCCTGGGCGACTAGTTGGGCAACTACTTGGGCTTCGGGCAGCAACCTTCAAGGTTCGGCAGAGCGTTCTTCAATGGTTTCTTCTTATCCCTAAGTCGAAACTCTAGCTACTTGTGCATGCCTTGATAATACATCCCTGCGTGAATCAAGGGTGAACAACAACCAATCTTGCGCTCCTCTTAGCCGTTGAAATCCTTAACTTATTCCTAAGCCGGATTAATCTTCACCATCAATAGATTGAATAAAGATCATATTCATTCGTTTCTTGAATCTAACTCTCCCGATATTAGATAAATAGATGAAATCACGAGATCCTCTCACAATTCACTCACAAACAAGAATAAGAACCAAGAATGAATAAACCTTGAATTGAAAGTGCAAACTCTTATTACCTAAACAAAAACCAATAGTTTCTCACTACCACAAAACACAATAACCATAGCCAAGTAAATTTAGTTCATGGCCAGGTTCCAAAGAAACACAAGATAAACAATCCCTAGCATGAACCCAATCGAACAAGAAAGAAAATATGAAGCTTGTCGAAAATCCCTTGCTTTCTCCCTTGGAATTGTCGAAATTTCCCTAATGCTCTCTCTTCAAGTTGTCGAAATCTCCTTGCTATTTATAGGGCTAGGCCAAAGTCCTTCTTTGAGGAGGAGTTTGAGTTGGAATTAAATTATCTTTAAAGAATATAATTCTTTATTATAATTTTATTCCTATTAGAACTTCTCCTATCTTCTTGGAATTTAATTCTTCTTTAATCTCTGCATGGCAATCAAATTCCTTTGGGCTTGGGCCTTGCTCCATGTCATCTTGGGCTTGTAAAGTCATTAATTTCGATATCCCTATTGCATTTTCTCTTTGTCGACAATTGCCATGGAAACTGGCTCGGCGTCTCCTTCATGCATTGCCCTGGCAACTAGCTCGGCATATCCTTCATGCATTGCCCTGGCAACTAGCTCGGCATTGCTTTGGCAAGTGATCCTGCACATACACATACAAAGCACACCAAAGCAGCATCTTTTCCACAAAAACTACCAAGTTATGTAATCAAGCTCAAGGATGGAAGGAAACATGGATTAATGCATGAATAGCTAATTATGCAACTAATATGAGCCTAAGTCTAACAATAATATGAGTAAAAAAAGGGTAAGAAAAATAGTACTTTTGAACACTTATCACACCCCCAAACTCGAACTATTGCTTGTCCTCAAGCAATGCAAACTCATAATTACCTGCCAAGACTTCAATTTTTACAAACTTAGCTTTGAACTTGATTTCAATTCTCTGAACCGGGGCACAAAGTATGATTGGCTTTTTATTTTTTGGAAAACTTAGGAGTTACTCGGAATCAAACTATAATGCTTGTGAGTGTGTGCGGAGTTGTGTGCAAGTTGATTTTTCGGATTCTATGCAAACAAGAGGTTTTCAAATTACTTCATTGGGTTCTTTTTAACATGTTTGAACTAGAGCCAGTGTTGGGCACCTCCAGTGTTTTTTTTTAGTTTTCTTAAGTTAATTTAATCGACTAGAGTCGGTTTCGGGCACCTCTAGTTAAAAATTTTTAACACATCCTAGAGCCAGTTTCGGGCACCTCTAGTGATCAAATTTTTTTTAGCACATGCTAGAGCCAATTTCGGGCACCTCTAGCATTCATCCAATTTTTTTTCTAATCCCCCAATTTGTTAATTATCAACCTAAGTTCAATAGAATTCCTTAAATCAATCAAACCACAACAGTGTTTCATCAAATTTAGTATCATAGTAAAATTCTAAGTTTTTCCATGGTTATCCTAGAATAAAAATTCTATCAATTAAGTGCATTGGCAAAGTCATCATTGAATATTCATCAAATCTAAGCAATTCTTGTTCCAATTAAAGGCATGGCAAGCAATTTATGTATCCTAAATGTAATACTTAAGATGAATGTAATTAAACATGGTAACTACTAATAACAATCCCCCCAAACTCGAGTGAGGCATTGTCCTCAATGCATGTATAAAAATAACGAAAAATAAAAATAAGAATACATACGAGGACTTACTCCGAGAGTTCGTCATCGTAGATGATTAGTTTCCTTCTTATCGGTGTCTTGATTCTCTTGCTTGAACGCGATGGTTGTTTTCTTGTTGCCGGTGGTGGAATCGATCCTCGTACGGGGCTGTCCTCATCGTCCTCTTCATCAATGTCAATGGCTTTTCGCTTGGAGGATTCAATTGGTGCGGTCTTTATTGGTTCAATGGAAGACTCGTCCGAATCTGAAAAATCAGAAAATGATTCCGTAGGAGTTGATTCGGGCATAGTTGCTTTACCTTTGGCTTTTGCAGTGGTTGCCGGGATGTCTTTAGCTTTGGTTGTCGTGGCATCTTCAGGGTTGGTTGTCGTGGCGTCAGCTTCCTTGGTTGCCGTGGCGGCTGCTTCATTGGTTGTCGGGGCAAGGATCTCGGCGGGAAAGATTGGGAACGGCACGCGATTGTTCGGGTACTTTTCTAGGATGACTTGGGTGATGGCATTGTTGTGCTCCTTCATGTACCGCATGAACATTAGTTGCCGATCTTCAATTTGCCTTAGGCGGCTTGCCAATGGGTGCAAAAGTGCTTCAAAGTGTCCCGGGATTAATGGTCGAGTTGCCCTGGCGTTAGGTGCTTGGGCATTAGGGATTGCCGCGGCGGCAGGAGTTGCCGTGGCAATTGGAGGCCTTGAAGAATCTCCCGGTGCCTCTCCCATTAGCTTTCGGATTAGTGCTTGATTCCAACCAGACTTGAGTAGGGCCTTTTCATCAGTGGACTCACTCGGGACATGCATCTCCTTGCAAAGATTAGAAATTAAGCAAGGGAAGAAAAGAGAACCCTTATCTTTTGAGCTACATACAAAAATCTCATCACAAATAATTTTTCCAATGTTAATGATGCGATTATGCAAAATAGAATGTATGAGCAAAAGACGTGGTATATCAACGGTAGTATTGTGTGTGGAGGGCATTAAAGAAGTTTTAACAAACTTGTTCCATAGTTATGCCTCGGGTTTAAGCCGAAGGCGATTTACCGTGCCCTTTTATTTACCGTCGTTTCAATGAGTTCCCGGTTGAGTGAGTTCTTGAAGCACCTTGTCGAGTTGCTTGGGATTGATTTGGTCAACGAAGGCTTGATGCTCGTCCTTCTCAATGTAAAGTCCGTAAAAGGTGTTGATGCTTTCGGGACTTATAAGTATGGCCTTGTCACGAACAAAAACATAAGGATTATCCGGGTTAGGTGAGTGAGCATAGAATTCTCTTACCCATGAGATGTTACCCGGTTCCGGTTGATGGCAAAAGATTTGCCACTTTTGATGTGCAATCCTCTTGAAGATGAATGGTTCAAGGCCGAAATCTTGATGAGAGTTGGAGTATTCAAAGCCTTGTTCTTCATGAATCTTCCGGCTTTCAAACTTGGATTGAAATCTTTCTTGAACTACCGGTGTAGCAAACTTCTTGTATCTTGGTTCTTTGGATGAACTTGGATGAACTAAAAGTTTGATCTTGGATGCCATGGATGATCTTGGTTGTGAGTAAAAACAAAGAAAAGAAAAGAAAAGAAACTAAAAAGTTGCAAGATAGAAAGTAGGAATAGGTTAAGGGTGATGGGTTTTATAGAAAAGATAGGTGGGTGGGATTGGGGGAAAACGAAAAAGGGTTTAGGGTTTGGTAGGAGTTTTCGACAAAGGGGTTTTGGTTAGGATGAATTGGAGGCTTTATATAAGCTTTAGATTCAGCCCCTTAGTTTCCTTGTTGAAAATGTTTTCCTACTTGGTTTAGAATTCCTTCTTTATCTTGAACTTCTTTTCCTACAATTCAAAGACAAATCAAATAAGGATTAAAATTAAATATAAACTAATAGAGAAAATAAATAAAGATGTGTAATAGGATTCTTAAACTTGAAAAAAAATCTATCCTAAAACTACTAATAATCGGAAAATTAATAAAAATAAAAATAAAAAAAATCAGAAAAAAATAAAATAATTAAATAATCAAAAAATAAAAATAAATAAAAATAAAAATAAATAAAAATATCAAAAGGGAGAGCATGCTCATGCATCTCCTAAGTTAACCACTTCTTTGTTACGTTCCACATGGGCACCATTGTAGTGCTTCAATCTTTGTCCATTAACTTTGAATTCATGGTTGTCAGAGATGGACTTGATTATCACGGCGCCATGGGAGAATGGTTTGACGACTTCAAATGGTCCCGACCATCTTGATTTTAGCTTTCCCGGGAAAAGTTTTAGCCGAGAAATGAATAGGAGAACTAGTTGCCCTGGCGTGAATTACCGTGGCAATAGTTTCTTGTCGTGCCATCGCTTTGTTTTCTCTTCGTAGATTTGTGCATTGTTATAGGCGAGTGCACGAAATTCTTCTATCTCATTGAGATCCATCAAGCGCTTTTGTCCGGCACTTTACCTATCCATATTCACGGTCTTGATTGCCCAGTACGCCTTGTGCTCGATTTCCACCGGTAGATGACATGTTTTACCATAGACAAGTCGGAAGGGGGACATACCTAAGGGTGTTTTGAATGCAGTTCGATATGCCCAAAGTGCGTCATCTAGTCTTAATGACCAATCCTTCCTTGAGGGATTTACAACTTTCTCGAGTATTCCCTTCAACTCCCGGTTGGAAATTTCTGCTTGCCCGTTGGTTTGTGGATGATATGCCGTGGCGATCTTGTGTGATATGCCGAAGTGTTGCAACATCTTGGCAATTAGTCTGTTGTCAAAATGCTTGCCTTCGTCGCTGATAATTGCTCTCGGCATCCCAAACCGTGTAAATATGTTTTTCTGCAGGAATCGTTGCACGGTCTTGGAATCGTTGTTGGGAACTGCAGCTGCCTCCACCCATTTAGACACATAGTCGACGGTAAGTAAGATGTAGAGGTTACCGAATGAAGATGGGAAAGGTCCCATAAAATCGATCCCCCACACATCGAACAGTTCCACCTCGATGATGTTCTGGAGTGGCATCTCATGTCGTCTAGAGATATTGCCCGTCCTCTGGCAACGATCACATTGCTTGTAAAAGTCTTGGGCATCTTTGTACAATGTTGGCCAATACAAACCGGATTACAAGACTTTGGCCACGGTACGAGTTCCTCCAAAATGTCCTCCATAGGGTGAAGAATGGCATTGCCGGAGTACATTCTGTTGCTCTTCTTCAGGGACACATCAGCGTATAACCTGATCTGCACATTGTTTAAACAAAAGAGGCTCATCCCAAAAGTAATGCTTAGCATCATGGCGGAACCACTTCTTCCCTTGGTGAGTAATGCCATAAGGAAAAATACCACAAACAAGGAAATTAACTAAATACGCGTACCAGGGTATTGCCGAGGCATGTGCTGCCGTGGTGACTGCTCCCAAGATTGCCGAGGCGTGCGCGTCAAAGACTGCTGCGGCGTCAAGAGTTGCCGAGGCGTGTGCATCTATGGTTGCCGAGGCGTTGTGGGTTGCCGAGGTGTCTAGGGTTGCCGAGGCAACTAAAATTTGTTCATCCGGGAATGCATCGCATATCTCTAGATCCGCGTCTTCCTTCCTATTGTGTTCCAATCGTGATAAGTGATCGGCCACTTGATTTTCTGTTCCTTTCCTGTCCTTAATTTCAATATCAAATTCTTGTAAAAGTAATATCCAACGAATCAAACGAGGTTTAGCATCCTTTTTAGCAAATAAGTATTTGATTGCCGAATGGTCCGTATGAACAATTACCTTTGTACCAATTAAATAGGATCGGAACTTGTCAAATGCGAAAACTACAGCTAGTAACTCTTTCTCCGTTGTTGTGTAATTCACTTGAGCACCATTAAGAGTTTTACTAGCGTAGTATATCACATGGAAGGTCTTACCTGTGCGTTGGCCTAGGACTGCTCCTACCGCAAAATCACTTGCATCACACATGAGCTCAAAAGGTAGCTTTAAATCTGGTGGAACGACAATGGGTGCCGAGGCAAGCTTTTTCTTTAGGGTTTCGAATGCTTGGGTGCAAGAATCATCAAAATCGAAGACTTTATCCTATTCAAGCAGATTACACAAGGGATTAGTGATTTTAGAAAAATTATGAATGAACCACCTGTAAAAACCTGCATGTCCGAGAAAACTTCGAATTCCTTTAACCGAACTTGGTGGGGGTAATCTCTCGATCACGTCCACCTTGGCTTTGTCTACTTCAATTCCCTTGGATGAAATCTTGTGGCCGAGCACTATTCTTTCATCTACCATAAAATGGCATTTCTCTCAATTGAGGACTAAATTCGTTTCTTCGCATCTTGCCAACACCCTCTCTAAATTTTCGAGACAGCCGTCGAAGTCATTACCAAAAACCGAAAAATCATCCATGAAGATCTCAAGGAAGTCTTCGACCATGTCTGAAAAGAGTGCCATCATGCATCTTTGGAAGGTTGCCGGGGCGTTACACAATCCGAACGGCATCCTTCGGAAGGCATAAGTACCGTATGGGCATGTGAAGGTTGTCTTTTCTTGATCTTCTGGTGCTATGGCAATCTGATTGTAACCTGAATAACCATCAAGAAAACAATAAAAGGGTTTACCTACAAGACGGTCAAGCATTTGATCAATAAAGGGTAATGGGAAGTGATCTTTCCTAGTGGCTTTGTTTAGCTTTCGATAGTCCATACAAACCCTCCAACTGGTCACAGTCCTGGTTGGGATAAGTTTATTATTTTCATTGCTTACCACTGTTATACCTCCCTTTTTCGGTACACATTGTACCGGACTTACCCACGTACTATCAAAGATAGGGTATATAATGCCGGCGTCAAGCCACTTGATGATTTCTTTCATTACAACCCCTTTCATGGCATGATTCAGTCTCCTCTGGGCTTCAATTGAAGGTTTGTGATCATCTTCCAACAAGATCTTGTGCATGCACACCGCCGGGCTAATTCCCTTCAAGTCGGCAATTGTCCACCCTATTGCCTTTTTCTGTAGCTTCAACATCTTGATTAGCTTCTTTTCCTGCTCAGGCTGTAACTTAGAAGAAATAATTACAGGCAATGTATTATCGGTCCCTAAGTATACATATTTTAGTTGCTCTGGCAATTGTTTTAACTCAAGAATTGGTGGATGTTCAATAGAGGGTTTTTCGAGCTTACCTTCCTTACCTGAGTAGTCCAGTGGTTCAAAGTATGTACCTGGTCGATTGACTAGCCAATTTGCATCTTCTGGTTGTTCCTCATCGACCGGTTCTTCATACTCCTCAGGTTCCTCTTGATTGGCAATGTAGTTGCCGAGGCAACTAAATTCCTTATCGAAGTTAAACTCTGCCGTGGCATGAAGTAGTTGGCATTCTTCTGGATCATCGGCATGCCTTAGTGTTTGGAACACATTTAGTTTGACATGTTGGTCATTCACCCTCATTGTGAGTTCTCCCTTTTCAACATCAATCAAGGTTCTCCCTGTTGCTAGGAATGGTCTCCCGAGAATGATGGGTGTATGCTCATCTGCTTCACAATCCAAAACAATAAAGTCAGCAGGAAAAATAAATTTATCAACTTTTACCAGTATGTCCTCGATTTTTCCCTCTGGATGCACATAGGATCTGTCGGCTAGTTGCAGCATGACTGTTGTAGGTCTTGCCTTCCCGATTCCTAGTTTCTGGAAAACCGATTTAGGCATCAAGTTTATGCTAGCCCCAAGGTCGCGTAATGCTTTCCCGACATAGTGATTTCCAATGGAACAGGGTATTGTGAAACTTCCGGGATCCTTCAACTTGGGTGGCATACGATTGTGCAACATTGCCATGCATCCCTCTGTCGCGGCAACTGTTTCAAACTCTCCTAGCCTTGTTCTTTTGGACACAATATCTTTAAGAAACTTGGCATAGTTTGGCATTTGTTCAGTTGCTTCCACCAATGGCAAGTTGATGTGGACTTGCTTTAGGATATCAAGAAACTTCTTGAATTGGTATTCTTGCTTTTGTCGCTTCAACATTTGTGGGAATGGTGGTGGAAGTCGGATATCTTCGATCCTTTCATTGGTTTGAAACCTGATTGGTGGCATTGCCGGGACATCTAGAGTTGCCGAGGTATTATCAACTGGGTTGCCGAGGCATGCTTATCGCAAGTTGCCGAGGCGTCTTTATCGTCGGTTGCCGAGGCATGCTTATTGCCGGTTGCCGCGGTAATTCCTGGTTCAGCATCTGAGGCTTTGCCGCTAGGTTCGATCTGATCTTTTTGTGGAGTTTTGTTTGACGAGCGGGTTTGAACCTCTCTAAGTTGTTGGCCACTTCTAGTGGTGATCGCCTTACATTACTCATGGCCAGTTCCTCTTGCGACTTCAGTATCGCTAGGTAAACCTCCTTGTGGTCTAGTATTCAGATTTTGAGCAAACTGTCTGACTTGATTTTCCAATGATTTGATTGCCGCCTCTTGGTTTTGCAATCTCATCTCGGTCTTGTTAATAAAAGCATCAGTTCTTTTTATGAAATTACTATTCTCAGCCATATAAGATTCAGTTTTCATCATAAAAGCATTTAGAGAATTTTCCAAAGAACTAGATGTTGTAGGTTGTTGCTGCGGCATCTGTTGCCGTGGCATATTCTGCTGGAATCCCGATGCTTGTGCATTCTGATTGTTCTGGTTTAGAGCATTGTTGGGATTACTCCATGAAAAATTTGGGTGCTTCTTCCAAGCTGGATTGTATGTATTGGACATCACATTGTTGTTTCGATTGTAATTCCCCACATAGAAGCTGGATTCCGGATTCTGCATACATTCAGAAGAATTATGGTTATCACCACATAACTCACAAAAAGAATCCATTACCTTGACTTCATGTGTGTTGTTTGGTTTTTGCATGTTCTGGACCATCTTGGTTAAAGCGGCCAATTGTGCCGAAATTGAATCTGATGATCCTAGTTCATGTATTGTGGCTTTGCGTCTAACTCCTCCTCTTCTAGTAGATGGGAATTGATAGTCATTCTTGGCCAGCCTGTTTAAAATTTGCATCGCTTCCTCCGGCGAATATCTAGGAGTATGTCGTTTGCTGAGGCATCTAGCATCATCCTTGTTGGTGTATTCACGGCGTTGTAAAACATTGTTACTTGAGTCCACACCGGGAATCCGTGTAGGGGGCATTTGTGTAGAAGTTCTCTGTATCGCTCCCAAGCCTCGTACATGGATTCATCATCTGCCTGCTGAAAAGAAGTAATGTCGTTATGAAGCTTATCAGTCAAATTTGTAGGATTAAATCTAGCAAGGAAATCACGACAAAGATCAGTCCAAGATGCTATGGATCCGACAGAATGCTATTCAACCATGCTTTCGCCTATCCTCCTCGGTGAATAGGGAATAATCTTAATCGTAGGACATCGGGGTGACTCGTGTATCTTGAACGAGTTGCAAATCTCGAGGAAAGATTTCAGATGTTGTCGTGCATCTTCATTCTTTGAGAGCCACCAAATTGACCTATTGTGTTGATCATATTGAACATTACCGGTTTCAACTCAAAGTGGTCGGCTTCAATTTCAAAGTGCGACAACTCCCGGGTTAAGTCCATCAAGATCTTCTTCAAGATAGTCTCGAATAGTTCTGTTTCGTGCAAGAATCACTCCTCCTCCTGCTCGAACATCTTGATTCATATTGCCGTCTTGATTTGCCATTGCTTCTCTTATCCTTCGTCTAAGTCTTTGTAAGGTTCGTTTGATTTCTGGATCAAAGGGATATTCTGGTGAAGTCGGTCTCGCCCTGGTCATATACCAATGCAAAACCAAAGTTTGTTAGCCCTTTGAATTTTAAACAAGAAAAATAAAAAGAAAGTGCAAGAAAGTAAAAACAAAGTCATTATTGCCAATCCCCGGCAACGGCGCCAAAAACTTGTTGCGCATAATAAGTGCTACGCAAATGTGCAAGTATACACGTCGCAAGTTATAGTATAAAAGATATCGTCTCCACAGGGATTGGTGCTACTTCAAGATTCTAGTCTCTTGCACTGTAAAAGTAAAAACACAAATAAAGTATTATAGAAGTTTAACTAATAACTAATCTAGAAAGCAAATAAAGTAAAAGAAAAGATGAATTCAAATGAGAGAGAGATAGGCCAGGTTATCGTGAGTTGAGGTGTGATAGCCGATTGGATCGTTTTGGTAAAAGAGTGCATGGGCAACTCAGTTGCCGTGGCAACTTGCACAACGGGGTTGCCTTGGCAACTAATCGATGGTTGCCTGGGCGACTAGTTGGGCAACTACTTGGGCTTCTGGGCAGCAACCTTCAAGGTTCGGTAGAGCGTTCTTCAATGGTTTCTTCTTATCCCTAAGTCGAAACTCTAGCTACTTGTGCATGCCTTGATAATACATCCCTGCGTGAATCAAGGGTGAACAACAACCAATCTTGCGCTCCTCTTAGCCGTTAAAATCCTTAACTTATTCCTAAGCCGGATTAATCTTCACCAACAATAGATTGAATAAAGATCATATTCATTCGTTTCTTGAATCTAACTCTCCCGATATTAGATAAATAGATGAAATCACGAGATCCTCTCTCAATTCACTCGCAAACAAGAATAAGAACCAAGAATGAATAAACCTTGAATTGAAAGTGCAAACTCTTATTACCTAAACAAAAACCAATAGTTTCTCACAACCACAAAACACAATAACCATAGCCAAGTAAATTTAGTTCATGGCCAGGTTCCAAAGAAACACAAGATAAACAATCCCTAGCATGAACCCAATCGAACAAGAAAGAAAATATGAAGCTTGTCGAAAATCCCTTGCTTTCTCCCTTGGACTTGTCAGAATTTCCCTAATGCTCTCTCTTCAAGTTGTCGAAATCTCCTTGCTATTTATAGGACTAGGCCAAAGTCCTTCTTTGAGGAGGAGTTTGAGTTGGAATTAAATTATCTTTAAAGAATATAATTCTTTATTATAATTTTATTCCTATTAGAACTTCTCCTATCTTCTTGGAATTTAATTCTTCTTTAATCTCTGCATGGCAATCAAATTCCTTTGGGCTTGGGCCTTGCTCCATGTCATCTTGGGCTTGTAAAGTCATTAATTTCGATATCCTTATTGCATTTTCTCTTTGTCGACAATTGCCATGGCAACTGGCTCAGCGTCTCCTTCATGCATTACCCTGGCAACTAGCTCGGCATTGCTTTGGCAAGTGATCCTGCACATACACATACAAAGCACACCAAAGCAGCATCTTTTCCACAAAAACTACCAAGTTATGTAATCAAGCTCAACGATGGAAGGAAACATGGATTAATGCATGAATAGCTAATTATGCAACTAATATGAGCCTAAGTCTAACAATAATATGAGTAAAAAAGGGTAAGAAAAATAGTACTTTTGAACACTTATCAATATCTATAGTGCCTTTTTGGGTTTTCACCATTAATATTATCATTTTGCGAAGCGCCCTTTTCGAGTTTTCACTCTGCTTTTTTCCTTTCTTTTTTTAATTTTTTTATATTCTTTTATATTCTTCAGGCATAATACTTTTTGACTGATTCATAGCTTATTGGTTTTTGTAACTCTTTACCATCCATCTCGGTCAGAATTAGTGCTCCTCCAGAGAAGGCCTTTTTCACAACATAAGGTCCTTCCCAGTTAGACATCCATTTCCATGATCATCGCGGTGTATTGGTAAGATCTTTTTCAACACAAGATCCCCCTCTCAAAATTCGTTGGGTCGTACCTTCTAATCATAGGCCTGTATCATTCTTTTCTGATACATTTGACTGTGGCAAATAGCCTTTAACCTCTTTTCCTCAATCAAATTTAACTGGCCAAACCAAGCATGTATCAATTCTGCATTGTCTAGTTTCACTTCTGATAAAACTCAAAGGGATGGAATTTCAACCTCGATGGGAAGTACTGTTTATGTTCCATAAACTAAATAGTAAAGAGTTGCCCCAGTTGAAGTTCATATCGAGGTTCGATATGTAAACAATGCAAAGGGAAGCTTTTCAGGCCAATCTTTGTAAGTCTCTGTTGTTTTCGATATGATTTTCTTGATGTTTTTATTTGCTGCCTCAACTGTACCATTCATCTTTGGGCGATAAGTTACAGAATTGTGATGTATGATTTTGAAATGCTCACACACTTCTGCTATTATCTTATTATTGAAATTGGTAGCACTATCAGTAATGATTCTTTCTGGTAGTCGATATCGACAAATGATCTCTTTCTTCAAGAACTTGCATACTGTTGTTCTTGTGACGTTAGCGTAAGAAGCCGCTTCCACCCATTTAGTGAAGTAACCAATGACAACAAGAATGAAACGATGACCATTAGAAGTATTGGGGTAAATCTTCACAATAAAGTCCATGCCCCAGACAGCGAAAGGCCATGGTGAATTCATCATATGGAGGGCACTGGTGGAGAATTGATCCTATCAGCGTATATCTGACATTTATGACATTTCTTTGCATATTAAATGCAATCTCCTTCCACGGTTGCCCAGTAATATCCATGTCTCGTAATTTTCCTGGCCATTGCATAACTGTTTGCATGTGTCCCACATGTTCCATCATGTACCTTTGCCATGATGCTTCTTGGTTCATTAGCATTAACACACCTTAGCAAGATCTGATCCCTGCCCCTTCTATATAGGGTTTCTCCATCAAGCATGTATCTTGAAGCCATTCTTCTGATAGTTCTTTTGTCGTTATCATTTGCCTCTAGAGGATAACTTTGAAATTTGAGGTACTGTAAAATATCGTAATACCAAAGGTTTCCATCTATCTCTTCTTCTATGCTACAACAGTGAGCATAAGTATTGTAACTCTGCATCTGGATTGTCATCATGTCTTCAGGTCTGTTGGCTAAGAATACTGAAGTCAGTGTAGCTAAAGCATCTACCATCTGATTATCCTCTCTGGGGACATACGTGAAAGTGATCTCTTTGAACTCTTTTATCATTTCAATGATCAGTTTTCGATACTCAATCAATTTGGCATCTTTTGTTTCCCACTCTCTACGAAGCTGGTAAATAACCAATGCGGAATCTCCATATACTTTTAAACTCCCTATCTTTCTTTCAATGGCAGCTTGCAACCCCATAACACAAGCTTCATATTTCGCCATGTTATTGGTACAAAGGAACTCTAGTCTACTTGTGAAGGAATGATGCACATTATTTGGAGAGATTAACACTACCTCAATTCTACGTCCTAGGGCGTTTGCAGCCCCATCGAAATACAATTTCCAAATTTTATCCTTGGAAATTATATTTTCTTCTATGGAGATATTCATCAATCTTCATCGGGGAAATCAAAGCTCAACGGCTCATAATCCTCTAAAGCACGACTTGCCAAGAAATCTGCTATAGCGTTCTCTTTTATTGGCTTTTGTCTTACATACACAATGTCAAATTCTGACAAAAGCATCTGCCAACGAGTCAGTCTTTCGGTCAATGCTGGTATTTCCATCATAAACTTCAATGGGTCAAGGCGAGAAATTAGCCAAGTAGTGTGATATAGCATGTATTGCCTAAGCCTACTAGTTACCCAAACCAGAGCACAACATAACTTTTCAATAGGCGGATACCACACTTCACACTCTGTAAACTTTTTGCTTAAGTAGTAGATGAATCTTTCTTCCCTCTATGTGTCGTCATGCTGGCCCAACACACATCCCATCGAATTTTCATGAACTGTTAGGTAGAGGATGAGTGGCATGTTTGGAACTGGAGCAACTAGTATCGGAGCATTCATCAAGTACTTCTTAATCTTATCAAACGTTTTTTTGGCATTCCTTATCCCATTCTCCTGGATTGTTCTTTTTAAGTAGTCTAAAGATTGGATCACATTTATCAGTTAATTGAGAAATAAACTGAGAGACGTAATTCAACCTCCCAAGGAATCCTCGAACTTCTTTTTGTGTTTTTGGTGGTGGTAAATTCTAGATCACCTTTACCTTATTTGGGTATATTCCAATTCATTTCCTGCTGACGACAAAACCTAGGAGTTTTCTTGATGTGACTCCAAAAGTACATTTATTGGGATTAAGCTTTAGCTGGTACTTTCTCAATCTCAAAAATAACTTTCTTAAATTCTGGATATTCTCTTCTTCAGTCTGGGACTTGGCAATCATGTCATCAACATACACTTCGATATCCTTATGCATCATATCATGAAATAAAGTCACCATCGCCCGCTGATAGGTTGCCCCATCATTTTTTAACCCAAAAGGCATCACTTTGTAATAGTATATCCCCCATAAGGTTATAAATGTCGTCTTATCCATGTCTTCTGGGCTCATCTTTATCTGATTATACCTCGAGAATCCATCCATGAAGGAGAACCAAGAATGGCCCGACGTATTGTCCACTAAGATGTTTATATGAGGCAAAGGGAAATTATCCTTTGGACAAGCCCTATTCAAATCTCTATAATCCACACACATGCGTACTTTCTCATCTTACTTCGGTACAAGAACTATGTTGGCCACCCATTTTGGATACTTGGATACCTTAAGAAAACCAGCATCGATTTGCTTTTGTACTTCTTCTTTTATCTTCAGTACTATTTCTGGCCTCAGCCTTTTAAGTTTTTGCTGCACTGGTTTACATTCCGGCCTTATGGGTAATTTATGTACCACTATATCGGTATTCAATCTAGGCATGTCTTGGTACGACCAGGCAAAGATATCTTTAAACTCTCGCAACAAATTAATCAACCCTTGTCTAGCTTGTGACGAGAAAGCATTCCCTATTTTCACATCTCTTCTAACTTCGTTTGTTCCCAGATTGAGAATCTCTAATTCCTCCTTATGAAGTAGGATCTGTTTGTCTTCTTTTTCCACCAACCTCAGTAATTCTTCAGGGATTTCACATTCTGTTTCATCTTCCACCTCATTGCTTTCCATTAGACACATTGGCCGCTTAGGATCTACTCTAGGATTAGGTTCAAGATCATTCATGCAATCAATAGTTAAAAACCTGCAAAGGAAATTATAGTATATATATTTGAAAGGGATGCAAAAAGGAAAGCAAAAAACATGTTTGCCATTTGTGAATCCGCATTGAAAGCATCTTTATTTAAATGAATTGACATAGTGGCCCTTTACAGATAAAGCTTTATACCCACGGGCAAAGGTATAGAGTTGGTTCCTGGCATTTACTTTGTTTTATTGGATACAACATCAAGCTCCTCAACTGTCCAATTGCCGAGTTTTTCACTAGGGAGACACGGACGGATTTTCTCCAGAAACATCCCAGGCTGAACCCCCTCAAAAATTCCCCCAACAAGAAGCCCTTCCAGCTCATTGCCAAAGATTTCTTCTTTGTGCATTCTCACGGTCTCCAAATTGACCTTCATGAGCTGCTCCTCGACATTTTCAAATCCTCTGAACTTGAAGATACATGTCAGATCCACCAAAGGCATGGGTTCGGAGGAAGCTTTAGATCCTAGAAGGTGGGCCCTCCTTTGCTTTCCCCTCCTTTTCAAGTCTTTTAATCTCTCTTGGCTTGTATCCTAGCCCAAAGCGATCCCTTTTCATAACAACTGATTTTGGATATAGACATCCATACAGTCATTTTCCCAGTCATTTTACGGTTCTTGCACCTCTCCTAAGCATTTCTCGAACAATCATCTTAGTACAATTTGACAACCTTGATAGAGGAAATAGTTTTCCTTCAATAACAAATGTATCATTGATGAACTCTAGGGCTCTAAAGGAACACTCGAGAGCATTTTCATTGGTTTCAATATATGGAGCATCAGTCATGACAGAAGCAATAATGTCTTCCTCTGCTCCTACACTGACTAACTTTCCCTCGATCACAAACTTTAGTTTCTGGTGCAAGGATGATGGTACCGCTCCAGCCGAATGGATCCAAGGTCTTCCCAATAGGCAATTATATGTGGGTTTTATATCCATCACCACAAAGTCTACATTATAGGCTACCGGTCCAATCAACAATGGTACCTCAATCTTCCCAAGTACTTCACGAGTTGTTCCATCAAAAGCCCTCACAGTGTTCTTGTATACTTTTACATGTGAATCGTCAATTGGCAACCTTTGCAAAGTTACCATCGGCAAAATATTCAAGGCTGTACCATTATCTATCAATACTCCCGGCAGCACATAGCCTTTGCAATGAGTGGTGATATTCAAAGCCCCATTCCTCCCTCGGGAATTTCATCATCAATGAAAGTGATATAATTGTCAGCAGTTATGTGGTTCACTATTCTGTCTAATTTGCTTATAGATATGTCATTTGGTACAAATGTCTGATTAAGCACTTTCATTAATGCATTGTGATACCCTTCTGAACTTAACAGCAACTCTAGAACAGAGATCCTCGCCTGTTGTTTCTTCAACTGCTCAACAATATTATACTCACTATGTTTCAAGAACTTCAATAATTCTTGAGCATGTTCCTCTGTCACCGGCTCATTTATCTTGGGTGCTGGTTCTTCCCCAAAAATTCTTTCGGGTGCAGACATAGCTTTCCCTTTGGCTTTCTCTATTTCTTTGGGAACTTCCGAAGAATCGCATCTACCACTTCGAGTGAAGTACCCCACCTTATTTACTGTTTCAGAACATGGCTGATCATTTTTACCCTCTTCTAGCATCAACTTCGTTTCTTCCAGGGGTTTTATCTCTTCCTGCAATTTGCCCTCTTCAGGTATGGTCACAGTAGCAGCAAAATTCCAGGGCACCTTGTGAGTGCTCTTATAAGCAAATGGTGCAGGGGATGAGATCACAATTTTGGGAACCACAATAGGTTTCACATCTGCAGGGCCTCCAACATTGGGTCTAACAGCGACTACCAAAGGTTTATGTATCCCATATCTGACGCCTGACGGCTCGGAGGTGCAGACTTCCACTACTTTCTTCTCATTTGTCCTTGCAAAGAACTTAATCTCTTTATTGTCCATCATCTTTTGTATCAGGATTCGAAATTCTGGGCAATGTTGAATCTCATGATCATGTTCTTGATGATGCTCACAATACACATCAGATTGTATCTCTTTCTCCACTTTCATGCCTATTTCAATCATCCTGGCATTATTCAATTGTCCAAATACCTACTTCAAAGGAGTTTTAATTTCTGACACATCAGTCTTCAGTCATTTCGCTTCATCATCCTCTTCTATGGCATTTACTCCCCGCCCTCCGTGACTCGACAGAGGATTCGCTGCAATGGTAGGTTCATCAAACTTCAGGATCTCATTGTTGATTAGATTCTGAACCACCTTTTTAAATGTTGTACAGGTCTCAATCCTATATCCCGATATCCCAGCATGAAATTCACAATGAGCATCGGGCTTATACCACTGTGGATAGGGAGGCTGTAGAGAGGTTAAGTAGTACGGCCTCACCAAATTCGCTTTATACAACTGTGGATACAACTCAGCATAGGACATGGGTATTGGTGTAAAATCCATTCTATCATTCCTCGAGCCACGGGTATCCTTCTTTTTTGAACCCTGCACATTTCTTGATGTTACCCCTGGTGAAGTAATAGTCACATTCTTGGGAGCCTTATACGCACTTATATTATTCACCTTATTGTCCTTCCTCTTGTAATTCTTACAAGAGTTTTCTTCATTCTCAATCCTCTAACTTTTGATTGCTGCTTCAATCAACTCTCCAGTCATTACTATATCAGCAAAATTCTGGGTAGCATTACTGATCAATCTTTCAAACAATGGTCCCTTCAAAGTCTATACAAACATATGGAAAACCTCACTTTCCATCAACGGAGGTTGGATTTGTGCTGCTACATCCCTCCATCTCTAAGCATACTGTCGAAGTGTCTCATTATTTCTTTGTTCCATACTCTGTAACATTACACGGCTAGGAACCATCTCCGTAACATGCTTATAATGTTCCACAAAAGCCCCAGAAAGATCCTTCCATGAACAACTATTTACACATCTTAACTGTGTATACCATCGAGCAGCCGAACTGGTCAAACTATCCTAGAAGCAATGTATCAACAACTTTTCACTTCAAGTGAGCAGCCATATTTCGACAGTACATTATGAGATTAGCCCTCGGGCAAGTATTCCCATCATACTTTTCGAAGTATGGCACTTTAAACTTTGGAGGGAGTATTTGGTCAGCCATTAAACTCATCTCAATTGCGCCAGGTCATGTCTCATTTACTTTCTACAATTCCAGCAAACAATCCTCTAAAGCTTTGCAGCGTTCCTCGTACTTCCTTTCAATCTCCGTACAGATCTTTTCTATCTCATTCAGAGTGTTTAGATCAGAAACTTCCTCTCCACTTCCAAAATTAGCCCTGACGTGTATTGGCTGATCGGGTATAGCTCCTGTCAGATTAATTTGGACCTTCTTCGCAGAAGGAGGTCTCCCTGGCTGTACCCTGATGTGAGATGTTGTTTCAACATGATCATTCTCGTCATTAGAAGCAACCTCGTGCATTGTAGCTTTCTCGAACTCCTTTTGCCCCAACAGAGCAGTAAGCTGATTGATTATCTCTCTCTGAGCCTAATCGAACTGGTCTTTCATAGATTGTTCAATCCTATTGAAATGGTTTTGTGTTTCCGTGCGATCATTATCTAGACTTGTAAGCATGTCCTCTATAGCTATTAACTTTGAGCGTAGACGAGTTCCGTACGAATGCAGAATGGTTGTAGTTGTAAATCAAATTGTCACAGAACCTATTTGTATTAAAACTTTGCAAAATGCAATACCATATTTAAATGAACGGATGCATGAATGCAACAGACATTGGATTCAAGAATTAGCTTTTAAGAAACATTCATTAATTGAAAGGTTCAAATACAGGAAAAGTTAATTTCTTTTACAAAAAACTACTAGCTCTAACTCCTAGATTGACTAATTCGTAAAGCAGACGGGAAATAACTTCTCCATGCTCTAACTCGATATCCTCTTGCTCCAGCAAACTCGTTGCTTGTCTCGACAATATCGGCACATATGAAGCAACACCCCATACTTGCCTCTTGAAGTTTACCAGCTCATCATTTTGGCGACGGACGGTGCTCTATGCCATTCATATTTATCCTTCCACGCTCCACTTTCTTGGAATAGTGCTTCCTTGTAAACTGCGAGCTTCTCCTTCAAGTCTTGCACTACATTTTCCAACTCTGATATCTTCTTCCGTGCTCCCTCATTTTCTTGCTCCATCTTGACCTTGTCTTCATTATGATATTTTGTGATCATATGCTCTAATTGTGATACTTGAGTCATTAATTCAAAATTTTGTGCTTGTTCCTCTTCTATCTTCTTCTTTAGTTTGCTGTTGGATTCCTTCTGCTCCTTAGACTTCCTTTCATACATCTTTTTATTGTCGTTCTTCTCCTTAGTCATACCATCCAGTTGTTTTGATAAATATTTGATTGTTTTGCTTATCCCACCCTTTTGTTTTACTTTATAGCTGTTGTGAATCTCTTGCAAATCTTTCAAAGCTTGATTAACCTTCTTGTTCTCTTCTAGCAGGTCTTTTTCTTTACCTTCATGAACATTTACTTGTAATTTATTCATTGTCAGCTCATTATTGAGGTCACTAATTCCCTTCTCATATTTCTTCAAATCCAACTCACGGTCATGATGTAATTTTTCCAGTGCCGATGGTGCACTCTTCTCAAATGAAATAGATGATCCTATGTCTTCTTGTCCCTTTCGATATCCTTTAAACCCTTCATTCTTCATACCTCAGCATTACCTCGAACCCCTGATATGGTTGTACTCTTCTTGGTTCTTACCACGACCTTGCAGTTTGAGTTACCTTCGCTTTGTAGTCATTGGTTTTGTGAGGATATTCAAAACAGACCATACCTGCAGTGGCTGGGATGAATTGCCTTGAAGCAAATTGTCTTGACGTCAATAAAGGACAGTAAGTGGTCCCTCACCAAATTCCTGGTAGTAGGACCTAATCCCTATCTCCACATCAATATAAGAAAGACGTTCTCTTACCCAACCATGGTGCTTTCCAAACAACATCAGCATCATTCATTTCCTTAAAGTGCTCCTTCCACTGTTCTTCACTCTTTTTCTCTATCGGGCAACTAGCCAAATGTTCTTCTATGGGTGAATAAGTGGTGAGATACCTGAGCGCTCTATATGGCGTATCCCATCTGTGTCCTCAAAACCATATCTCAAAAAGTTACGCGCAACCCCAAAATTTCCCTTCTCCAGATTTCTTACATGCAGTCAATGATCTGTATGTTTCAGTCAAGATAGCTGGCTCCGGATTCACCCCCTTCACTAGCCTTTCAAACAATCCCACTGTAGATAGATCTAGGTGCTCAAGAGTTCTAGGGAACAATACTAACATGTATATGCACAAAGCATATAAACTTCGCATCCTACCAGACTCGTCTCCTGTCAAAATTAATTCTTTCAAAACCCTCTAATTCAGACAATGTTTGTCCTCATTCTGATTAGTGCTGTCAATATTGGCTATTTTCTTTTCTAACCATTCTTTAGTTTTCCCAGTGATCATTCCTAATTTTTTTATAAATCCTGAATTATTGCTTGGCCTTGTATAAACCATGTCGCTCTTAACCCTGGGGCAATGTAATAGAGCCTCATACTCTTCAAGCGTCGGTGTCAAATCTACTTGTCCAAAGGTAAAGTAATTATAAGATGGATTCCAGAATTGGGCTATTGCTCTTAGAAGACCCTGGTCTATCAGAGTGTATAACAACAAGGCGATATCCCCAAACTCTCTCTAAACGACTCATTCATTTCCTTATCCCAATGCTCCCATATTTCCCTAACTTCTGGAAAACAAGCATTCTGATTGGTGTTTATCCTTACCTTGTTTTTCATTAATGATACATCATATTTACATAGATTGTCCCCTTTCTCATGTTGAATCTGTTCTGACCACGCCCAAACTGCAGTATTATCTTCTCTTAATTTCTTAGACCCTTCTGCCATATTGAACATTTCTTGCTTAAACTAACTCCTAAACTGATGTCAAATGATGCAGCATGATACGATTTAATAAGAAAGACAAAAAAACAAAACAAAAACTTGTGTCAGTACGGTGAATTAATATTAAAAACAAGCTAATAGAAATATTAACACAAAACAAACATTTAATATTAGCAGGGAAAAATAACCAAAGAAAAGTATTTAAATTGGTAGCTCCTGTCCTAGGTCCCTGTCTGGCTTTAGCGGGGTAGGCTTCTAAAATAGCATGTGGTGTTTATTCTAGACTCTGGGTTCCCGAAGTGTCGTTACTATCGACTACAAAGTAAGACATCAATTCGGCAGCATAGGTCCATTGTAACGGTGGTGTGGGCCCCACGACGCACAAGGTTATAATATCGGAAGAAGACAAAAATCCGAACTTAGAGCTGGAGAGCATCACGTCGAATAATGTCTTTCTCCTACTTAAGGGTGAAAAGCTCGGGTCGAGAGCTTATGCATGAATGACAGATATACCATACATAAAAACTACTCCCATTTTCCTGAAAACTCATCCAACAATTCTCGAAAGAAATTAAATTCAAATTATTGCTCGGAATGCCAAAATGCCACGTGAAACTAATTATTTAGGCCTGACTCTCTTTTTCATCCCCAGCGGAGTCGCCAAGCTGTCGCGGCCATTTTTGAAATCGAAATGTGGAAAATAGCCCGACGATTAATTCTTTTGAAAATTGAGATTTTTATTCATTATAATCTATTAAATCTTTGAAAATTAGGGTTTCTCGTATTAAACTGTATTTTCCTTTATTAATTCTAAAAAAATCAATTTGGAGTCGCCATCGGTCACTTTGGTAGACCGGACACCATAAAAACAACCATAGATTCTTTTAAACGATTTGGGTTCGAGAGTCGATTATATGTGGGGAAGGATTAACATCCCCCACAAACGCCTGTTATTGGTACCTTATTAATTCCGTGTGGCATTTTGGCATTTTTAAGCAATAATTTGAAGTTAATTTGATCATTAATTGTTAACTGAATTTTATTACAAATGGGGGTATCCTTTTGTAAGAAAATATATTTTCATACGAATACGAATTTTTGAAATATCCAGTTACCTTAGGATATTTCAATTCATAATCAAAAATGTATCTCAACACAAAAGGTTTTTTAAATGCATGTCCAATTATTTTCTTGTTAATTTTAAGTTCTAACCTAATTAAGGCTTCAAATTCATTAATTAATTAAAGTCTACGAATATTACCAATTTATGATTTTTATGATAACACCCAAATAATTAGGCACTGCCATATTAGGCCCTAAATTAATAATATTTATAATATTAATGTCACTAATTGTTTAACCCTAATTTTAATTTTATCTAATTAATTATGTGATATCAATATTCTAAGTTAAAATGAAATATTAAATATTTCACCAGAATACCCTCTTTGAATAACATCACAATTCATTGTGACACTAATCAACTTAGGGCATTGAGGTGAGTATTTAATACCCATTTATTCTCTACAATGATCTTCCTTATTCATTTAATTAATTTTGGGAGGTGGTGCGAGTTTGACAACATGTGGAAGTAGAGAGTGGACCAGTGGTGGAGGTGACTGGACCGATGATGGTGGTAGAGAATGGACTAGTATCGGAGATGGAGAAGAAACTGGTGATGGTGGGGAATGGATTGGTACCGAAGGTGAAGAAAAAACTAGTGGTGATGGTGGAGAATGAATTGATACTAGAGGTAGAGAAAAAACTGGTGATGGTGGGGAATGAACAGGTACCAGAGGTGGAGAAAGAATTAGTGGTGGTGGAGAATGGACTGGTACTGAGGGTGGAGAAGGAACTGCTGGTGGTGAGGAATGAACTGGTACCAAAGGTGGAGAAAGAACTAGTGGTACTTAGAAATGGACGAGTACCGATGGTGGAGATTGAATTGTTGTCGAAGGAGGAAAAATATTTAGTGGTGGTGGAGATTGAACTGGAGCCAGAAGTGGAGAAAGAACTGGTAGTGGGGATTGAATTGGTGTCGGATGGAGAGAAAAAACTAGAGGTGGTGGAGATTGAACTAGTGTCGGAGGAAGAGAAAAAACTAGTGGTGCTGGAGATTGAACTAGTACCGAAAGAAGATAAAAAAAAATTGGTGGTGGAGATTGAACTGGTACCGAAAGAGGATAATTATCCGCTAATTATCAAACAAAGCATAAATTTTTATAATGTACAAGAGAAAAGGCATTTTATTAATATTACCAATGTTTGTTTAAAGTATTGTAAAGGGAATAGATGAATATATATATATATAGTGTATGCACAATTAAAAGGAAATTGAAAACCCATTAAGAAAAATTAAGATCATTTTTGCTCATTTTTATCTTCACTTAAGAGAGAAAATATACAACAGAAATACATTAAGGCAATAGTATTATTAAGTATGCCAAAAATATTGGTGGAGGTGGTGAATAGTATTGGAATCTAATGCTTGGTGAAAGGATAACATCTGCTTTGGGAGGTGGTACAAGTTTGACAACTGGTGGAGGTAGAGAGTGGACCGGTGGTGGTGGTGGTGGGAATGAACTAGTACCAAAAGTGGAGAAGAAACTGGTGGTGGTAGAGAATGGACTAGTACCATAGGTGGAGAAAGAACTGGTAGTGGTAGGGAATGACAGGTACCAGAGGTGAAGAAAAAATTGGTGGTGGTAGAGAATCGACTAATATCGGAGGTAGAGAAGAAACTAATGGTGGTAGGGAATGAACTGATACCGAAAGTGGAAAAAGAATTGATGGTGGAGATTGAATTAGTGTCGAAGAAGTAGAAAAAACTAGAGGTGATGGAGATTGAACTAGTATCGGAGAAGAAAAAAGAAATAGTGGTGGTAAAGATTAAAATAGTACCGAAAAAGGAGAAAGAACTAGTATGGAGATTGAACAAGTACCAGAGAAGGATAATTATCCGCTAATTATCAAAAAGAGTAGAATTTTTTGTAATTTATAAGAGAAAGGCAGTTGATTAATATTATCAATATTTGTTTAAACTAGTGCAGAGGGAATAGATGAATATGTATATATAATATGCATAACTAAAAGGAAATTGCAAACCCATTAAGAAAAATTAAGATTATTTTTGCTCATTTTCATCTTCACCCGAGTGAAAAAATATAAAACAGAAATACATTAATGCAATAGTACTATTTAGTAGCCCGAAAATATTGGTAGAGGTGGTGACGATTATTGGAATCCAATGTTTGGTGGAAGGACAAAATATACTTTGGGAGGTGGTACGAGTTTGACAACTGATGGAGGTGGAGACTGGACTGGTGAAGGTGGGGAGTGGACGGGCGGTGGTAGGGAGTGGACCGGTGGTGGTTGGGAGAACACTGGTGGGGGATATGACTGGACATGTGGTGGTGGTGGTGGTGGTGGTGGTGGTGGGCAATGAACTAGTACCGGAGGTGGAGAAGAAACTAGTGGTGGTGGGAAATAGACTGGTACCGGAGGTGGAGAAGAAATTAGTGGTGGAGGAGAATGGACTGGTACAGGATGTGGAGAATAAACTATTGGTGGTGGTGGGGAATGGACTGGTACCGGAAGTGGAGAAATGACTGTGGCAGTAGGGAATAGACTAGTACCGGAGGTGGAGAATGAACTATTGGTGGTGGTGGGAAATGGATTGGTACTGGTGGTGAAGAATGAACCAGTGGTGGTGCGGAATGGACTGTTACTGGAGGTGGAGAAGAAACTATTGCTGCTGGTGAGGAATGGACTGGTACCGGAGATGAAGAAGAAACTGTTGGTGGGGGTGAGGAATGGACTAGTACCGGAGGTGGAGAAGAAACTGTTGGTGGTGGTGGGGAATGGACTGGTTCCGGAGGTGGAGAATAAATTGGTGGTGGTGGGGAATGGACTGGTACCGGAGGTGGAGAAGAAACTATTGGTGGTGGTAGGGAATGGACTGGTACCGAAGGTGGAGAAGAAACTATTGGTGGTGGTGGAGAATAGACTAGTACCGGAGGTGGAGAATAAATTAGTGGTGGGGAATGGACTAGTACCGGAGGTGGAGAAAGAACCGGTGGTGGTGGGGAATGGACTGGTACCGGAGGTGGAGAATAAACCAATAATGATGGGGAATGGACTGGTATCGGAGGTGGAGAATGAACCAGTGATGGTGGGGAATGGACTGGTACATGAGGTGGAGAAGAAACTATTGGTTGTGGTAGCGAATGGACTAGTACCGGAGGTGTAGAATGAACTAGTGGTGGTGGGGAATGGACTGGTGCCGGGGTGGAGAAGAAATTAGTGGTGGTGAGGAATAGACTGGTATTGGAGGTGGAGAATAAACTAGTGGTGGTGGGGAATGGACTGGTACCGGAGGTGGAGAAGAAACTATTGGTGGTGGTGGGGAATGGACTGGTACCGGAGGTGGAGAATGGACCAGTGGTGGTGGGGAATTGACTGGTACCGAAGGTGGAGAAGAAACCATTGGTGGTGGTAGGGAATGGAATGGTACCGGAGGTGGAGAATGAACTATTGGTGGTGGTGGGGAATGGACTGGTACCGGAGGTGGAGAATGAACTAGTGGTGGTGGGGAATGGACTCGTACCGGAGGTGGAGAATGAACTATTGGTGGTGGTGGGGAATGCACTGAAACCGAAGGTGGAGAATGAACCAATGGTGGTGGGAAATGGACTGGTACTGTGGTGGTAGGGAATGGACTGGTACCGGAGATGGAGAATGAACCAGTAGTGGTAGGGAATAGACTAGTGTGGGGGGTGGAGAAAGAACCGATGGTGGTGGGGAACGGACTGGTATTAGAGGTAGAGAAGAAACTATTGGTGGTGGTGGGGAATGAACTGGTTCCGAAGGTGGAGAATGAACCAGTGGTGGTGGCGAATGGACTAGTACTAGAGGTGGAAAAGAAACTATTGTTGGTGGTGGGGAATGGACTGGTACCGGAGGTGGAGAATGAACTATTGGTGGTGGTGGGGAATGGGCTGGTTTCGGCGGTGGAGAATGAACCAATGGTGGTAGGGAATGGACTGGTACCAGAGGTGGAGAAGAAACTGTTGGCGGTGGTGGGGAATGAACTGGTACCGGAGATGGAGAAGAAACTATTGGTAGTGGTGGAGAATGGACTAGTACCGGAGGTGGAGAATGAACTAGTGGTGGGGAATGGACTGGTACCGGAGGTGGAGAATAAACCAATGATGGTGGGGAATGGACTGGTACAAGAGGTGAAGAAGAAACTATTGGTGGTGGTGGCGAATGGACTGGTACCGGAGGTGTAGAATGAACCAGTGGTGGTGGGGAATGGACTGGTACCAGAGGTGGAGAAGAAACTGTTGGTGGGGGGGAAGGGACTGGTACCGGAGGTGGAGAAGAAACTGTTGGGTCTGGTGGGGAATGGACTTGTACCGGAGGTGGAGAATGAACCAGTGGTGGTGGCGAATAGACTGGTACCAGAGGTGGAGAATGAACCAGTGGTGGTGGGAAATGGACTGGTACCGGAGGTGGAGAATGAGCCAGCGGTGGTGGGGAATGGAATTGTACAGGAGGTGGAGAAGAAACTATTGGTGGTGGTGGCAAATAGACTGGTACCGGAGGTGTAGAATGAACCAGTGGTGGTGGGGAATGGACTAGTACCGTAGGTAGAGAATGAAGTAGTGGTGGTGGGGAATGGACTGGTGCCGGGGGTAGAGAAAGAACCAATGGTGGTGGGAATGGACTGGTATCGGAGGTGGAGAAGAAACTATTGGTGGTGGTAGGGAATGGATTGGTACCGGAGGTGGAGAATGAACCAGTGGTGGTGGGGAATGGACTAGTACCGAAGGTGGAGAAGAAACTATTGTTGGTGGTGGGGAATGGACTGGTACCGGAGATGGAGAATGAACTATTGGTGGAGGTGGGGAATGAACTGGTTCTGGAGGTGGAGAATGAACCAATGGTGGTAGGGAATGGACTGGTACCAGAGGTGGAGAAGAAACTGTTGGTGGTGGTAGGGAATAGACTGGTACCGAAGGTGGAGAAGAAACTATTGGTGGTGGTGGAGAATGGAATAGTACCAGAGGTGGAGAATGAACTAGTGGTGGGGAATGGACTGTTATCGGAGGTGGAGAAAGAATCGGTGGTTGTGGGGAATGGACTGGTACCGGAGGTGGAGAATGAACCAGTAGTGGTGGGGAATGGACTGGTATAGGAGGTGGAGAAGAAATTGTTGGTGGTGGTGTGGAATGGACTTGTACCGGAGGTGGAGAAGAAACTATTGGTGGTGGTAGGGAATGGATTGGTACCGGAGGTGGAGAATGAACCAGTGGTGGTGGGGAATGGACTTGTATCGGAGGTTGAGAAGAAACTGTTTGCGGTGGTGGAAAATGGATTGGTACCAGAGGTGTAGAATGAACTAGTCGTGGTGGGGAATGGACTGGTACAGGAGGTGGAGAATAAACTATTGGTGGTGGTGGGGAATGGACTGGTACCGGAGGTGGAGAATGAACCAGTGGTGGTGGAGAATGAACAGGTATCGGAGGAGGAGAAAGAACTTTTTTTGTGGTGGAGATTGCACTGGTATCTGAGGTGGAGAATAAACTAGTGGCGGTGGGGAATAGACCAGTACTGGGGGTTGAGAAGGAACCATAGGTGTCGGTGGCCTAATAGGAGTCTCTGGAGATTCATCAAATGGATTAGGTGACGGTTTTGGTTCTGGCTTCGGCGTTGAAGGAACTGGAACCAATGGTTTTGGTGGGTTTGGCTTTGGAGGTGAAGACCCTACAGAACATTGATCCTTGCTGCAATCAACCAGTTTACTCACCACCGATTGACATTCATTTTCCAATTTCTGCTTCATCCGGCCAACCACACAATTACCCGTATCATCTAATACAATGTTCTTCCTCTCCGGCGATGTACATGCATTCGGCTCCTCACTGAAATAATTGTGAGAAAACGTGAAATTTGACAAGCTTGGCATCGTGAAAACATCTTCAAGCACAGATCCCGTCAATTTGTTGTTAGAAATATCCAAGATCTCAACTTTCTTCAAATTCGATAAACTCTGCGGCAAACTACCCGTAAATGAATTGTAGCTAACATCCAAAATAGTGAGATTCTCCATCGATCCGATTTCTTCCGGGAAACAACCACCAACCCCATTGTTCAAGAAAATTATATCATTCAATCTCTTCATTCCCCTAATGCTGTGTGGAATACACCCTGAAAACTTATTGTTTGCAAATTGTCACGACCCAGACGTTAGATTTGCCGATTGTTTCAGGGATCGTGCAAGTGAACCGGTTATCGTTTAAAAATAGTGCATCCAGATCCTTCTCGAAGATCCCCGGTGGCAAACATCCTTCAAAATTATTGAATCGTATATCAATAAACTTAACGCCTGGCCATATCATTACAATTTCAGGGAAAGGGCGAACGAACCGATTGTTGCTGATATCAAATTCATACATTATCGTAAGCCTTGAAAAGCTCCTGGGGATAATACCACAAAACCTGTTTGAATTTAAATGGAGCAACACAATGTCGGTCAACAACCCCATTTCTACCGGAAAGTAACCGGCGATGTTAAGGTCAACACCAGCGACGACCTTCAGTTTGGGGTCATCCAATGCCTGAGCACAAAACACACCTTTGTAGTTACACACATCGTTCCCAAACCAGTTTCTGGTGGTGTTCAAAGGGTCGGAGTACATAGCTTTTTTCCAAGCTTGAAGAGCGATGAAAGCCTTCCTAAGCCTTTCGTTTTCGAAAGTTCCGGTTGTTTTCACTATATTTTCAAACTCCTCGGGGAGATCACCATTTTCGGGGGAGAGTTAAGAGCTGACGGCGAGCGATATAAGACGCTTCGTTGTAAGTTAAAGCGGAAGTGGGTGGTGCTTTATACAATACTAAAAATCAAGAGAGAAAAAGAAGGCAGCCCAAGGCCGGAAGAGGTTGACGATTATCCATTATTGACGACCTTGGTGTTGGCCAAGGCTACTCATGCTATGAAGATGGAAGCGTTGGAGGGGGGATTATATTGAGGGAGAAATGCCTAATTTTAGCAACTAAAAAGATCTGTGGGTAGTTCACATATTTTTAGAGACAAGTTATTGGCTTTGCGAGATGTAAGGTCCATCCATGAAACGATAGAAAATACAGCTAAAAGAACAACTAATTATTGACTCTATTATTTTTCGAGAGAACTAAATGATGCAATTACATTCGTGTTATCTATTTAGAGGGATCGATCAAGCTCTTTGCAAGCAATTTTGCTGAATCGCACCATGTAATTCTCAATTCACCCTTCTCACTGACAACTGCGAATGGTCTATCAAAGTTTGTAGGTTGAGAAAGGACCTTGCCCCCCACCCAAATATTTGGTATAATAGTAGATTTTTTTAGTTTAAATATTAGTTAAATAGACATTTGCTCATTTTAAATTTTAAATTTAAAGATTTAATAAATTTTTGTTCCTCCCAATGTTTTAATCCTAGTTACGTCCTTACGCCTAAATAATAAACTAACAAAAAAAATATAGCAAACCACATATATTGACTTACATATTTTATTATCTCAAATATTTTTTAATAGACTTAAGTGATTACACGATAATATTTGTTCACACATTTTTTAGGCCTTTAATAAGGCGCACACAACATATAGACAAAACTACTCGAATTCGGATCTCCTAGAATGAATATCGTTATCTTTTTCACTAGAACTACACATTGAGTTCTATTATCCCAAATATTTCATAGGAAAATATATTGAAAATGCTTATAAAAGAACCTAGAAAAAAAGTAATGAAATAGATGGTTTTTATTAGTTGAGAACATGGACGACATAACGAGGAGAACCTATAATTTCTAAAAGCAGCATTTTTTAGTATTTTATAAATTGATGTGTCAATTATGGACGTGTCCACGTAGAATGGTTAGTTAAATATATTGTTATATTATATTATATATAATATATACACACAAATACATATGATTATATTGGATAATCTAGATCATATGTACACTATTTTTTGTTTAACTATTGGTATCCGATTTATTGGTCGGTTAATTTAGATTAGGTTTGTAAATGTCTAATTTAGAGAGATTATTTTAACTCAGATTTTTTATTCAAAACGTTAGAATTCAAACATATGACCTATATATGATTTTTTTTTTTGTTAATACAGAGATAACCAAGTCTAAATAGACATTTGTGCCTCGTTAGCCAATAGAGCTACAATATCAAGAGGCGGTGAATCGTGTAAAGCCTCCCCTACGGGTAATCTGCGAGCCGACACAGCTAATTTATTCACAATAGAATTCATTCCTCGTCGAATATGACGACCTTCGTTTCCATTCTCGTGAGCAAGCCATGAATAGAATCCACTAGTGCACATCCATTTAACACCTTTGAGGATCCTTGACGCTTCAAGATTATCCGTCTCAATTTCATGATTATCCTCGTTAGCTAATATATATGCATTATTTTAACAGTTACAAATAAACATATTTTGATATAATTTATGATTAAGGCTTTTTAAGTTAAAATTAGACAATTGACCGATCAATTAGATAAAGTTAATAAATATGCTTTAAATATCATTTAAATTTAATAATTAATAAAGGAAAAACTACACGGGTGGTCACCAACTATTACCCTTTTTTATTTTGGTCACCCAACTAAATTTTTCGTCAAAACCGTCACTAACATTTCGTTTTGGTCACCGGACGTTAAATATTTAACAGAGATTGTGACATGGCATGGTTTAATAACAATTTTACTCCCTAAAATTATTACATTCTTGTAAGACCCGAATTTTACCCGGGTATACCCATATATGCTATATTTTTCACTATAAATAAAACTCGAATAAATAAAAAATAAATAAGCCCAATAACAGCCCAAAAATTCCACATGTTCGTAAATACAATGTTCAATATACACAAAGCCTATTTTAGATTTTTAAGGCCCAAATCCAATCTCTATTACAGCTCATTACATCAGTTACTCAACCCACATCCAACTCAATAAACACAAGTCTAATCCAAAAACCAGTTTTCCCGCTTAAACCCGCCACATGGCACCCTCCTATTCATTTGTAGACAATGCCACTGATTGTGATTTTGTTGGATATAGCTGGTCGCTGACGTCAGCGATGATGTCACTTTCCACCCACCTATAAAAGGCAAAAGAGAGAGTGTTAGAGGATCATTAAGGATAATCATAAAAAATAGTTAATAATAATAATAAAATATAATAAAGAAGAGAGAGTGAGCCTTACTTTCGAAGCCGAAGCGCCGCCTAAGAACCCGATCGGTCGCCGTGGATACGAAGAGCCACCGGAGTAGTGAATAGTCGCTGAAACAAGGGAGCATGATTGTTGTTTCGCGGCTAAGAAGGTAATCTCTTCTCCATTTTTAATTACCTGCAAAAGTAGATACAAAAATGAGATCAAAGCAAAGATAATGAAAAACAGAACTAAAAACATAAATGAAAAAGAAGACTGGTGGCTTATATTTCTATGTTGTTGGAGTTGTTTAGAGAGTTGTTGGAGTCGAAGAGGGGTGGTTACGGGTAGGAAAGATTTAGGAGGGGAAGATTGAGAATCTTATCGGATTAGGGATTAGATTTAGGGTTTTTAGGTTTGGAATTTGGGAAAATTGAAAGTTTAGGATTTTTGGACGGCGGCGGATGGTGGTCGAAATTTACACCATGGTGGCTGGATATTGTGGATGAAAGCCGGCGAACAGCTACGTTTGGTCGGAGCTTGGTGGCTGTGGATCAAAACGGTGGACTAGGTGGCCGCAAGAGCTTATGTTCTTCGTGTTCATCACAAATGTGATGAACACGTGAAGAACTCAAAGGAAAAAGGCTAGTTTGATCTAATTTTTGGGTAAAATTTGGGTTTGTGAATGTTTGTGGTCAAAGTATGTAAGAGAGGAGAGAGGGGGAAGATGGGTTATGACCGAGTTGGCTCGGTTTAGAGCTTTTTGTAGCTGGGTTTGGGTTGGATTCGTGAGTCGATCGGGTCGGGTTGGATGACTCGTGCCCTACTCTTGGAATTTCATGCTTTGGGCTGCCATATTTTGTACTCTTTTAAATTTAGTCCTTTTCTTTAATGAAATGAGTTCCAAGTTTCAATTCCTTTCAATTTAGTCTAGTTTCCTTTAATGGTTTTATTTTAATTGCAATTAAATTATGATTGTTGCTTGATTTTAAATAAAGCAGATAGTATATTTTCTTAGGTAATTAATTCACTTAGATTTAATGAATTGTTTAGAGCCTTAATATCTAGGTTCTTTAATTATGATCAAATAATTAAATATGAGAGATAATTATAGAAAATAAATGAGTATTGAAAGGAAAGCTTTGAAGTCCTAAGTTGGATAATGTCTCATTGCAATGAGATGTTATTCAAGGGGGCTTTTAAGTAGAATATTTGATACTCATTTTAACTTAGAATATGAAATTAACCTAGCTAATTAAATTAAAGCTTTAATTAGGACTAGTACTTAATTAATTAGATTCACTAATCAAATTAAGAATATTGTTCAATTTAGGGTTTTAATATGAATAGTTCTCAAGTAATTGGGTGTTATTTCATAAACACCCTAAATTTAATAATATTCATAGCCTTTAAAAATTTTAATTAATTAGAGCCTTTTAAGTTAGAACTTAAAAACAACAAGACAATAACTGGTTATGCATTTAAACCTTTTATGTTGGGATATATTTTTGAATACGAATCGAGGTTTTCTAAAGTAACTGGACGCTTCTAATCTCGTATTCGTTCAAAATATATTTCCTTATAAAAGAATATCTCCATTTGAAATTTAAATCTAATTAATAATTATGGTTAAATTAAATTCAAATTATTGTTCAAAATGTCAAAATGCCACGTAAAATTAAAAGGTACCGATAACGAGCATTTGGGGGTGCTAATCCTTCCCCAAACGTAAACGAATCCCAAACCTAAAATTTTAAGAATGAATCTCTGGTTGTTTTTATGGTGTCCGGTCTACCAAAGTGACCAGTGGCGACTCCAAATTGTTTTCAAGATTAAATAAAGGAAGACTCCAAATTAACATGAAAAACCTAATTTTTAAAAGGTAAACTTTATTTTTAAAGATTAATCATCATGCTATTTTCACACATCGGTTAAAAAATGATCACGACAATTGTATTAAATATTTATACTAAACCCCAAATTCTCCATCCCTTTCTTTTTCCACTTCATTCTCTGCTTGGAGAACTGCTTGGAGAATTAAAAAAAAATGTTTCTAAAGATAAATTATTATATAAAATATCTTAGTTGAGTGTTTAGTGAAGTGATGAAAAAGGGGTAAAAGAGTAGTGTTGTTGTTGTTGTTGTTGAAGAAGAAGAAGAAGAAGAGGTGAAATTTGGGGTTTAGTCCAAATATTTGATGAATTATTTTTTATTAGGACTAGATTGATAGAATGTATAAATTTTAGGACTAAAAGTATTATTATCCCATCACACATCACAATCTCTGTTAAGTTTTTAACTGCAGGTGAACAAAATGACAACGAAACAAAACTTTAGTGACAATTTTGACGAAAAATTTAGTTAAGTGACCAAAATAAAAAATAGTGATAATTGGGTGACCGTTCGTATAGTTTTCCCTTAATAAAATTATATTAAAAATGTAATTTCATAAATAAAAAGATTAATATATACATTTCATCATTTATGCTTATGCTTAGTAATGTTTATTAAAAAAATTAGTTCCTTCATAATCTAAATATATTTTTTTATTAAGTGGATAGATATTTATATTTTCAAGGCAAACGTCGAAATTCAGACACGAGCAAGATGGGGCAACATGAGCATTTTTTACCATTCAACCAATTAGTGGATCTCAATCTAATACATATTAATAGATGCCTAATATTGATAATCAATAAATTATTCAAACAAGTATTGAATATAACAATGTATTTATATGTCATTTTAGGGATGGTCATCTGATCAAGACCCAACGAGTTCCGGCCCTATAAGGTTGGGTTTTAAAAAAATCGAGTTCGGGTTGAGTTTTTTTAGGATAGTATGGGTCGGGTCGAGCTAGGGTTTAAGGTGAAAAATATATGACCCGACCCGGCCCAAAATAATAGTTTAACTTTATTCTAAATATTTGGCTATAATTGCTATAATGCATATCTCTTATATATATTTTAATTATCTCCTTATTTTGTCAAATTAAAATGGAATAATTACTATAATGGCCCTCTCTATTTATATTTTTCAATTAATTCCTTATTTTATCGAATAAAAAATATTTATGTTGGGTCGAGTTTGAATTTTTACTCTAAAATTCGGGTCGGTGTGACATCATAAAATGTCGGGTCGAGTTTGGATGAAGGCGCTACATTTTTCGGGTCAATGCGCATCAACCAAAGACTCAACTCATGGCCATCCCTAGTCATTTTTCTTGTTCAAATAAACAAACGACTATCCGCTATCAGTTAATTTTATCAAACATTTTTATATAATCAAGTAATATAATTAACTAGTTAAATTAACTAGTACAATTCACTATCAATTACCAATTATCCGCTTGTTACTAAACATAATCTTAATTTAATATTCAAGTTAATTAGATTTTTTTAACAATAGCAACTGGATTTCATTAATAAAAACAATGAAAGAAATTAGAATTATACCGCACCCAAGCATAGAGAAAAAATTGGAAACAATAGTAACCAAAAAACTCATACATAAAATAATATTAAACCCCAAAGATACGAAAAAATTAAATATTTTCTTGAGAGTGACGTCCAACATCAAAAGAACTCGGTATCGTTATCGAACGAGACATTTACGAAGAGATAAGGGAGTGGTGAGCGAACCAGACTATTTGGTAGGTTGTTTCGCTACACAATTCTAATTATATCGACAAACAACTTTTTACCAAAGAGGTGATCTAACTATTCGTGACCACCGGCAAACCAATCAGAAAACAAATGTCGTGAGGGTCTTTGTGAGACCACCAAAACTACTGCAAAAAGTATGCGAAAAACATATCAAAAGCCATAAGGATCGTGGCACAAGAGCATAAAGAAAGCGTATCACAAAGACAGAAATTCTTATTCAAAATTGAAAAAAAAACAAAAAAACAAAACAAAAGATATAGTATGAAAAAATAAAAAATAATAAACACTGGCAGTCGACAACTAACATTAAAAATTTTAATATTACCGTCGGCTAAGTAAAAATCAAATAGAGAAGAATATGACACAAAAATATTTGACAAAAAAAATTAGATTAGGAAACGAAGAAGAAGTTTAGGGTTTTTTTTTAAGCCTGGATTTCTTGAATTCCAAAGTTCAAGATCTACTTTGTATAAACTATGGGGTAATAGTTTGGATTAAAATATTGTTATATAACTTTATGTTTGTATTAATTGATTTTGATACATATCGAATCTAATATAATTGAGACTTATATATATATTATCTATTAAATTTTTGATTGAGTGAGAATTACTGGTTAATTCGATAGTAATCTTACGAGAAATTTATCAAAATAACCCCATTTAAAAAAGGATAATAAATATTATTTTTAAGAACGCTAACGTCTTTTCAATAAAATAAATATTTAAATAAAACAATCAAAATTTATGTTTGAGATTTAAACCAATGACATAAAACTTTTTATGTTTAAACATTTTATCACTCCCCTTACAATCATTTATTATAATATTTTTATAGGATGAGTCTGCGGTGCTCGAAGAGCACCAATAAGTACTACTAACAACGAGTACCGATAAGCATCATTAATTCAATTTATAAAGATTAAAAATTAAAAGACTCACCGTATAATTATAAATTATTTAAAAATTAAAAGGTAAATTAATTAAAATATATTATTTTATTTTTAATTTTCTTTTAAACATAAATCAAAATATTTATCTATCCCTAAATTATAAAACCCTAATTTTTATTCATTTGAAATTCAAACTTCAGCCGCCGCCGATGTCTCGCGGATTTAAAAAAATTTCTCTCTTAAGTTGTATTCTTTTTTTCACTGTCTACGAAAAGTTATAAAAAATCGTAGACAGTGAATGTAGGCTTCATTCGATTGTGGCTTCATTTGTTATACTTATGCGGTAACTTATTAAAAGTTGTATTCTTTTAATCCTTAGTGAATGTAGGCTTCATTCAATTGTAGGTTTTTCCTTCATTCGGCGGCGACGGCGATGACAACAACAGCGATGACGGTGGCAGCAGCGGCGCAACGGCTTAAATTTAAATGAATAAAAATTAAGGTTTTTTAATTTAAGGGTAGATAGGTAAAAATAAAAAATAAAAAATATATTTTTAATTAATTTACCTTTTAATTTTTAAATAATTTATAATTATACGGTGAATACTTTAGATTTTTAATCTTTATAAATTGAATTAATGGTGCTCATCGGTGCTTGCCGTTAGTGGTACTCATTAGTGCTCGTCGAGCGCCGTAAAATTTTTCTATTTTTACAAATATATTTTTAGACCATATCATTTCATTTTAATTCCTTGCATATAAGATGTGTATTTATTTTTAAAAAACTTAAATCAGATATTATATTATAGGTAATTATTCCATGCACAATCGCTTGTGACACTTTAGTTTTAGTATTTAGAGATTTTGTTTAGGAGTTGTGGTGGATGAGTTTTGGATTTAGAGGTGTAGTTAGAATATTGGGTTTAGAGTTAAAATTTAGGGTTTATAGGCTAAAACATAAATCACTAACTATATTACCCTAAAAACTAAAACATAACTTCTAAACCCTAAATTCTAAATTGTAAGCTCTAAATTCTAAACTTATACACTTAAACTTATAAACCTCAAAACTTAAATAAGATCCTTAAACCCTCAAACTAAAACACTTGTAAAAAATTTTGTTTCTATCACAATACATGTGATATTTTTCCTTATTTTAATTATATATTCTCAAACCTGGGGAGCGCCAAACATTCTAGTAGGAAGAATCATGTCGACAGATATCAAAAACTTATATTATTATACTATATTATATAGTCTCCTACTAATAATATTCAAAGTTGTTACATTTGGCATGTCATCGGCCTCACCTAAGTCTTATTATATCCACTTGGAACCGTATTTTTGTTTGTATGACCACCTAAACTTAGCCTTATCCATGTGAAAAATAGTCTCACGTGGAGAAAATAAATTTGGAAATTTAAGAGGGAAACACCTGTCATATTTATGACGTGGCAGGATTCTACAGGCCGGTTGATATTCAGCAGAAAATACTCAAACGCCGTAGATCCGCACCCGATCATAATCTCCCAAAAACCTTAGTTCTATTTTCTTTTTCCTTTTTCAAATTTATTTAGTAAAAGAAAAACAAATTCCAGATACTCTCGTTTTCCCCTCCTCTGTTATTTTATTTACTTTTCGTTGCGCCTAATTCCAAATTAAACCCTGCTGGAAGCTGATCGAAGAGAAAAGGTTCAATCATTTTCCTGTTCTTTTTCAGCGATTAATTTGTTTTCTCTTCCATGTCAAGAAAAAGAATTGAAAATTCTGGAAAATCAAGAAATTGAATTCCGCGAATTGGGAAAATAAAATACAATCGGAGGGAGGGAAAAAAATAAAAGAAAAGGGGGAAAAATGAAGCCGATGGAGACGATACAGGATCTGATTGAAGAAGCCAAAGTACGGACGGTTTGGTGGGCGTTGGCTACCTTTACCGTAACTTACTTCTTGACGCGTAAGTTAATTAATTTGGTTCCAAGAATAATTGTTTGCTCTACGTTAGTTTTTTTCTTTTAGCTGTTTAATTTT